>CM021109.1:572924923-573065064 GCA_007115665.2 Sequoiadendron giganteum | reverse complement strand
TCAAGCATTTTCAAATTCCTTCAATTTTCAGTTAAGTTTGTTACATGCATAGAAGAAGAGACGCTCTAGGAAGATTCCTCCCTAACCTTCCATTCATTGATAACGAGTTTGAACCAGCTTATAATCTATTTGAGGAAGGAGGAGACCAAGATATCAATCCATTTGTTGTTGCTGAAGACCTGCTTGCTGAATTTCCCTTTTCCCTAGCTGACGAAGAACCTCAAGAAAATCTATTTGCTTTGATACTCTATCAAGCAAATATGGCACAAAATCCACCTAATCGACCTCCTTCTTTTGAATTCCCCATCATCACCCAGTAAGATAATGATAACCTTAAAAATATTCCTTCTTCATTACTTCCTAAGTTCTATTGACTAGTTACAGAGGACCTAGACACTTTCTTGTTTGAGTTTGACATCCTCTGTCATAGCTATGATTACACTTCAGATGCTCACAAGTTGAAGTTTTACCCTGCTACTTTGAAGAAGGGAGCTCTTAGATGGTTTATTAGTTTGGGAAGGGATGCTGTCGATAGTTGGGCAGTCATGCAAACAAAATTTCTTGAGAAATACAAGGAATATTGTAAGAGTGGTAGTAAGGGTGATGATATATTCCGAATTCGGGAAAAGGAGGAAGAAAGCCTAGAAGACTATATCTCAAGGTTTATGTTTTCCCTGAGAAAAACTCAGACCATACTCTCAATGAAGAATCTCATAAACTACTTTTTCTGAGGGGAATCAATGATGCCTATATAGATGCCCTGGATCTAATGGGAGAAGGAGATATAACCCAAGTGCCTCGGGATGATATTAAGACCATATGTCACAACTACTCTCTAGCAAATGTTAAGAAGGGTAGAGGTCATCAAGCCATAGTGGGAAAGTCTTCTACTAACGGAGTTTCATGGATGTAGATCTCAAATTTTCTATCTAATTTCAAGGAGGATATCATAAACAACATGGCTAGATAGTTGGATACTATGCAAGCTCAGAAGAAACATGAGGAAGCTAAAGTAATCTTGGCTGAGTTCTGTAAACATTGCAGACATAAGAAACGTGATTGTAGATGTAAGATGGTGGCTAACATGGAGGGTAAGAAATTACCTACTGATTTTAAGGCATTATAGGGTGATGATGACCAAGTATTCTTCATTGCACAAAGGTGCCCATGGGCTCAAAGATAAGGTATGCCTCAAGACCCTTTGAATTTTGGAAATTCTTATTCTAATTACAATAACCAATGACAACCTATATATGGCCCATCACCACCTTGGAATACTTCTCAACCACACTGGCCTAACTATCAAAGTCCTCAATGGAAATCTCCTCAAGGAGGTTGGTATCAGCCATAAGGACAATGGACTCCACCCCAAGGTAAGTGGCAGTAGAATCCTCAATGGAGAGGTTCTCAGCAATGGAAAAACCAATCTCCTAGATTCCTATAGCTTCAACAGTCACAACCTCCGGCCCTCATGCCACCTCCTGCACCTCTTGTAGCACCTGCAACAAATATTGTCCCTCCAAAACAAACGCCTATGCCTGCTCAACCATTGCCAAATCCTAATAATAAGCAACAACAACAATAGCCTATGTATTTTGCAAAAGCCAATCAATATCCAGCTTATGCCCTAAATATTAATGATATCCATCTCAAGTCTAGAACCACTCTCCCTGCTCTACAACCACTAGTAATTACTGAGATTCTAGACTTTGTCTCTAAACAACCTACTAGTCCTGTAGAGCATATACCTATACTAGATATTGTCTCTAAGGAGCCTGTCCTACAGCATCAAGCCAAACCGCCTTTTCCTTAGAGATTGCAAGTTACTACATCCAAGTCTATGGAAGAGCCTATCTTTGATATTTTGGATCAGCTAAAGAATGTACACATTCAAATTCCCCTCTTTCAAGCCATTAAAGATGTCCCAATTTATGGGATTTCCATTAAGGAGGCTTGTTTGAAGAAACCTGGAAGAAAGAAAAAGGATCCCCAAACTATCCACATTCTAGGACATTTGGCAAATACTATGTTAGGGAAGGTAGTCATGCCAAAATATGCTAACCCTGGGAGTCCTATGGTACAAAAAAATATTAATGGCTAGGTAGTAAAGAATGTTTTGATTGACCTTGGTGTAGCCATCAATGTAATGACCAAGCATACTATGGATTATTTGAATATCCTAACCATTAGGTCTACATCTACCATCCTATAGCTTGCTGATAGCTCCATAGTAATACCTAATGGCATGGTAGAAGATATAATTGTCAACCTTGAGTATTGGGAATACCCAACAGATTTCACCATATTGTCCACTAAGGCAAATTTGGGAGGATATCCTAGGTAGACCATGGTTAGCCATAGTTAATGCTTTTATAGGATGTCATTCGGGAGACACGACAATTTTTGATGGTCAGTCAATAAAGAAATTGGCTTTATATCCACTTGCCCAACCTTAGCCAAACTTGTCTCAACCAATTTGGCCAGATTTAGGAGAGGAAACTGAGGAAGTCATTTCATTAGCTCAGCTAATGATGCTGTAAACTAATCAGTTTTCCCAAATTCAGAGTGAGGATGACCTACTTTTACACATTTTACAATCCAACTCTAATATGAGTAGCCGATCTATTCCACATAGCTGCCCTCAATAGTGCTTCTTGCAGCAACTAAATCCTGAGAGCCTACCACCTAAATTTCCTACAAATTATCAACATTTGCTTCCACAAGAAATACAAACACCACCTTTATCAGTAGCCTCCATGAATGATCTTACCAAGCAAAAAAAGTTGTCTCTAGGCGTCTATCTAAATATCAATAATAAGTTGCCTCAATCTCAACAAACTGCCCTAGTCACAATGTTGCAAGATCAACACAGAGCTTTTGCATGGGACTATGGGGATATGAAGGGAATAGATCCTCAACTCTGTACTCATAGGATCTACATTAAGGAAGACTGCTCACCTATTAGGCAGCCCTAAAGAAGGATAAATCCAACACTTAGGGAAATAGTTAAAAATGAGCTCCAAAAATTGCTTGATGCTGGTTTTATTTACCCCATTTCCAACAGTCAATGGGTATCTCCATTGGTGATCATTCCTAAAAAAGGTGGAAAATGGAGAGTTTGTGTAGACTATAGGGAGATGAACACATCAACTAAAAAGGATCACTTTCCACTGCCATTTGTTGACCAAGTGCTAGACTCATTGTCTGGTAAAAGTATTTCTCCTTTTTGGATGGATATAGTGGGTATAATCAAATTAGAATTGCCCCTAGGGATCAAGACAAAAGAACTTTTACATGTTCATGAGGAAATTTTGCCTACTCTGTCTTACCTTTTGGCCTGTGTAATGCACCTACAACATTTGAAATGGTGGTCATTAGTATTTTTGCTGATATTTCTCATGATTTTATGGAGATCTACATGGATGAATTCACCACATATGGAGTTACTTATGAAGAAGCATTAGAAAATTTGGAGAAAGTGTTGAAAATATGTAAGGAGCACAATTTGTCTTTGAATGGTGAGAAGTGTTTTATGATGATGCAAGAAGGAATTGTTTTAGGCCATCATATCTCTCAAGCTAGAATTCAAGTTGATCCTACAAAAATAGAAGTCATTCTAACTTTGTAAACACCTATGAAATAAAAGGATGTTAGAAGCTTCTTAGGACATGCTGGATATTATAGAAGATTTATCAAAGATTTCAGCAAAATAGCCAGTCCATTATATGCCTTATTGACTAAGGATTATGAATTTAACTAGACTGAGGCCTATGACAAATCTTTCTTGTAGCTTAACAACTTACTTACTTAGGCACCTATTCTTCAAGGACCAAAGTGGAGTCTGCCATTTCATAGACACACAAATGCTTATGTTTATGCCATAGGGGAAATTTTAGGATAGAAAGAGAATTCCATAGAGCATGCCATATATTTCATTAACAAAAACCTTCAAGGCTCTAAATTAAACTATACTGTCACAGAGAAAGAATTGCTAGCAGTTGTGTATGTCTTGAACAAATTTTGACATTATGTCACTAATTACCAGATATTTTTTCATACAGATCATGCAACAATAAGGTACCTCGTGAATAATCCTACCATATCTGGTAGATTAGCAAGAAGGCTCCTATTGTTGTAGGAATTTGATATCACAGTTATTGATAAGCTAGGTCGGGCTAATGTGGTGGCTGATTTCTTGTCAAGACTTCAAACAACTACACTTGCCACCCCTGAGGTAATTGATGATAGCTTTCCCGATGAACATCTATTTTCTATTGTTGCTCAAACTCCATGGTATGCAGATATTGCAAATTATTTAGCAGCCAACAAGATCCCAACTCACTTCTCACCAAAGGATAGGAAACTATTGATTGAGAAAAGTTTTAACTTTTTATGGATTGCAAACTGTTTATTTTACACAGGACCGGACCAAGTCATGCGAAGGTGTGTTAGGGAAGATGAGACCTATGACATTTTTCATGCTTGTCATGATGAGCCATGTGGTGGGCACTTTTCATCCAAGAGAACATGAATGAAAGTGCTTAATACAGGGTACTATTGGCCCACACTACACAAGGATGATGTAGCCTACACCAGAAAATGTGACAGATGTCAATGCATGGGAAGACCAACAAGGTCTGATGAAATGCCCCTATATCCTCAAGTGGTAGTCAGTCCCTTTAACAAGTGGGGCATGGATTTTGTTGGGCCTATTGATCCTCCATCCAATGGAAAATCATACATTTTGGTTTGCACTGACTATGTAACCAAGTGGGTGGAAGTGAAAGCAATGACACATGCCTGTGACAATAAAGTTGCTGAGTTCCTGTATGAGCAGATTTTTACTTAGTTTGGAGTCCCAAGGGAACTTGTTACTGATCAAGGAGCTCAGTTTACATCAAACTTAATCACTGCATTGATGAATGATTACAAGATTAGGCACAAAATGTCAAGCCCCTATCACCCTCAAGCCAATGGTCAGGCAGAGGTTACTAATAGAGAATTAGAGGCAATCCTTACTAGAATAGTATAGTTACACAAGAAGGATTGGAGCATTCGTCTTCCAGAAGCAATCTAGGCCTATAGGACAACATGGAAAACAACTACCTATGGAAAAACTGCCATGTTGCCAATAGAGTTTGAGCATAAGACCTTAAGAACTACTCTTCAGCTTAACATTGATCTTTCAGAATCCCAAAAGGAATGCCTCCTGTAGCTGAATGCATTGGATGAGATAAGGAAAGCTTCCTTGCATCATACTGAAGTTATCCAACATCAAAGAAATAAATGGCATGACCACCATATCAGAACTAAGCAATTCTCTGTTGGTGATTGGGCACTGCTCTATGACTCTAGGTACAAGGAAAATCAAGGTAAACTCACCACAAGATGGCTTGGTCCTTATGAAATAGAAAATGTGTTTGATAATGGTTCAGTTCAGTTGGCTACAGATCATGTCTGATTCAAGCTACTGGTTAATGGACATCATCTTAGGTTGTATCATAAGCCAACATCCAAAGAAGAATTTATGAAGCAGTTTGTTTCAGACGCAGCCACTGATCTTCCTGCAGCAAAAGGCTTTGGTCTTTTTCCTATAGCATCTCTTTAAAATGCTATGTTACATGCCCATAATAAAGATTTCATTTTTAAGGAAGCCACTTTCTCCATTTTTTATCCATCACCATCATTCATTCCATCTTCCACATCACCCATCCATGTCATCCATCTTGTCGTACCACCTTCATTTATGGTTTCCGTTCCAGCAGTCATTTCAAACTAAACTTTGATCTTTCCTAGCATCTACGAGCATTTATTATAAGGTACGCGATATATTTTCTTGTCACATCATTTATTTATTTCATTTATTCATTAATTTCTATGTATCTATTAGTCATTATTGCCTATTTTTCGCCAATCCTTTCGCACATGTGTGGACACATGCCAAATTTTAAGTAGGGGCAGGAATAATCCAGTTCAAAACTTTTTCTTGTGCCATTGCCATGTCTATCAAGACAATTTTATTTTCTTGTACTTACCAAGTATGACTGTGTGCTTTTATCCTAATCAACAAGTTAACTACTTGATTTGAGTAGTTTTTAATAATAATTTCATGCAATTATCCTTTGTATCATTCTTGGAAAAGTAAAGAAAGGTAACAACAGAAAAGAAGAAGGGCGAAGAAAAAAGTTTTTTTCGAATTTTCAGAAGAGTTTTGAGTTTTAGGAATTTCAACTAGGATAATTTGTGAATATGGGTGGTAATTGAGTGAGATATGAGCCTGCAGCTCATGAATCCTTGACGCAAAATCCTCAAGTGGTTCAGGCCTTCAGCGATTGCGAATGGCTGAATTATTTTTTGGGGATAGATTCCTTTAATGAGGAAGCTGCAGGTGAGTTTTTGAGAACTCTTTTAGAGGGAGAAGCTATAGTGTGGGGTTTGACAGTAGCCGTTATAGAAGACGGATTGCTGAAGTAACCGAGCTTCCGACGGTAGGAGAGAACTTTCCTTCAGGAAGAGATGTTGTCTCTCCTAGGGGAGAATTCACAATACCAACAGATGGACCCTTAGAAGTTTCCAAACAAGGATGCAAATGGGTGTCACTACCTTATCTATACTCAGAATATGCCTCCTTCATAATCAGGTATTTGACTTGTGAGGGACATTTTTCCTATTTGCATTCTTATCATTTTAAACTATTGAGTCATATGAGGCATGGTTTAGCTGTCAATGTTCCAAACTTTTTGTTAAACCTTTTGGAACATAGTGCCTATGAAACCCAGAAGGGTAAGGACAACTCTATCACCCATCATTCCCTTATTAAACTCTTGATTGAGCATTCCCTGAGGGATGTATCACCCCTTTCTTGGCAATAATTTTTTTCCTAGAAAGGTGTGCAACCTCCAGAACCTCCTAGAGCACTCCTTGTACAACACAAGAAAAAGAAAAAGAGAGTAGAATCTATGATTAGGGAAGCATAGCAAGAATCATCTGCTCCTATAGCACCTAGTACTACAATCTCCACACTAGAGCCCTCTACCTAGGTAAAAACCAGGTCTGCTGGTAGAATAGAAAAATGGAAAACAAAGGTAGGAGAGTCATCTATGGTAGAAAAAACCACATAATCAAGCCCTCATGTTCAAAAGAGAAAACATTCTACTCCTCTTTCTCCTACAACAACGCCTATTGCCACCATAGTTTCACCATCACCTTCTCTTGTTGAGTTTGAATCCTCTAGGCAAGTTAAAAAGAGGAAAGCTACAAAAGAGCCTCCTACAACTGTTACATTGCCAAAAACAATTTCATCAAGAAAATAGTGTAAAGTTACCTCAACCCCCGTTCAACCTGAAATTATAGTCATTTTTGAGGAATCTAAAGAATTCAGTCATGATGTTTCTTAGAGTGTATCTGAGAATGTTCCACAAATCTCATCTGTTATTCTTGGGGAACTACAAACTGAGACAGTGGAAGTTGAGGAAACACAACATGATAGTGGTAATAAAAGGAGGATGCCAAGTCTTGATGACTTGGCTGATGCAGTTGAGAAAATTTCAAGAGAAACACAATATCCTCCTGAGCAATAGTAGGAGTCCACCCTGCAGCAAGAGGAAGAACAATTTGAACAAACTGAAGTGTCCAATGAAACACCATTACCCTCTAAAACTTTTCGAGCATTGGTTGTTTATAAAAGGACATTTTTGATTGAGTATTTGGAATATCTTAGGATTACATGGAGGCATGTTACACTAATTTCAGAGATTTCTACTACAAATTGAGAACTTCATTGCAGGGCCATGCTACTCCTACTAATTTCAGAGAAACAACTAGAAATCTTAATGCTGGAGGACCATCATTAGGATAAGTAGGGGGAAAATGATGAGCTCTAAATATGCTCATAATTTGAATATTATGATGTATTTTTAATACCCTTACTCTTTTATTGATGGTTGTTTAAACTCTTTTATTAAAGACTTTTTATCTAAAAATGGGTAGTATCCTGTGGCAACACATTCCTATATTCCTGCAGCTTAACATCTCTTTGTGTCTATATTTAATACCCTGTTTGACCTCCCAAATGACTGATATAATGCATATGGTTTTCAGATAATGAAATGGATTTAATGTGTGATTAATGAATGTGTATCATGTTATTGTGTGTGTGCTTTCTTCACTTCTATTACCGTGTATGTCGCAGGTTGTTGAAAGAGGCATGAATGAGTAAAAGTGTAATAGATCTCAGCCCTATAGTAAAGTCCATTTCCAACATGACATCAAGGGAGTTGTTCCAATGAAGACTCTCTAACTGGGTCATTGGGAGGAAATCTAAATGATCATTAATCTAGGAAGAGTGGAATGCTAGATTCTCTTTGAATCGGTTGAATAGATATTCTTTCATTTATGATAAGTTTGTTTCTTGATGTCAGGAGGCATTTATGTCCACGTCTTTCTCTATTAGAGTTAGGTAGTTTTTTTTCTATAAATAAGTGTTCCTCCTGCATGAGTGAAAAGACTAGACTAGAGAGTAGAAACATAACAGAGTGTGTTAAGATTAGTGTTATAATGAGAAACAGAGTTTTGTGTTAGTTTTCTTACAAGAAGAATGATCAATGTATATGATTCCAAGTTTATGAATAAAAGTTGATGAAGTTTTGAGTTCAATTCTTGCATAAACTGGTTGATGCTTGCTAAGGGGGCCCACTTAGTGAGTATCTATAGTTAGTTGTTTATTTCTTGTTGATTATAAGTTATAATTTCATTCTCAAAGATTTCAATGCAAACTCAGTCTTATATTGTTCTTGCACCATCAAGAATCCATCCCTGTGTTTGTTCCTACAGCATAAGACCAGTTCATAGTTTGTTCCCTAGTAATAGTTATGATGATTTATGTTTTGATTAAGTTATGCTGAAGTTAAGAAGACTTACATTATGTTCCTGTATGAGAAGTAGAACTCCTTCAAATTATTTATTTCTAGTAGATTGTGGCTGAACTGGTTCTTAGAGCACATATAGTGCCACTCCATTTCAAGTATACTTTCCTGGTTTGACAATGTAAATGAATGACCATAAGAAGATGTTAGTCACCTGATGGAATGTCCAGTTCCCAGGTTAGGTTTTGCCATGACTTTTATATCCTTTTGTGGGTGACAACCATAGGGTTTCTCCTAGGATTATAAATTGGGAAGTTATAAGGGTGAAGGTTTTCTTTTGAGTGGTCATTAGGCCAAGTGGTATGATACCATGCTAGATGTAGTCAAAATTATCTTGGTACCATGGGGTGTTAGGACCAACAACAATACATACCATTTATAATATCAGGATGTTGAATGCAGGTATGAGTAACTATTTGATGAGGAACTCATACTTAGGAATATTCTATGGAATATCAAGTAGTGAGCCTATTATTTCCATTGTGTCGAAAACTCCATTATTGATCCCAGGAACTTGATCAAAGGTTATTCTGATGAAGTATTCCTTGATTTTTTCCACCACCCTCTTATATGGTAGTAATTTGTTATCTTTTCTCTGGTACTCATCATGTTTAAATGAACAAGACAACTGAGAGTGGGGTGAATTAGTTGGATCAAATATCTTTACTTTTAAACTTAATCTTTTCACCTTAACTTCAATTTCTTATTGTGTAAACATGAAATGAAGATAACAAAAAGAAAACACTAGAGACACCAGATTTACGTGGAAAACCCAATGGGGGAAAAACCATGATGAGGATTAACTCACAATATAATAGTAATGCAATACCGGATACAAAGGATCACTACTAGAGGGCTCATTGCCCAGATACAAAGGCTCACTACCCAGATTAAGGGTTCACTGTCTAGAAAGGAAGGTCGCTTCCTATAGAAAAATAAAAAGATATAAATGAAGATCCACCACTAGGGTTCCACACATTCGCAACCTAATCAGAAGATTGTAGATGCCATCAGCTCATTGCTTTCAGGAATCTAACACCTTAATTATTATTGCCTTAGTTCACTATTCCACTCTCTATTTTTCACACTTGTTCGCACACTTCACTCACTTGCTCAATTCATGGATGGATGGATGTGAAATTTTCCACAAATTGATTTTATTTTATACTAACTTCAACCTTAGAAACATTTACCAAGGTCAGCTATACAATTTTAAATTACAAATTCAAACTAGGTCAGCTACTCAACATTCCCATAGTGGATAAGAATGAGAGAGGGCAAATTAAATATTCAATTTAGGACCCAAACAACATCTTGGATCAAACACACACTTTCTCAAATTGATGCAAAAGCCTAATGTAATGTGTAAACACCAGGTCGTCCAAACCTAATGAAAACACCAATGATCTTTAAAGTACATGCATCTCCAACAAGATAATCACACATGGAACACTCAACATGCTTCATCCGCCATTTCACCAACTCTGAGAAAACTTTAGGCACATCCGTAGTGACTACAACAAACTTCATTCATAGAGAACACTTCATCAGTCCAACCAGACCAAGCAAACAAAGCACAAAATCTCCAGAGCATGTCTTCTGGAGTGCCAACTCACAAGAAAGTTTTTCAGAACATAGAAACCATCAAGAGAGTCATCTCTCAGATCTGAAACCAAATATTAGAGGACTACGGAGCCAAAACATTTCTCCCAGTCCACAAACAGATAATTTTGACAAACTAGTTCACACACTGGTGAACATATCTTCTACTCTCCTTTGACCCAAAAGCTAAAATTCAAGATATACGATCCATTGAAGCTTATTAAAACACTTAAAAATATTCATAGGAATAGGATCAACAAAGAGAAAATTTAGAGCAAAATACTGGAGCATATTCAGAACACACTTCAACAGTGCTTTCAGTATCTCTCAAATTTTCTCAAAAGCACTTGGCAAAAAACACAACTTACTCGACTTGAAATGTGTTTACATCAATGACAACATTAATCACAACACCGCAAAACACATCCATACTTGCAACAATCTCCCCCTTTGTTAGTGATAGTAACAAATGATGCAAAAAACCATCAAAGGCAACATACATGATTTCTAAAAGTGACAACCTACCAAGCATAAAATTTTCACATGATTCTATCTCTCTCCCCCTTTGACATGAATGGAAAAGGAAATTCTTGACATATAAAGCTTTGTTCACTCCCTCTGAAGAGTACACCCACATCACATACTACAAAAATGCACTTCTCTACTCCCCTTGAGGAGTAGACCTCAATCATCGGTCCAGAACAAAAAAAGGTTTTTGAATCCACTAGACTGATGCACCTCCATGTGCACTCAGTTCAAAGAAGGAGGGTAAATAATCCCTAATTTCCCTCTGAGATACTCAAAATTATCCTTCAAAAGTACCTTAGTGAATATGTCTACAACATGTTTCTTAGTAGGTACATATTCAAGTCCGACTTCATTCTTCAATACTTTCTTCCTCAAGAAGTGATACTTGATAGATATGTGCTTTGTTCTAGAATGCATCGCCGAATTTTTTGAAATTTTTATGGCACTTGTATTGTCACAAAATATAGAAGTAGCTTCATCACTTACCACACCTATGTCCATCAAGGTTTTCTTCATCCAAAGTACCTGTGTACAGTAGGATGTTGCTGCAATATACTCTGCTTCTACAGTTGATAAAGAAATTGAATCCTGTTTCTTGCTCAACCATGAAACTAATCTTCCTCCAAGGAAGAATGCACCACCACTTGTACTCTTTTTTTCATCTACACAATCAAACCAATCTGCATCAGTGTAGAAATTTAAAGTGAAATCATCATCCTTCAGATACCATAGCCCATAGTATGGAATTCCTTTAAGATATCTGAATATCCTCTTGATAGCTGTTGCATGTGCTTCCTTAGGTTTTTCTTGAAATATTGCAACTAAACATACTGCATGCATGATATCAGGTCTAGTGGTAGTAAGATATAAAACTTAACCAGTCATAGATCTATACATGCTCTGATCAACTTTAGCAGATTCATCATTCTTACTCAGCTTACATCTAGTTACCATAGGGGTACAAACTAGTTTGGACTCATCCATTCCAAACTTATTTAACAATTCTTTAACATACTTGGATTATGAAATGAATATCCCTTTGTCAATTTGATTTACTTGAAGTCCAAGGAAGAAATTCAATTCACCAATCATAGACATTTAAAATTCTTTTTGCATCTCTTCAAAAAATATCTTACACATACCTTCATTTCCCCCAAAGATGATGTCATCAACATATACCACAACTATCAGTATCTTGTCTTTCTCAACCTTGAAGTAAATATTGATGTTTGTAGACCCTTTGTTGAATCCCTGATTTTTCAAGTATCTATTCAATCTAGCATACCAAGCTCTAGGAGCTTGCTTCAATCCATATAATGCCTTCTTTAATTTACAAACCATGTTCGGTTTGTCAGATAGATAAAAAACCTTCTAGTTTCTCCATATTCACTTCTTCTTCTAGTTCTCCATTTAGAAATACAAAATTAACATCCACCTGATATACTTTGAAGTCTTTATGGGCTAAAAATGCCAAGAACATCCAAATGGCCTCCATTCTTGCTACAAGTGCAAAAATTTCTTCAAAATCTATTCCTTCAATTTGTGAATATTCTTTACATACAAGTCTTGCTTTATTTCTTACCACTTCACCATCTTCATTCATCTTGTTTATGAATAAACATTTTGAACCAACTACATTCTTCTTTGTAGGTCTAGTGACTAGTTCCCATGTATCATTCTTCTGTATCTATTGTAGTTCCTCTTTCATTGCTCTAACCCAAATTTCATCATCATATTTTTTATTCACTGTCTTAGGTTCTATCTTAGAAAGTAAACACAGGTTCACCTCAACTACTTTGCTTCTTGTCTTCACTCCTTCAATTTTGTCTCTGATTATTTGTTCCTCTAGATGATTTCTTTGAACATATTTAGGAGTCTTAGGTGTAGGTTCCAAAATATCTTCTATTTCATCACTTTGTTATTTCTCTTCCTTTAGTTCTTCTTGTATTTGCACATATATAGGATCATCAGGTTCAACTTCATTTATTTCCATTGGTCTATACATAGCTTCATAAACCTTTATATTAGCACTTTCAATTATTTTCCTTAGTCTCTTATTAAAACATCTATAAGCTTTGATGTTATTTGAATAACCAAGGAAAATTCATTCATCACATCTAGCATCAAACTTTCCAAAAATTTCTTCATCCCTTCTAATGTAACATATGCTTCTAAATACCTTGAAGTATTTAAAATTAGGAGTCTTACTAGTCCACAAATCATAGGGGTCTTAGTGTTGTTACCTCTGATTTGAACTCTATTATGAATGTAAACATTAGTGTGAATTGCTTCTCTCCAATACACATCAGGAACATTTTCTTCTTTCATCATAGTTCTGGCAGCTTCTTGAACAGTCTGGTTCTTTCTTTCCACAACTCCATTATGCTGAGGGGTTCTAGGAGTAGAATAATGTCTTTTTATGCCATGCTCTTCATAAAGTGCATTGAACTCACCAGATGTAAATTCTCCTCCTCTATCAGACCTTAAGCATTTGATTTTCATATTTTCCTCATTTTCTACTCTTGTCATAAATACTTTGAATCTATCAAGAGCCTAAGCCTTTTCTCTAATAAATGTAACCCATGTCATCCTAGAGTAATCATTAACTAAGAGCATAAAGTACCTGTCACCATTTAGGCTTCCTGTTCTTGTAGGACCATAGAGTTTTGTATGGATTAATTCTACCATTCTGATAGAAGATTGATCCTTTACTTTAAAATTGTTCCTTGTATGTTTTCCCATCTAACAACTTCAAAAGATTGAATGTGAAGGCATTTTGATTCTAGGAAAATCTCTAACAACTTCCCTAGAACTAATCTTGGTCATATTATCAAAATTCTTATGTCCCATCCTCGAGTTCTAGAGCCAACTCTCATTAATCTGAGAAACAAAACACTAACCATCTCCACTTTTAAGTTGATATATGTTCCCATGAGTTCTTCTTGCAGTTGTTACCACACTTCTAGATTCCTAATCTCACACATGTTATCTTGAAACACAAGCTTAAAACCTTTGTTGCACATTTTTCCAACACTAAAAATATTATGCCTTAAACACTTTACATAGTAAACATCATCAATATTATGTTCTCCATCAAAACTAATTGTTCCTTTACCAACAGTCTTAGTACTAGAGTCATCTCCAAACATGACTATACCTCCATCATACTTCTCAAGTTTAGTAAACTTACTCTTATCTCCAGTCATATTATTTGAACATCTATTGTCAATTACCTAAAATTCTTCATCCTGTCTAGCATGAAAATCAATTACTAGAGTACTTTTGTTCCATCCTTCTGGCTTTCTAGACCAAATACTTTTGCATATCTCCCATGCTATGTAGATATAGATTTATTTTCCAAGGCTAGAAACAAGCATTCATCTTTATCTTCCTCAAATTCATATTCATCATCAAAACTTTCTACATCTTCTTTGAAATAGTACAACTTCTTGAACTTCCTATCCTTTTTATCTTAGTAATTGTTATTATTGTCCTTATTCTTCTTTTGTGTAGCTCTATTAGGACATCTTGATGCATAATGATATCCACCAGCATAACGATAAGATGAAAGATAATAGAAGAAATTTTGGCAGAGTGATGATGCTAGAAGAAGATCCCCTAAATGACCTATGAAAGGATTGATTTATAGGAGAAGGCTGATTTGATTCAATGGCCAAGATTAAAAGTCAAATTTATGATATGTATGGCTAGGATTAAAAGTTTATTTTAGTGCCTATGATGCACATTAAGTGGGTTATGACATGAGGCTAAAATTAAGATGTGAGGAAATAAGTGAGATTCTTTTATTTATTTTGGAAGAAAAGATGCTTATGACGCACAATGAATGGGGGTAAAAATAGGATGTGAGTGGGAATCTCATGATTTAAATAATAAAATTATTTAAATTATTTATGCATGTGAAGAGTTGTAGATATGTGACACATGTTGCAATGTGACAATAAGTGAGGGATTAATTCAAATATTTAATTTGAATTATTTTGAGAAATGTGAAGGGGGGATTAATTAAATAAATTAGATTTATTTAATTAATTGGGAAGGTGATTAAGTGGAATAACTAGGATAAGTGGGATAATGTAATGACCTAGGGTAAAATATTACAAGATGTTTTACAAGGCCATGTATCAACTAGGTAATATTATGACATGGAAAATTTTAGGTGTCTACACATATTCATCATCAAAAATTTCTACATCTTCTTTGAAATAGTACAACTTCTAGAACTTCCTATCCTTTTTATCTTTGTAATTGTTATTATTGTCCTTATTCTTCTTTTGTGTAGCTCTATTAGGACATCTTGATGCATAATGACCAATATTTTCACAACTGAAACACTTAAAGGGTAACTTACCTTTGTATTTACTAGTACTTTTCTTCAATCTCCTAGTGAAATTTGCTTCCAAATATTCTGAATCATCATCATCCAAGTCATCTTCTATCTTCATTGCTTTAAAGATTTTTTCAGTCTCCTCCTTATCTCTTGCAAATTTTCTCATCTCAAATGTAGTCAGGAACCAAATAAATGTTCCTTAGTAAATGTCTTTGGATCATATTATTCTTCAAGAGCTGATACTTTGTCACTGTAATTGTCTAGTGAGGTCATCAAGATCTTCTCAATTATATCTTCATTTGACATGGTACCACCTTAATTCTTGATTTCTATTGCTATAAGTTCAACTCTCTGATAATAGCTTGCAATGTATTCTCCCTCTTCCATTCTCAAGTTCTCAAATTTTCACTTAGTAGTTAATTTCCTTGACAACTTCACTCTATCATTCCCTTCATAAATGTCTTTCAACTTTGCCCATACTTCATAAGCAGTAGGTAGAGAAATAAGTTTTGTTCTTTCATCTTTAGATAAAGCATTGTAGATAGTATACCTTTCTCTTTCATTATCTTGAAAGGCTGCAACCTCATTAGCAAAGGAAGGACCAACTGTTGCTATCACATAATTTGTCTCCATAGCTTTCTAGGTATTGAAATTTAGTGAAATTAGATAAATTCTCATCTGTTATTTCCAGTCACTGTAATCAGCTCCATCAAAGATAGGAATCTGCAACTTGTAAGTCATTTGATCTACCTCAAGCGGTTAATATTTTCACCAAGGAACCAAAGCTCTGATACCAATTTTTGAAATGGATAAGACAAATAAGAGGGGGGTGAATCAGTTGGATCAAATATCTTTACTTTTAAACTTAATCTTTTCACACTAACTTCAATCTACTATTAATTGTAAACATGAAATGTAGATAACAAAAAACAAACCCCAAAGACACCATATTTACATGGAAAACCCAATGAGGGAAAAACCATGATGAGTATTAACTCACAATATAATAATAATGCAATACTGAATACAAAGGCTCACTTCCAGAGGGCTCACTGCCTTGAGAGGGACTCATTATCCAGAAAGGAGGCTCATTGCCTATAGAAAAATAAAAAGAGATAAATGAAAATATACAACTAGGGTTCCACACATTCGCAACCAGATCAGAAGATTTTAGATGCCATCAGCTCACTGCTTTCAGGAATCTAACACCTTAAATTACTATTTCCTTAATTCACTCTTCCACTCTCTATTTTTTGCACTTATTCACACACTTCACTCACTTGCTCAATTCATGAATGAATGGATGTGAAATTTTCCACAACTAGACTTTCTTTTATACCAACTTCAACCTTAGAAGCATTCACCAAGGTTTTTATACAATTTTAAATTACAAATTCAAACTAGGTCGGCTACTCAATATTCCCGCGGTGGATAAGAATGAGAGAGGACAAATAACATATTTAATTTAGGACCCAAAAAACATCTTGGATCAAACACACACTTTCTCAAATCAATGCAAAAGTCTAATTTAATGTGTAAACACCATGTCAACCAAACCTAATAAAAAAACCAATGTTCTTTGAAGTACACACATCTCAAACAAGATAATCACACATGGAACACTCAACAAACTTCATCCGCCATTTCACCAACTCTGAGAAAAATTTAGGTACATATGTAGTGATTACAACAAACTTCATTCACAAAGAACACTTCATGAGTCCAATTGGACCAACCAACAAAAACTCAAAAGCTCAAGAGCATGTCTTTCGGAGCACCAAATCACAAGCAAGTTTTTCTAAAAATAGAAACCATCAGAAAGAGTCATCTCTCAAATCTGGAAGATTTGAAACTAGATATCAAAGAACTATAGAGCCAAAACATTTCTCCCAATCCACAAATAGATAGTTCTAGAAAACTAGTTCACACACCGGAGAACATATCTTCTACTCTCCATTGACCCAAAAGCTAAAACTTAGGATATGTGATCCATTGATGCTTATGAACACACTTAAAAATCTGCATAGGCATAGGATCAACATAGAGAAAATGCAAAGCACAATACCAGAGCATATTCAGAACACACTTCAACATTTCTTTCATTATTTCTCAAAATTTCTCAAAAGCACTTGGAAAAAACACAACTTACTAAACTTGAACTATGTTGACATCAATCAAAACATTAATGACAACACCAAAAAACACATTCATATGTGAAAAACAACATTCACCTATCTAATCACTAGTTGAGAGTCTCTAAATACATGTAGCTCTTTTATTCTCCATTCAATAGCCATTTTGAGCCCTGTGATGAGAGCTTTGTATTTTGAGATGTTGTTTTTGCACAAGAATGCAATCCTGTAGGCCTTGGGCATAATGTCTCCTTGTGGTGTGAGAAATAGAATACCTACTTCAAAGCCATGTTGAGTATGGGACCCATCAAATTATAGAGTCTATTGGCCTATCTATTATGTCATCAAGATACTCTCATCTAGAAATTCCACTATGATAGGTTTATGATCATCTATGGTTGCTTCGACTAGTTGGTCTACTATAATTTGTCCCTTGATAGCACTCCTATTCACATAATCTATATCAAATTCACTTAGGATCATCACCCATTTGGCTATTCGACCTATTAGGGCTGCCTTTGCTAGTAAGTATTTGAGTGGGTCTACTTTTCAAATCAACTTCATCTTTCTACTTAAGATGTAATGTCTCAGCTTTTGTGTTGACAACATGACTGAGAGACATGCTCTTTCAATGGGTGAGTAGTTTAGTTCATATCCCACTAGTTTTTTTTTTATATAGTAGACTACCCTTTCTTCATTGTTATCATCTAGCTAGGCCAAGAGAGCTCCCAACACTACTTGTGTGGTAGACACATAAAGTATCATTTCCTTTTATAGAATAGGTGGCCTAAGTATAGGAGGAGTAAGTAGGTACTCCTTGACTTGTTGGAATGCTTGGTCACATCTCCCATCCCACTTGAAGGTGATATCCTTTTGTAGCAGATGAGTGAAGGGGTGGAATTTTTCTTCCAATTATGAGATAAATCACCTGATGGATTACAACTTCCCTTGTAGGCTCCTTAACTATTTTAGTGTTTGTGGAGGAGGCATCTCTATTATAGCTTTTACTTTTTCCAGATCCACTTCAATTCCTCTTCTTGACACTATGTACCCTAATAGCTTTCTAGATGTTACTCCAAACACACCTTTCTTAGGGTTGAGCCTTAGATTATACTGTTCAAGTTGATCAAACACCCTTGCCAGGTTTTTCAAGTGATATACCCTTTTGACTAATTTTTATAGAATTTTGTCTACATAGTCCTCCATGATTGTGTGTAGCATATCATGGAATATGATCGTCATTTCTCTTTGATATGTTTCTGCTATAATTTTTGGACCAAAGGGAATTACATTCCAGTAGAATTTCCCCCAAGCACAAGTAAATTTTGTTTTGTCTTGGTCACCTAGAGAGATCTTTATATGGTTTTATTCAGAGAAACCATGCATTAAGGATAGCATCTCATGTCCTACTATTAGATCCACAATCATGTTGATACTTGGCAATGGAAAGACATATTTTGGACATGCCTTGTTTAGGTCTCTAAAGTATGTGTAGATTCTTATGCCCCCAGTAGGTTTGAACACTTGTACTAGATTTGGTATCCATTGTGGATAGTCGATGGGTCTGATGAAACCAACATCTAGTAGTTTATTTAGCTCTACCTTTACTAGTAATGCTATCCAAGGATGCATTTTTATGATTTTTGTTTGATAGGATTTGCTTTAGGGACTACGGCTAAATGATATACAACTAATGTTGGATCTAGTCCAGACATGTCAACATATGTCTAGGAAAAATTTATTTTTCTCTCATTGATGAAAGCTATGCAATTTTACTTCTCTTTAGGATCAAGTGATGTTGTGTGGTACGTTATCTTTGGGTCCTCTATTGTGCCAACATTTATGGACTTTGCTTCTTCTACTAGGAGTGTTGATCTTTCTTGATATTCCAATATGGGGAGATTGAACCCTCCATCCTCAGGTGCCTCTAAGATTTTTTCACCTTTAGATGCATACTTTATTTTCATCTTTTTTGGCTTTGATAAAGCCACAGTGTGGTTTTCCCTAAGGGATCATATTTTTATGTTTTATTCTTCATTTTTTTGACTAGAAGATTTAATCTATCCACAAAAATATGCCTCCTATTCTAGTTTCATGATGAACCCTACTTTGTGATCTCCATCTGGTATGCCTATTTGAAGTCCCATGAACTCTGTGATTTCCTCATCATTCAGGAATTGATCCAGAATAGGTGTAGTTTTTGATCCCAATCTATGAGTTGTGGTTAGCAGAGTGGGAGTTTATCATATTGGTTTTCAAAGCTTATGAAAGTGGGTCAAATTTCAGTATGGCTTTGGTTTCTTCTTCCCACTAGGTATCTAGGTCATCATTACTAGAAGTGTGGGAATCATATCAAGTGACAAAGGAAGGAGAATCCCATTCATATTCATTAGAGTCTATTCTGAAATGATAATAGATGTTTGGAATGGTTTCTATATACTGGAGTGGGAACCTATCAATGCTAAAGTTGTTGAATAAGTCTTCAATGCGTAACACATTATCTAGGATATGATAGATATCTAGTGCCTTAACACTACCAGAAGTTTCTCACTTCTTCTAAGAGGTTCATCCAATTTTTGGAATAACCATGTCTTTTGGTTTATAACCTAGCCCCATATTTTTCTTCCTCTATTCCAGTATGAAAGGCTCTGATCGAACTTTTTTGTGTAGGAGAAGGTCACCTATTCCATTGTATCCCATTTGTTTAACTAATTGATAACCTCTAGTGTTTGAATCAATTGAACTGGTTTGTGTCATTTTTGGTTCATTGCAGTCCTCCTTGTAGATCATGGATGAGAAGTCCTCCTCAAATATTTTTATATCTTTCATGTCTCCCCACCTAGTGAAGATCATGGGGTTGGATATCATTTTCACTATCTTGATCTCTTTTGGACCTCCATAAACTCTAGGAATTGGTGGAAGCATGTTTATGTAAAATTCTTGGTTAAAGTGGTAATTTTCATTACCCTTATCAAGTACTTGAATATTGGCTTCCATTTTTGGTTGCTCACTTGATGTGTTTTTTTTTAGGTTGAAAGAAGCGGGCAAGGTTCGACATAAGAAAATGAGTGGAAGGCTATTTTTGTTGCTAGGCACACGTTATATTTTATTTTTACTTCTCCTCCAAATTTGCACAAAAATGGAAAGGCTCGGGATTGACATATAGTGTTACTTCTTTTCCTTCATGGGGAAACTTTATGCACTAATGAAAAGTGGAAGGGAATACTTGTATTGCATCGATCCAAGGGTGTCCCAAAAGGAGGTTTTATGGAAACTCAAGGTTCGGTACTTGACAAGTAGTTTCTTTGATGGTCAGTCCTATCTTCACTAGCAACCTGACTATTCCTTATAATTTATTTCAAGGTCATCATAGGCCCTTATGGTGATACTCTTTCCTTTTTAAATCACATCATCAGAATACCCCAACTGTTTGACAAATTTTAAGGTACAAATGTTTAAACTTGTACCATTATCTATCAACACTCATTTGATGATGGTTTTATGAATACCAAACTCTATGCAGAGGGCTTGGTTGTGGAATATTCTTTGTGGTAAATATTTATCAGAAAATATTAAATGATTACTTGTTGTGATCTTTCTAGCCATGGCTTGGAACTGACTAGGATTGAGGTCATTAGGGACTGATGTTTCCAATGCCCTTTCCAATATTTCCCTATGTGTTGGTGATAATTTTAACAACTCTAGGATTGAGATTAGGGTAGGTGTTTTCTTCAACTATTCCATAATGTTGTAGTCACTTGGTGAATTGATTGCAGGTTTGGGAGGGGCTCCTTGTATTTTAACTCTTCCTCGATGAGTGGTTATGTTATAGTTGTTGTCTCCGCCATGTATTGTCACTACGTTTTCCCTATTTTCATCAACTTGTGAGAGGGTTCCTGAAACTATGTCATCGTACATTTAATTAGCATTATGGTACTCTTGTTCCTTTCCTTTTTCATTCCTTTTAGTGTGGTTTGGGATCAGGTTTGAGTATATTTAAAGGTCCTTATTTCCAGAACGATGCTCAACGTCTACTTCCCCTTTTTCTATCAAGTCCTGGATGATATGTTTGAGGTGCATGTAATTTTTGGTCATGTGTCCTTTGATCTTATGGAATTCACATAAGTCTTTCTCGTTATACCATGGTGGCTTGAAGCTAGGTTCCTCATAGTTTGGGTGATCATTCAATTTGATGAGGTTCTTCTGTACTAGTTTGTGCATGACTGTTTCAAGTGACTCACCTACTATTGTGAATTTCCTTTGTTACCCTCCCTAATTTATCTATTTGTTTACAATCTAATTATTTTGGGGATAGGTAATTTGGTTGATTTGTCTATTGTTGGGACCATAGCTTATTTGTGCCACTTGTGGTTTGTTTTGAGGTGTGTTAAATGCATTTCATAATGCTCTAGCATCTACCACTCCATCGTTTGTGACGTTCTTGTTTTTGGCCTAGACTTTAGGTTTCTCATTTGAGCTAGAAGAAATCCTCTTGCAATGCAGGCTCTCTCAATACGTAATCCATTTTCAATTGTTTTCTTGAAGTGTACAAGACATAGCATAGTGAGTTGGTAGTTTATTTCAGGAAAGACATTTGTGATGAAAATATCCATCAACTCCTTGTTTGGAATGGGCCATTTGCATCAACTCTCTTTGTGTCTCCATCTCTGTAGGTAGGAGGTAAAGGACCCTCCTTGATTCTATTTGATTTTAGAAAAACTTGTGATGGTAAAATATTGCTCTATGTTAAATGAGAAGTGGCTTATGAACTTTCTAGATAGCTTGAATCAAATGTTCTAATTCCTAGTTGTAGATGGGTGAACCACTCCATAGCATAACATGTAAGGCTACACATAAAGAGCCTCATGAGATAGGAATCATTTTTTTTTTACCTCCATACATGATACTAAGAAGTCTCATACATGCTCTACTAGATCTCCTCTTCCTTTATATTTGTTGTGAAACCTGGGCATTTCAAAGTTCTTTGGAAAAGGTAGTGTCGTGATGGAATGATCGAATGGAAATGGACAAATTTACTAAAGATTGCAGGTCTTTTTTTCTTTTTTCCTACTTGCATATCTTCTATTTGTTGGGTGATGGCATCTAGTTTTAGTTCCATCTATATTTTTTGGTACATGTTTTTGCAAGCCTTACGTGTAATAACCCTATTGTCCCATAACATTTGTTTGGTCATATGTTGGATAGAATATGGGCATTGACCCTTCGTAGGTGTTTAAAACATAGAGTGGGTTAGGTCCTTGTTGTTGAGATGAGGTGTACTGAAGGTTACCCTATTGATGTATTTGTTGGACACCTTAATGATAGGATAAATTGGGAGGAGCACTCTATGGCATACCTAGTTGTTGATATGAATTTTTCTAAAGGTTTCCCCGATGGTGTATTAATGAGTTAGCTTGTTGATGGGATGATTGAAGAAAGGTGCTCAATGGTACACCTTGCTATTGGTAAGGACTAAATTGAAGGTTACCCTATTGATGCATTTGTGAGACACCTTGTTGATGGGATGACTGAAGAAGGGTGCTATGTGGCACACCTTATTGATGCATTTGTGGGACACATTATTGATGGTACAACTAAAGAAGGGTGCTTTGTGGCACACCTTGCTGTTGGGAAGGACTAAGCTGAAGGTTACCTTATTGATGCATTTGTGGGACACCTTGTTAATGGGACGATTGAAGAAGGGTGCTCTGTGGCACACCTTGCTATTGGTATTGTTGGTCTGGAAGGGGATCCTATGGTCCACCTTGTTGATGGAACTAATGGTCTAGAAGAGGACCTTGTGGCCCACGTTTTTGGTGGTACTGATGTGGAAGGGGACCCTATGGTCCACCTTGTTGATGGTACTAATTGTTCTAGGAAAGGTCAACACTAAAATTGTTTTGAGGTACATATTGTTTGGGAGTTGGATTGTTATTTCGTGGTTCATACTATGATGGTCCTCCTTGATATAGTTGTGCCACTACTACGTGTTCAATTTGGGTTAGTTTTTTGAATAAGGGGTTCTCTTTGGGTTGACCATTGTTTTGTGAGAACATGGGTGGCTATTTGGAATCTCTAGGGTTTTAGTTATTTGTCTCACAACTGAGTTATCCCCTAAGGGAATAAGATTGGGATCTTTGAGAGCCTCTACATTGAATTATACTGGTAAATTAGCACCACTTTGTGCTAACTTGAAGATATATGAGTTTAGGTCTTTTCTCAACAACTTTTCCATTAGTTTGAGAACCTTGGGGTTGATGGAATATTCAAATAGTTCTTTGTCATTTATTTCTTCCTCTATATCCACCTCCTCTACAACCACTTTGTTTGGGTCCTGGTTGTTTTTTTTATCACCTCTTGTTTGTGGTTTAGTTCTTCCTAACTAAAGGTGTCTCTATACACATGTCTATTTTAGGGTGTTTCAAGGTCACTTGGCCTAGAGCCCCATGGGATACTGGTGTTGTTCATCTTTCTTGCTTCCATTTTCTTCCTCTTTTGTGATCTTGTAGTTGTCATAAACAACCACTAAGCTTTTATGACTATTTTTCATAACTCCTAGTCTCTAGAAAAGACTTGGCCTACTGGTGCAAAGTGATAATAGAAAAATTATAGCCAATTTTGATGGGTGTGATATCTTCTTGAGTTGAAACCTTTGGTTGACGTTTTTGTAGGGCAGTTCTTTGAAAGTTAGAGTATACATTTTCACTTAAGGGTCTTGCTTTTTCTAGTCCTAAGGATATTTTCTTGCCAAAAATCATGAGGGATGTATTTCTATTTCCATTCAAGTGGTGGTAACATGGGTCTTTTGGCTGCTATATCTACTTTCTCTTCCTCTTCATCTAAGATGATTGATGCGGTGAGAAATTGGTGGGGTTTTTTTTTCTTCTCAAATATGAAGGTTCTCAAACTACTTATGATGTCAGTTTGTTCAACTTAAATGTATGTGAGACTAGGTTGAAGGATCAACGCAACAAGGTTTGGTTGTTGAACTAGAGTAGTCAGTCGCTAGATAGTCAAAAGGTGTAATGGTGTTTTGAGGTGGTTGCTATGAAGCTCAAGACCCTAAGGTTTGAGTGTTGTTTTGGAGTGGTTCTACGTTTCAGAAATCAAAATATTGAAGAACTAGAGTCGATATTTCACTTCCTTTTCTAGAGGATATGTCGTGTGAAATTTTACTTGAACTATCTACAAGTTCCAAGTAATTGCTGATATCATAGGTCCGTCTAAGTCAAGGAATGATCCCAATGGTTTGTTTGATTTTGATTTCTAATCAGTAGGATGGAAATAATGGATGAGGGACTATATGACTTATTTGGTTTTCCAATTATTTTATTCAAAAAATGATCCTATGAACAACTTCAATTTGTTTTCCCCAAGTTTCAGTAGGGTGGAGCAATAGTGCTAGTTTTCGAGTAGAATGCATAAGACCGCGAGAATTTTTTTCCAAATCTATCAAATTTTCTCAACTTTATTTGTGTTTGGAATATGGAAAGTGATAAAACAACACTTGGACTGACTCAACAAGCATGGAATTATGTAACCTTCATTTCTATAGCTTAAGTTGTGAAATCACAACACCCAAGCCATAGTTCCCAAATTTTTACTTTGATTAATGCAACCTGAAATAAAAGCCAAAATATTCAAAAACTTTTAAGGAAAAAATCCTTTCAAGGAGTGCAAACATAGGGATTCTTTCACAAGTATACACTAATTCAAAGGGTTTGTGATTCAACCATCTCGTTTAGTGTTTGTTTCAATGTGTTCTTTTTAGATCAAGCACATAGTTTGATGTCAGTTTTTTTTTAATGTATTTGGAAAGTTTAAAATAAACAAGAATTTACAACCCTAGTGGATACAAACCATTATTTTAGGTAGGCTTGCCTCATGCTTTGAAGAGATGATTTTACAAGAAACTTATGCTACAGGCCTCTAGTTAGACATGGCAAGTAACATTTTGGAAGTAAATTATGATACACCACTTTCAAAGAGTGTTTTTGGATAACAGGGTGGCTTCTAAAACAATTTGGCTCCTAGTCATAAGTGTGAACACAAAAATTTGACACTCACCCATTGGCCACTTAAGGCATGGGATTAGTTGCAGTCTATTGTCAACATAGCTTGAAGCTACTTTCTTATGATTTTGCAACCTTTGATATAGCCTACCACTAAACATGCTTTGAGACCTTGCAATGAGTTCTCTAGTGTGGGATGTGTCTTAAAGGAAGGCCCCTCTTTAAGGTAAAATTTGAAAATAAAATGTGAAGCTCAAAAATATTTTTTTTATCGCTCACCCAAGATTGCCAAAAGGTGAGTGGGGAGAAGATAAAACACTTTAGCTTGCCAAACACTAAATGCACAACAAACACTTCATAGAAAATCAATTCTTTTTAAACACCTCAAGTGGTGTTATCCCAAAAAATATGTGAATAACGTAAATGAATTTCTCTTTTTAGTTGCAACAATTTAAAGTATTCAAGATATCAGTCATTTAAGATAGCAATGGTGCAAGACAAAAGAAATAACTTGTTCATTTTTTAAGCCCAGACTTGAGTGTTTATAAGAATTTTTTTTTTTATCTTAACTTGGTCAACAAAAGAAAGGTGAGCATGCGATAACAAAAGGAAATCATTTTTTGTGTTTTTGTTCTTTTTATACACTAAAATCAAAGTTCCTAATTATGAAAAACTTGGAAAAGGTTCATTTTTAGAGCACCTTAATTGAAATGTGTAGTTTGTAGGGTTATTTTTAAGCTTTGAAATGAAAATTCCTAACTTAGAAAACTTTAAAATGGTTTATTTTAGAGGACCAAAAATGAAGTGTTCATTTGTGTTTTTATTTTAATCACCAAATAAATATTCCTATTTTAAGAAAGCCTTGAATTGTTCATTTTAGAGCCTTTAAACAAAGTGCGTTTGTTCTTTTTAAAGCACCCAAAATAAATATTCCTAACTTAAGAAAGATGGTTTGTAGATCCAGAATGCTTCGACTATTCATTTTCCCTATAGAAAACAAGTTAATGTCTTTCAAATCCTAGATAAAAAAAATTTAGCACCTATTACACATTGAAAAACAAGCACATGTTAGCAAAAATCAATTGTAAAAGTACAAATTATGTGCATTGGTCTGTCAAAGCAACTACTTAGGAATTTTTGCAAAAGTACCCCTGTTAGAATCAAATGCTCAATTCTCAGAGCAAGTGCACCCCCTATCAGAATAAAATCTAAGGTTTTCAAAGAATATGCTAAAATATTTCTGTAAAAGCATAGTTCTCATGTTAGATGCTCAGTTTTAAGAGAAAATGCATAGTTTTCTTAACAAGCAAGTGCAAAAATCTTTTGGGCAGTGCATGAAACATTTTTCAAAAGTGCTTCCAAGACCTACAACTTCAATTTAAACTCATAAAAAAAATTAGTAGGGAGGACCGTGGTCCACCCGGGCGTGCCAGAATGTGTGAGGGAGAAAGCCATTAGAATGCAAGGAAAGAAAAAATGCATTGAACTAAGGATCTATCTAATTCAAAACACTTAATATAAGATCTTATTCCATCACCCATGAAATGAATAATATAAGCTATTGAAATTACATAATGAAACATAAGATTAAAACAATGAATTCAAAGTAAAGGACAGATTACCATCCCATGTCAAAGTGTGTTTGCATGATGTTGGATTGTTTGTATCACTACGAAGCCTCCATAGTTTGTGTGAAAAAGATTGGACGATGCCTTGGTTGGCTGATTGAAGAAATGGTTGAATCTCTAACAATGGTGGTTTTGAATGTCATTAGGAATTTTTTGTGCAAATGATAATGATTTTCCGATCCTTATTTGTGAGGAAAGAGGTTTTTATATAGAAAATAAAATTTAAAATGGATGATTAGGATTCAATAATGCTAGATCAAGATCAATGGTCAAAATGTGTTGAGGGGATTTAGATATGAGAAGATTGTGCAAAGTTGGCTACACAATTTGTGTGATTGAGGAATATATTAGCTAGTCAGAATTTAGATTGATTAGTTCTGAAATTAGATTGGTTAGTTAGGAAATTGATGGCTTAGTTAGAAAATTATATTTCATAGTCAATAATCATAATTTTCTCAATCAAAAGTGGGTGAGGAAAATTGATTAATTGATTTAAGTAATTAATTCCTTTTTGGAGTTGAACCTACAAATCAAGTTTGACTTTTGCAAACAAAGTTGCATTAGTTTGATTTGATTTTTGATGAATGATTTGAATAGTTTAATTTAATCATTTAAATTTTAGAGGGAAAGAGTTGTAATTAAATTTTTATTATTTAATAATTCAATTAACTTAGAGGAATAAGGTGATTTAGCGACGTAATTAAATATTTGGTGTTATTTAATCAATCAAGATGAAATAAAGTGAGATTAGAAATTCATTAAATAAATGTAATTTATTTAATTGGTCAAAATGATAGAAACGTGAATTAATTAAATAATGTTGTTTAATTTAATTAATAGAAAAATTAGGGTTTTTAGGACTTTATTAAATAAATGAAATTTATTTAATTTGCCAAAAATGATGAAAAAGTGAATTAATTAAATAATGTTGTATTATTCAATTAATAGGAGAATAGGGTTTTTAGGACTTTATTAAATAAATGAGATTTATTTAATTTGTCAAAAATGATGAAAAAGTGAATTAATTAAATAATGTTGTATTGTTCAATTAATAGATGAATTTAGGGTTTTGGATGCTATTTTGATATTGTGTGATTTTTTCAGGTGTTTTGAGATGTTTCAGGATGATTTCGAGATATTGTGGGATGATTATGAGCTGTTTTGAGATGATTCAGGATGATTATGAGATGTTACGAGATGATTATGAGGTGTTCTGAGATGTTCTAAGATGATTCTAAGATGTTTCAAGATATTGTGGGATGTTGTTCAATGTTGTTTAGGGTGTGTGATAACTGTTAGGTCAATTTCACATGTCTACACTATGATAACATGGTAGGACACATTCATATTACTCATTGATTACAACATTAGGAATCAATCATGGGTCAATATACTTTATTAAAACATAGTAGAAATCAATCAACAATGTCTAACAATGTTTCATATCGAGATGGCATCACGTGTGTCTCAGATTGTAATATCACTCCCTCATATAACTTCGAATCCATTCGAAAGCCAAGATGAAGTGATCACTTCCAAAATGTATTATCATGAGTTGATAAACATCTTCCAATCCATTTAAAACTTAAAATATATCCTTGATATCACCCATGAGATGTTTCCTTTTGATGGACATATAGATGTTTTTCATCCAAAACAAGGGTCTCCCACTCTTGGCATTATCACACAAGATCAAGCAATGGGAATGATTCTTGATTCTTATAGTGGTTGTGCATCATCAACATCTCTTGAATTAACATCAACAAATAACATATCCCAAGATCTAGTAGATGATATTGAGGATGAAGATATCCAACATTATCCAGGCAAAGGACTATATTTACATCAATAAGATATCTTGGAATAAAAGAAGATAATAAACATTCCTAAATAATGGGAATGAATGGAAATACCATGTTTCCATGACAAGTCATATTCAGTAGCCATTTATCAAAGTATGCATTACTAGAGCCAAGGATTAGGTCTTGTTAAAAATGACATCTTGAAACTAGTGGAATCAAAGCATATCAATAGTACCTCCACAATTTTGAAGGCAACTTTGTCTTATGCAAACATCAACATAGGGGACACAAAGAATCCTTATGATGAAACCAATACCAATGCTAAAAATATTGATATCATGAATCAACATCCACACATCATTCCATTTACAAATTAAGACCAACAAAAAATATATTTTTATCAATGAAAGGAGAAGATCGACGAAGAAAAAAAGAAGTGAAGAAAAATTGACAAGGAGAATACAAATGGATACTAAAGCATACAAAAGAAGATCATCCCTACTAAACCCCATTAGCCAAAGAATCTACGTCGAAAAAAAAAAAAGGGAAATATAACCATCAAAGAAATCTAAAAATACAAAAGTAGGCTTTCCAAGTGGCATACAAAGTATATCAAGTGGTTGGTCCTGATTCCACTCAAAACACCGTCTCCACCCATTATTGCTCATCTCCCCAAGTTTGGAGAATAAAAAATTCCAAACTATCAACCAATCCATCTCATGTCCCTTCGTGTGCGTCACCATCCACTCCATAATTCATGTTATCCAATTCTCATAGTTACCATGTGTTGGCAATAAATATTCATCATAAGCATTATGATGACACTTTATCATGATGTGTGCACCTATATAGGGTTAATTTTGGTATTGAAAAGGTAGATAAGGAATTTTAGGGGTTACATTCAAGCGCTTCTATCTTAGAAACTAAGCTTCTTCAAGTAGGATATCCTTGGCACGTTATTATAATTGCCTCTACATCAGTACTACCAAGTGGTTCAACATGAGCATAAATCTTGCAAAAAAATTGAAAAAATAAAAAAATCAAGAAAATAGTAAAGATAAAGATCATCCTCTAGTGAAAACAACTTTGGAGGCACTTTGGGAAAGTACTATGATGAAAACCTAGCCAAAAAGTGTCATGAGTAGAATCAACCATCTATATGATCCTTTTCAAATGGAAGTATCTCATCCCCTTCATGATAAATCCAACACTCCATCCATCCATCCAATCTATCTATAGCCAGATCTTCCAATATATCTTTATCTTGACAAAGGCTCAACATATACTTCTATTCTACTCATGGAAAATTCTTGACATGGTATTTTTTATCCTACTTTATCCCATTAATTCCTATTTCTTATTTAAACATGACATATACTCTTTGCATGATTATCCATTCACTATCTTGATTTTCTCCTTGAAATATGAAACATTGTTAGACATAGCTAGGCTTAGGTTCTTGCACTCTCATTTTTGAATAACTCTTGATCCATGTATTATATCTCACAATGTGACATTGACATCATGATCTAGGTAACATTTATCTCAAAATCCCAAAAATATTCAAAACATTGTCAAAATCTCAAAAACATCCAAAAACTTATAAAGTTTGAAAATCCAAAAAAAATAAAAAACTTGTAAAGTCAAAATATCAAAAACATCCAAAACATCTCCAAAATCAAAATCAAAATCAAAACCCCAAAAACATCCAAATTAGATCAAAACCCCTAAACAAGTCTAAAATATCAAAAAAGTTTTTTAAAAAAAACTAGTCGAACTACGTTGTCTCTATGCTTACATAGGAAAGTCAATCAGTAATGAGCTCCTGAGGAATTAGGTAAGTCATTTAAGATTCCATCATAATAAACTGACAATTCACAAATGTTCATATCCCATCAATAACTTCTTATTGGTCAGAGTCAATCAAACTATGTCGTCTCTACATTTACCTAGGCAAGGCCATCATTGATGAGCCCCCGAGACATTAGGTCAATTTCCCCTTAGGTCTTGGTATAATCCTTGAAAATACAAAAACATTTGGAAAACCTTGGGACCCAAAACATGTCAAAACATTCAAAATACCAAAACAACATCAAATATCTTTGAGAAAACCCTAAACAACCTCAAATAAATTGAAAACTTAAAACATTTACATAATTTCAAAAGTTCAAAAATAGCCTCAAAACATTTTTTTTTTTAAATATTTGGAAAATAAAAACCCATCCATCCTATTTTTCTTTCACCCATAATAAAAAATTTATCCCTAATAAATTGATCATCACCCTCACCCTTTGGTAACACAAACATAACCTAAGTAAAATGACCAGTCAAAGGAAGAACCTTTAAATGTAAAAAATAAAACTATTGGTCATGAAAAAACATGTTAATTAAAATCATATCAATGGCCTAATTAGTTAACACAAAATCATTATCCAATGAATGTCCTAGGATATATCATTCCTACAATCGACATCATTTCAGATATCATGAATGAATATTTATCCTCAAAACACATCTCTTTGGAAAAATATATGAATAAAATTGATTGTTTTTTCATTTTGATCTTTTCTTATGATTTATCTTATTGGTTCATTCCAATGATCTCTTGATGATTACTATCAAAATAATTTAGAGAGAAAGGAATGGGGCATTAATCATTCTTTCTATAAGAGAGGGGGACTTATCAAGGCTCCAGGTCATGGAGAGCCGAGAGTGGAGGGTTTCCCTAACATACCTCACTCTAAAGGGTGTGTTGGGATGGAGATCGAGATTGAAGAGCACTCTCAGGTGTTTATGTAACTCTATAAATCTGAGAGCTTAAACAAGGCTAGATGAGCTGGTTTCCTGATTCTTGACTGCACCTCAGACAACCCTCTGTTCGAGGACATCAATGCAATTCTAGGATGACAGTGCAATGTGTTGGAGTCTCTCTGGCATGATGGCATTTGTATGGCCAAAAAACATAGTGTAATAAAAAAATAGAAAAGGCCTACTAATAGTCTAGCGACTTGATTTTGAAAAAGTAAACAAAATGATAAAGTATAGGAAATAACTACACAAATGATGGAGCAAGTAAATAAAAGCTAGCATGATGAATATTATATCACAAAAGTGCCAATTTTCTAGCTAGCTCCATGTGCACATTCTCCTACACAAAATCAAGAAGGGGAAAATTGTTGGGGTTGTATAGGGGCTTGCCTCAATCAGACCCCCACTTTGGTGTTTCCACCTCCATGGACAACCAAAAAAGAAATAGAGTAAAATATGTATAAAGGCAGTGCAATGAACACTACAAAAGAATAAAATACTCCACCAAATCACAAAGGAGAGGAGTGAAGTGTTACCACCTCCTCCCAAAGGCTCTCAATTCCAATGGAGGGAGAATCCAAACTATGAACTTTGGAAAGTCACCATTGTTACAATCGTGGTGAAGGGAGGTCTTGCAAGAGTCCAAGTTTGCAACTTCTATTCTCACAATGGAGTTTTAGATTACTGGAATGAATGAGAATGTGCTTCAAAAGTTGAGTGAGTTTCTAAGAGGCCTGAATGAATGAATGAAGAATTTTTTTTGAAGGTGGGATGAGAAGAATCTACCATTTTCAGGCCGGTTGGTCAATAGGACGTTACAATTTATCCCTAATGGGAGTGCAATTCCTCTACCAACTTTAGTCATAGGAATCCGTCAGGGACAACAACATGTCACATAGATGTCTATGTGTTGTTCTTGCATCCCTGATAAATATTCTCTCACTGACACACAAGACAAACACCAAGTGGATGCAAGGCGAGTGGGTGATGTGGAATTTCACGTTTGGATTTGATTTTCTAAGGTGAGGGTATGTGAAAGGGGAATTTTCCTAAGGGGTCTAAATTCACTCCTATACATTTTCCCACCACTTTAGTGAGCACAAGTATTGATGAGTTGTCGATAAAGTAGATCAAAGAGTTAGGGATGTATACCTAAACCATCAAGGAAGCAAACGATGATCTAGTGAACTAAAAATTGCAAGGTAGACAAAGGAATCCATAGGTACTCTCTCCTAACGAGTTTTGAACAAAAGGACTCTATAGCCCCGTAGAACTATGAAGTTGCACAAAGTACACTGAAGGCCCTCAAACCAACAACATAAGTGTCTTATAGGCTCATAGACCTAGAAGAAGGCATTCCCCCAAGTACTCTCTCATGAAGGAAGCCTAGTATAATAAGCACCTTACAGGCCCGCATACCAACAAGAAGCCATCCTCCAAGTTCTCTCTCATGAAGGAAGCCCAGTGAAAGGAGACTTTGTAGAGTCAGACTAGAAAGTGGATTCATAGGCACACCTGCAAATAAACATGTTAATCCACAAATAAAATATTCCAAAGAACAAAAAGTAGCCATGCAAGTAAATAGACAAAAAATGACAAAGATAGTCAAAAAGTTGGAAGGCTTTCAAAGGGGTCCCTCAAGAACCCTTCAAGAGAAGAGGTGTCCACTCAAGGGATGCACTATTTGAAAGTGATATTTTTTTTCATAAATCGATTCATCATCAAGGAATCCTTTCAAAAGATGTTCACTTCATCAAGGAATTTGGAAGGAAGAAAATAAACCCTCACAAGGGGAAGGTCGAGGCTTTTCCCACAGGAAAGGATGCTCCCTCCTCAAAGGAAAGTTCTCCAAATTCTTTCTTTGTGAACCCATGATGAAGGAAACAATTGTTGTTGGGGGTCCAAGTTGAGAATGTGATTTTTGAAAAAGTTTGTAAAGATCTTCAAGAAAGATTCGTTGGCAAGAAATGCATTTTCTGAAAATTTGAATTGAGATGAAATCCCCCCTTAGGGTGGTGTGTGTTGAACATAGAGGCACGTGACAGCCTAAGGAGAGAGAAGAAAGAATGAAAAAGTGATGTTGTGGCCCACTAGACATAGTGAGATATCACTATGGTAATGTTGTCACACACATTAGGGACAATACATAGGCACCACAACATCACAACTCAAGCAAAGATGAGAGAAAGAAAAAAAGAGGGAAAAGGGTATCTAGTTTTGTGAGCTTAGATCTACTCATGCTTATATAGATAATAGGTAACTGTGGTGCAAGTAGAAAATAATCAATCCCCATTAGATAAAGAGGAATGCACAAAAGAAAAAGTGAAAAAATAAAAAAATAGGTCAACATGGAAGGGAAGCCTAAATTCCCCCAACACTTTTCATCATCCCCAATTTTTCAAAAATCGAAACACAAACATGGAAGAATGATGATACAAATAGAGAAAGCTTTACGACACATAATCACTCCTATATCCAAGCACCTACAAGGGTGACAAGGGTCATTCAAGAATATATAACATAAGTAAGAGGGGAACACATCACAACAAACACACACCTAATCTAAAGTTAAAGAAGAGGATTCCCCCACACACTCATCAACTAGGAGGTCATCCTCTTCCCAATCTAGATCATTATAAGGGGAAGGTGGTTGAGCCTGCAATGGTGGAGTATTAAGGTGAGGAACTTCCAACCCTCCTACCACAAGGGCCAAGGAAGAAGGCCCTACAAGGTCTTGTCCACTAGCCTCTTGCAGAGCTATGGTCAATGATTTCATGAAGATCGTTGACAAGGATGAGACCTCATCTAGAGATTTGAACATGCACTTCATGAGAGTTCCATGTGTTACCTCAATGGGAAAGGAAAGAAGTGCCCAAGATTCACTACTTAGCTCATCAAGTGACTCAGGAGTAGTGAAAAACTAAAGGGATGCCAGAGCTAGCTCCGTTACTTGGATGACACATGATAATGTAGGACCACCCTATGAAGAGAGTGGACTCCTCTTTCGACCCCCATTTTTGGAAGGGCCAACCTTTTCTTTCTATTTAATTGGAGGAGGTGAAATCCCTATAGACGAGGCTAGATGCATGAGCAAGGAGGAGAAAGCCATGGCAGACACCATCAAAGTGTTCAAAATGTCCATGGGTTTAGGGAACGACGAGATTTATGGAAGGGACATCAAAAGAGGTGGATCGACTAAGGGAGCGATTAAACCTACAAAATTTTTAGGGTCACAGGTGCTCATGCTCATAGTAGGAGATGGAACAAAAAATTGAGTTCTATTGAATAGAAGTAGAGGGGAGGAGAGAGGAGGATGTGGTAGGAGGTCCTAAAATAGGGGTGGTCGACTCTCCCTTCTTCTATTAAGTGGCCTTCTTAGCTTCTAGATCCTTTCATCGATGCTTGTGCTCATGAGGAAGGAGGTTTTAATGACTCTTTGAGCTAGAGGCTAGGTGCTACGAAGGCTCCTGCTCAGCCATAAGAGTTTCCATCGTAGCCATTTCTAATGGAGGGAAAAACTCCTAAATAGGAGTAGGAGGAAGAGGTTGAGGGACAATGGGGGGAGTCATCTCTAGTGCCTCAGTAGTGGGCCGCTTCCCATTCACTGCTTTAGGAGTAGGAGTGATGGGAATCCATGGAGGCCAAAACATAGAGGATTCCCTATGGGGACCCTTTCTTCTACCATATCGAATGGGCCTAGGCTCTGTGGGTAGGATAGGAAGCTCAAATATAGTATGCTTGGGCTTTCACCAAGTGGGAACCATAGGATTCTCTCACAAATGTGAAGCAAGATCTAATGGCATTGTAACAGGGCAAGGGGAAGCATCAGGCTAGATAGTAGGAGGGGAGGAAGAGGAACCTCAAGAGCACTTATGTTCTTCCCTTCTACATGCCTTGGTAGCATCAATGTAAGCTTTTAGACAAGACCTATGCACGACAACATAAGTAGATGGAGGGTATTGTTGACAATGATTTCACTTGCATCAGTAGTGTCAAATAAAAAACTCCACAATAAAACTGTGAAGAAGCCTATTCTTCTTGAAAGATATGGAACAAGATAATCTCAAAGGGAATATCTACCTAAACAAAATAAAAAGATTGACCCGGTTCAATCCCAAGTCTGGTAAATCAGGTCATGATCATAGTAGGATTGCTTTAGGGTATGATGTGAATTTTCTATTAATCTCAAAGGAAATATATCCATTAAAAATCATATTTATACTAGGCACTGAGTTTTCAATTTGGATCTCAAGAACTATTATCATGAAACCGAAAGATTTGAAATAATATTTCATGAACATCAACAATTTCATTTTCTATCACTTAAGTATATTTAGTTTTAATAATTCAAAAATTCTTTGTATTCGAAAGATTTTCAATTAATTCCATTCATTCATCTTTTCTTTTGGGAACATTTTCAAAGAATTTAAACATCTATTCTAAAATAAAACATAAAAAATGCTGAAATTAAAATTTCTCCCGATTATTCTCCACATATACCCCCAAAATTAATTAAATCAAAGCAAAATGATTTATAATTCACCATATTTCTTCAGAGCTACATAAATAATGGTGTGAGATTTTAAAGAGAAGAGTTTATTTTGGACACCGAGTAGTTTATGTATGCACCCTTAAATGGTGTAGCATACAGGCTTATTCAACTGAACTAACAAAACCAGCTACAAAAGATTCATGAGATAGGTAGCTATCAAATTTTCTTTGATGTTAATCAATGTCTATGTGCATACAATGTTTTAGACTAGAATGATCCAAAAAATAGGAAAAAGAAACAAAACTTAAAGAAGCTTTGGCTCTTTTGACATCCACAAGTTCTGAACTAACTTAAAAAATAAATCCTTTGGCCTTTTATAGAAAAAAAGGCACACATAAGATAAGACAAATACATGAGAGAAAATATAAGGCACAAATCATATCAAGGCACATGGAAGATAGTAATTGACTAGGAAATTACAATTAAAGTCCTTGAAGATTTACTTCAATTGTTCATTGAAGCTCTTCGGGTTTTAATCTGTTATTATCACCAAGATATTAACTTGAATCATGATAGTGTGTTGGAACTTTCCATACATACAAAAAGATGTTATTATGGCTCCATTTCAACACTCGGTTTTGCCTCAGATATACTACTCTCGAAAATGGGCTTCCCTAGAGATTGACATTTTTTCTCCACAATATATATAATACCAGGATCTCCAACATTCTAGTGGACTCAAAGCCTTCTGCATTATAACCTCCTAGAGTAAGCAATCTAATCTAGAAATGATTCTATGCATGATTCAAATTTTCCTGACCATCCATACCCAAAATTTGCATAACAATCTATATTTCTTGCAATCAAAAATTCCACACATTAAATCCCTTTTAAAGAAAAAAAACGTTTATAAACATCTCATGTAAATAAAACCATTATTCAGATATTACACTACAAATTTCCATAAATAACATTCTTTCTCAAAGCAGATCACAAATTCTCATATGATTATCTCCTACATATATATATCGAACTATTGGACCATCAAACTCATTAGATAATCACAACACTTCAAAACTTCACAACCCGATACCTGGTACTCAGTATTCGGCTTCACCCATTAACTTTCCCCGGATTTTGATTTTACCAAACTTCCCTATATCTCGGGCTTCAAATATCAAACTAGAATTCTTAACATTCTCGATTCCTGGTAAATAATACCTGAAACACTTTACCACGAAGCATTCTTTACATAAAATATTTCCTTTGCCTCTTTTCTATTCTCAATGATCTTCCAACTAGCTAGCTCATACCATAAGATTTAAAAATAATAATTTGGGTTCCCCAAGCCTTACAATCTTGGGGTGTGTTGTGAGACCACACAACAACTTGCAACCAATAAAACCAAATTTAAATAAAACTTGAAATTAAACCACCAATTGTAAATTAGAACTTATACATATTTTAAAACAATAACCTTTACCTTTACCTAGATTCTAGCATAAAAAGTAAAACTCCCCCAGAAAACATTTGTGTCTGCTTTGATTAATTCCAATTTTTGGAACTTAGCAAAAAGAATTAGTTCATTGACATTGAACTACATAATATGATAATCCTCCAAAGCCAACCAGGGATAGAGCCTTGTTGCCAGTCAAACTAATGGAACCTCAAATTTTGAACTTTGAGTTTCATTAATATTTTCCCACATTACTAGTATGTCATGCTATTCTAGAGCAGCCTAGGGTTGGGGTTTTATTTTTTCCTTCATGAAATCCTAGTGTTCTTCCTTAACCTTGGGTTGGATCTATTTTGGCATTACCTTTTTGAGGGAGGTTTTAAAACGACTTATTTCCAATTGAATCATCTAGGTCAGGCCCCTTTTAATAAATAGTGTCAAAATATTTTGCCTAACTTTATTGTTTCCTAAGTCTAAGTCAGCTCGTGCCCTATGTTTTAAGAACAACTTTAAGCCATCATTTGTTGTTGGCCTAGGTGATGTCCCCTTTCCCCTTTTAATATTTTTTAAATTTTGTAGGGAGTGTTTTTTAATAACCATCAATCATCCAATGGTTGATCCTGACCATTCCCCATGATCTCATGATGACATCACCGCTAGGTTTCAAATGATTGTGAAATCACGGGCAAGCGCCACGTGTCTCAGCTGTCGATGCTAAATGTTTTTTAATAAAGTGTTTAATTTTTGTGTCGGGCTCTGATACGTTATAAAGTGGGTTACTAAAATATCTATGAGATGCACGTGCTTGAGATTGATGGTGGTGTTATAATCTTGATGAAAATTTTCTTAACGGTTATGTTTGGTGCTGATGATGGCTGTGAATGAACACGATTTCTGATGGTGGGAATCAACGGTTTCCCACCATTACATGATCCAAAGATGCAGGTTGTTTAGTGATTGTGATATCATGGGCAAACACCACATGTAATCCTTTGGTGCTACATATTGTGGTGGTCCCTCAGTGCTGAGATGGAGGTTACATCAGCCTTTTTGAAGGTGGTTGTTCGATGATCTAACAAAAAAAAAAGATCAATGATTGGAATTTAAATTCGCATCAAATGCAATTGAAGCCATTGGCACGACATGTAAATGAGCTTTAATGGTGGACAAGATGTCTACTAGATCAATTCAATTGACATAAAGTATCTTCTTTCTTTATATCTTCATCACAAAAGCTTTCAAGTATTTTCAAAGTAGTTCAGAGCTAGAGATAAAGTTTTTCGAGTGATCACAATGAAGTTTGGTTCTCTGCAAGTCGTGGAATCCCGTGAGTTATTTTCTATACTGCTGGGTTATTTTTCCTATGTTTTTGTGAAAGGTTTTATTGTGCTGGTCAAGGGGTTTGTTGATTATTTTCATAGGGTTATTGGTTCATTTGAATTATTGGAAATTGCATAGTTGTGTTGTAATTTTGTGTTCTGGGTAGCCCTAGTTTGTTCAAGGAATTAAGTTTTAAGGAAGCCCTATTTGTTTGAGGTGGCACCACCAAAGTAGCAATCTGGCCATGTTGATTATTTGAAGAGGAATTTATATGATGATTTTTTGGATCAACTCCCGTTATCAACAAATGACAGAAGGAGGGGTTTGGTTTTAATGAATGGGAAAACCCTAGGCAAGGGACTAGTGTGCAAAAATTGTAATATTGCAGATGCTAGGGTCCCAATGATGAGTCTGTAAATGTTTAGGCTATGGTATAGACAATGAAACTCACCCCATCCCTTCTCTAAAGGCTGGAGATATGACATGGGGAAACTAGCAGTGCCAAATTTGCTTCCTGACGTGGACCTACTCAAAGCAGTGGCAACAAGTTATGACCTAGTTACAAGGGTAATTAGGGATAATGATGGTGGGATTCTACTAAGTATAAGTGCAAAGGAAATTCAACAGGTTTTTGATTTGAGTGATTCTAGCTCATTCTTGGTCCCAATTGAACTAGAGGAGATGAAGCAGGAATATGCAAGGTCAAAGCCTCTTTTCAAATTAAAATTGCTTCCTCCTCATCTGGCTAGGGCAGGCAGTTCAACAATCCATATCAACCTAAATGACCAGGAGCCTTTCAGGCTAAGTTGCTTTGCCAATCACTTTTTGGTGACATTTTACTCATTATGCGATATTTTGGGATTCAACCCAAATACAGTGATGCCCATTGCATATATGTTCATGGGGGCTCAAATTCAACACCCCAATTTCTCCATGGTGTATGACTATGCATATTTTCTTGCAGAAAAGATACATGAGGGTTTGTTGAAGTTTCTTGTGGGGGAAGAGGGCACTCCTTTCTTTTGGTACTCCTTGTTAATGCATATGTTCCTATACAAGAATGCTAACCTCTTCTCAGAGAAGATGGAGTTGGGGTAAAAGGTGAATGGAGAAATATTACTAGTACAAGTGTGGAGTGTAGATTTGTCTTACAATAGGGGAGGTGCTAGCTTTGTGTAGTTTGATAACTTCTTTTCTTCTAGACTCAGGACTTGGTTGGTGGTAAATGTGCCAAGAGTTCCTGAAGATTTATATGACTTCCTTTGACCAAAGGTGAGGAAGCCTGATTTAAAAGTCTACCACAATTGGGGTGACATCACCTTATACCCAGTAAGCACTGTCCTAAGGGTGTATGGTTTCCAGGGAACCCCACATATTCTCACATACAATGTACCATCAAGAATGGGGTTTGCTAAGGTCATGTGGTAACTAGGTTGCATTCATGAGGACAACCTGACAGGGAGAGGAAAAGGGACTTTGTTCCCTGATTATACTATTGTTTCAGATTTTGTCTTTTCAAAGGGAGGATGGGTCCACTTTGGAAGTTTTTTTGATGATTACCATTTAGAGAGTGGATCTAGGAGGCAACATGACCCTGAGGGATTCTTTGCCTTGTTCAGGCAATGAATTAAAGGTGGAAAGTTTACACATGAATTCAACTTTCCTGATGACCTAATCATAAATGAATTTGATTTGAATAGGCAAGAGTTGAATAAAGAAAAATTAATTGCATATGAGAAAATGCTGGCCATAGTGCATAAAATGGATCCAAAATATGAACCATTAATGGATTTCACTCCATTCCACAAGAGAATTGTTTTCTTGTTGGATAATTTTAAAGAGATCATGGGCACCTTGATGACCAAGAAGTTCAATAGAAATGGAATTTGGAATTCAAAGAATAGAGGTGAGGCCTGAGGAAACAAGGCCAACTTATTAGCCCCTAGTTGACAGGCCTCTATACAAGAGAAAGAGGAATGACAACCATAATGAGGATGAGGGATATAAGAAGGGGAAAATAATAATGAAAGAATCATCATATCCAGGTCCAAGGATTAGAGCACTTGGAGGGATAAGGATTGTGGATCTAGAATCAACACCAAGAAGTGATCCTGCAGTGCTACCATCAGAGCCAAGCCCTAAGAGGAAAAGAGTTGAGGAAACCCAAGAAGCTCTGATGGATGAGATAATTGTGATTGATCAAGACATGTAGGTCAATATCCCTTCCCCTCCTAGATCAACACAATTGTTGCTATCTGATATGGATATAAAGGGGCAATGTGTACAAGATGCTAGGATGGAGGCCTGCAAGTCATTCTTGGATGATGATGCCTTTGTGAAGACTCCTATATTCTTTCAACTGATTTGGAGGATGAAATCAGAGGAATACCAGGATAAGTGCAAGAGAAGGAGATAATCAAGACCTGATAGGTCTGAGCAGGAGAATGATGATGATGTGAAGGCTGAATTAATGGAGGAATTCAAAAACATCACTCCTGAGGAGGGAAGAAGACTTGTGACTTGGTTTGGTGTCCTAATTTTTCCTAAATGGGACATAGCCAATGTTGTAGCATTCAATTCTATCTTATAGTCCAAGAACCCCATACAAAACAATGAAGAAGAGGTTAACGGAGCTCTGCAAGACTCTGCCTTCAGTGAGGAGTATGAGACTCTGGCCATATGGGCATTGGCACCCTAGCGTAGAAATCCAAATGTAACTAATATTATCCCACACCTAAGGGGAGGGCTAATCATCAACAGAGCTTCTGAAACTTCAACAACAAAAGTTACAAGCTTGATAGTAAATGTGGCCAAATTAGCCCAAAAGACAACTGAAAGGGAAGAGATTGAAAAGAAAAGCTTGATGGAGAAGTATAATATAATAATTGGAGAATATAGTAGGATGAAGCAAATGAGTTTTGAGCTACAATCTAAAGTAGATAGGTTGAAATATGGGCAGGTGGGAGAATCTTCTAGTGCTCCTAGTATCAGAGCATTACCTTCTATTTCAGGATCAATCCCCCCTACTACTCCAATTGTTTCTACTCCACGATCCCCCATCCAGACACCTTCTCTTAGTCCTACACCATGGCCAATTGAAGAAGAAGTTGAGTATTCTATAGATCCCACCAAGAAGAAAATGTTAAGTAAGATCATAAAATTGCGGGCTGCCTTAAAGGCAAGTGAGGATGGTGCAATTTCCAAAACAAATGAGGTGGCTGACATAGTTTTGAGGCATCTAAATGCGAAGGTTGATGGTAGATTGTCATCTGTGCATTCTTTATTTTCTTTATTTTTGGATGGAATAAAAAATATCAATAGGGATTGGGAAATAGTTTTTCCTTTGGCTGAGAAGTGGATCCCTAGGGCCATTGATCTAGATATTATGTACAAGACTTCTAGATTTGATGCAGACAACAAGCCCTAGTCATTGAGGCCTACTCAAATCATTGTAAAATAATTGAAGGGATTCCAAACCCTACCTGATGATTTGAGTAGAAGAATTAGGGAGCTGGTAAAGAGCTTTGATGACTCGAGCGATACATTTTTACCAAACATCATTGATGCACAAGGAAATGTTAAAACATTGCAACAACAATAGGATAGGGCAAAAAAAGTTATCAATGCACAAATCAAATTGATTTGTGATGATTCAGACTATGATTTGTTGGTGAGTAGCATGGATAAAATAATTAACACCAGCACATTCTTAGAGTCTTTTGATAGAGAAGCCAATTAGGTTGCAATGAAATATGCACCTTACAATACTAAGGTGAATGAGGTGGTGAATTTTGACTGGCGAATGGATGAAGAGTATCATAAATGGGTGGACAAGTACTTAACTGAAGAGGAGTAAAATGATGTCTACTACCAGCAACTAACAACTCAGTGGTTATGGTTATAACTGATTATGGTTTTGTCTCCATGGCAGTTTTTTGGCATAGGTTTTGAGGTTTGGCCAATGCAGCAGCAATTCCCTAATGAGTGGAATCAACAAGAAGATGCTCTGGGACTTGGTGATTGTAATCATATTTTTGATGTGTGAAAAAGCAGTCCAATTGATCAGTGGCATGTGTATTTTCTAGCCTGATGCTTGTTTTCTCCTTCATTCTTTATAAGAAGGATTTAAGGCCAAAAATAGGGGAGCAAGTTAGATATTTTTAGGTCGAGTCTTGGCATAGTTGCAGAAAAAATTGTAAAGCCTAATTAATTCAATGTAAATGTAATTTAGGTTTTGGGTCATTCTGTAGTAGGGTTTTTGATTTATAAAGGTTTGATGCTTCATAATAGTACTAGAATTTGACTTATAATGATACATTTCGAGCTCATGTCTCTCCTTTGTATAAGCATATCACAATTTTGAATAATATAATCAAGGGTAATGGCGTTCATCTCACTGTTGTGGTGTGTGATTCTCATTTTGGCTTTAATTTAAAGAATTAATTAAAACACTTGAATGGAGTTATAGATGGATATGTTTATAAAGGGATTCGGTAAGAAGTATTGAGTTAGGATATAGATTGGTGATGTTGTAATGCAATATTATCCGAGATCTTATATGTTATGTGTTTGAATCTATCATGAAATTTTAAATGTTTGTGAATCTGACTCCTTAATGGTATATGGCACTGGTCTAAATTGTATTTGTTTGTGAGGTTCTATGTCTGCTTGTCTTTGCTTAAAGCTTGCTATGAAATTGCAAATCAAATGAATATCTTAAGTAATGAAGTATTGTGGTAACCATCTCATGCTCCAAGTAGTTGATACTATTGATGAAAATCCAATTCAATTCAATATTATCCTATTCTGTGGAGCTATCTATAGACACCGAAAATTGGTCTAGGCCTACAAGTACCACTTTCGACATAATTTTATATTATCCATGGTCATGATTAAATGATTTATTATTTAATTACCTTTTTCTAAACACATATTTCCTCTATTAATTAAATACCCCTTTTAATTCATTCATTCATTCATAATGACCTTTATTCAACTTGATTAAGTAAATAAATCATATTTATTTAATTATGTCCCTAAATAATTGATTCTTCCTTCTCAATTAAATAATTTATTATTTAATTACCCCCTTTATCATATTTAAACTATAATTAAATATTTATTATTTAATTATTCATTTAACCCTTTTCAAAACTCAATTAAATAAATTACATTATTTATTTAATTTAATCTCTTATTTTCGAATGTTGAATTACATTAACATTTAATTCATTATTTAATTATTTATGTCACATTCTTCTATCAATCAATTGACTAATCATTCACTCACCTTTTGACTCAAGATCTATTGTTAGTTCTCTAGTTATCTATGGATTTAACATCTGATTGTCTCTGCAAGAAGACTCTCTATCACAACTAGTTAGTTAACTAGTTCTAACTCATATGCATGATGTATTTATTAATTAAATATCTTTATTTAATTAATTAACTCATGTTTGCATTTGAATGAATTATTCTTCAAGTTCTAACTTTCTCTTTGACATTCAAAGTCTATTTCTTCTATTTTCGAAGACTCTTAACTAAAGATTAAGATCTTGAACTCTTGTTCTTCCTGTTTTCGAACAGGCTTGACACAAGGTTAAGTTATTGTTCTAATTTAATCTTTATCCTACAGTCTTTCCTAACTCATGTTCTAACTCGCATTCTAACTGACACATAACTCACATCGCATGACATTCATCAATCTCATCTGTCGATCTCTCTTTTGAATCTGAGCCGATCGTTCAAAAACCCAAAATCTATAAAATAGCCTGTCATTATCATTATTCCTCCTCCCAAAATCAATACACTTTTGAGAAGAAAATTATCTTTGATATTTTTCTTAGACATTCAACATGGTTATGCTTGCATCAATACTGAAAATCTAAGGGCAAGAATACTGAAAAGGAAAAATGGAGGAGGGCAATCGAGATAATTCGAAGGAGTGGACGCATATTCGGTGAGATTGTTTCATTATAGTTGTTATTATTGTTCATTTTTACTCATTCTTTGTTATTTGATTTAGATTAATATTGGTTAGATTAGAATTAACATCATTTATTCTAGTTGTAGATCAATTCTAGATTTTATTCTATATTACATTTGGTGAACTCGACGTGAAACACTCTTCAAATTCGTGCAACATATTTTTGTCTTTCTATTTTTTGTTTTGCAGGTTATCGTACAACACATCGCATCTATTCAAATCACCGATGCATCTCTATCCACGAGCCACATATGCTAAACTCTACAATGCATCTTCCATTCTACACCACATCTGCGAAGCCCTGAACCGTATCCGCGACCGACTATCAACACAAACCACATCCATTTTTTCAAACCCTCACCGCATCTGTGGCTCTAAAAGCCGCATCTATTTGGTAATTTTTTTTCCATTTTTTAAACTTCCGTACATCTACATTTTCCTTTTTTCATTTTTCACCATAATTTCATTTTTTTCTAATGTTTTTTCATAGCTATGTTAAGGAGGATTAACTAAGTTTTTGCAGGACGAAGCATAAAAGACAATAAAAAAACCAAAGACATATTTTTCTGCAAGACGAAAGCCAAAGGCCAAAAAAATGAACTACTGATCAGTTTGCATGCAGGACCTAATGCCTTTGTTTTAATTTTATTTCGCAAGCTTTCTGTTTGGTAGTTAATTCATTGTCATTTGGATTAAAAAGAATCAGCGTTTTCTTTGTCTAGTGCGAAAGCACATATATGTCACCCTTTACAATTTGGTATATCGGAGTATCCTGTCCCCTTGCGTAGTCATGCGATCTTGGGTGTAAGAGAAATGGTTACTAACTCTAGAACTTGGGCCTATCTTGGTGGGAAAAAGTACTCACCCCAAGATGACTCAGACTGGTAACACGCTTTAGCCAATGACTTCCACCCGGTATATAAAAATGGATTTTTGGGAGAAACCCCAAAAATCATGCTCACTATTCTAATGAGAAGGGTAGAAATTGTCTCTCATCAAGCTGAATAGTGCCCCACAAATGGAATGCCCTTACTAAATACCATGTTGTAGTTTGCCAAAATTCTACCTATTTGTTGGTGTAGCAGGGTCGGCCTTGTGAAGCCGTCTTACATTCTTATAGTTCATGTGTGGAGATGAGATGTATGCCATGGGAGTTTCATGGGTACAGTAGCTTGGCTGCCCCGTATAAGTGAGTGTCATGGAGGGGAGCCAGTGGGGTCAAGCTAATAGTCATCTGACATGAATATGCATAGATGGATTTATCCAAGTAAGAACTCAGCAAGTATTGTCCAAAAAGTTTAGGTTGTAAATGTTTTCTGGTATTTTAATAGATCTATCACTTCAAACTGAAAATGCACTGATTTATGTGCTTGTTTTTGTTGTATTCATCCAAATCTTGATCAAAAAATGGAGCCAGTCGAAACAACTTTCAGAAAACTACAACTGTCAAAACATGAGTCACAACTGTCATTTTAAACACCGCATCTATCTTAGCGAGTCATAAGTGTTAGGGGAAATGTCACATGTGTCTGTCAAAAAAGTTCTTTTTTAATAGTCTAGATATTTCAAGCTGCAACTATCAATTTTTGAGTCGCATCTATATATGCAAGCCACATATATCAATTTTTGAGTCGCATGTGTCTGTCAGAAAGTTTAGGTTTATAGAGTCCATATTTAGAGTGGCATATGATCTAGTGAACTGCATCTGTCATAATGAAAACTGTATCTATTAAAAATCAAAACTGTCTGTCAACATCTGAAACTAGGTTTTTAGTCAAATCACTGCATGTCCATGCTAAACCACATCTATCAAAAATAGAACCGCAACTAATAGGTCAACCACATTTGACTGTCAACAAAAAACTTTGAAACCCGTGAGCTGAGTCTGAAACATTACTGTCATTTTTCCTTTTGTTTCTAAAGATCAACCTTGGATAGAAACTTGAAAAATATTGCTCAAAACCTTGCATTATTAGGTGTCATATATGTCTTAGTCATAGTCATCCTAGGTTGCATGCATATAGATACTTACTAGGAAATTGCATATAGTTGAATAGAAAAAATTTTCATGTCATTAGGTATGTTCATCTTCCGATTTGTCCTCGTCATTGAACCTAGTCACTTTGGTCCTATTAGTGAATCTTTTCAGCTCAACAGTCTAGTTTGGAAAATTCACGTTGTCAACTTTCCTTGTCCTACAATCAGGTTCCTTGGTCAAACATAGATCATTGCATGCATTTATTCCATAGGTGGTAGTTTATACCCATCTTAGAATCATTTACCATCATAAGTCTACTCGATATTTTTCATATTATCCATCCTACCATACGTCATCTTAGTATATGTCATTTTAGAAATCTTTAGCAACATCCTTATTTTTCAAAAAATCCAAAAAACATAGAGATAGGTCGTATCAGTTTTAGACATAGTCTGTATTTCCCTAGTTTGAGCAACTTTTCATGGTCAAAACAAGGTCTCAAAAGAAACATAAAGCAATGTCAGACCCTAACAAATTTTTCAATCCTTTCGGAAATCAACCATCAAGGAGTGAGAGACCACACAAAGCTTTGCTTGAAAAACACGTCATTACAGACACCCAAGGACAATTTTTTGTTGAAGACATAGACACCGCTGTACAAGATCCTAAATTTACATCCTTTATGGATGAGTGTTTGGAAAATCATCCCCAAAGATATCTAGAAAATTTACTAGTAGAACGTGCCACACTACCACTGGGATTTGATATTCATACTTTGAAACCACAGTTTATTGAACCAACACAAACTGCAATGTCAAGTGTTTCTATTCCCCAAATTACCGCAGCGATACCAACTAGCATATCTACTCAAACATCATCAATTGGAAGCACAATCCCTTTCAACATAACACAGGGTTTATATTTTACTACGAGAGCAACTTCCTCCAACCCCTTTGGCACCAACACTACTGGTAAGAGATCTAAAGTTGGCATGAGAATTCCTATACCAAATTAGAACATTCAGACAGGAAATATTCCTATACCAAATCAGAACATTCAGATAGGAAGGATTCCTATACCAAATCAGAACATTCAGACAGGAATATTCCTATACCAAATTAGAACATTTAGACATAAAATATTCCTATACCAAATCAGAACATTCTAACGGGATATATTCCCTCGCCAAATCACAACCCGTCATAGAACATGGCATATCAGAACATCTATATTGATCCAAACAATGCAAACAACATGTCCTTGACACAAGTAGATGTTATCCAAAACCAAATGCAAATGCTTCAACAACAGATGGACAACATGTCTATGTCAGTCAAAGGAACTATCTCAGTGCAAGATCTATGTCCATGACCTTTTGACAAAGTGCTTTACATGACACCCTTCCCACATGGGTATATTATACCAAATTTGACTAAGTATAATGGGAGGAAGAATCCTTTAGAACACATTAGAGAATTCTCAACAACATTCATGGACATATCATATGACCCCACATACTTGATGAGACTATTTCCACGAACCCTTATATAGATAGCACTGGAATGGTTCTCAAAAATACCATATGGGATACGGTCCTAGGGTGAATTAGCTAAAACGTTTGTTGAACACTTTACCTTTAACATAGACAATGAAATAACCATATCTACCTTGTGTCACACAACACAAGAAGATGAAAAAACTTTCACCACTTTCTTCCATAGATGGAGAAGTCTAGCTAGTAGAAGTCCACTTGAAATACCGGAAAAGAAAAAGGTCGCGATATTCCTTGAAAACATCAATCCAAAACTGTGGAGTGACTTAAGGGTACACTATTATACTTCATTCCTAGACTTGGTACAAACGGGCAGCATCCTTGAAAAAGGCCTTATAGACAAAGGAGAAATTAAGGTACCAAGCAAAAATCCAGTCATTCAAAACGTTCCCAATGATAGAAATAAGTTCTGGTCTAGAAACAAAAATGTTACAAATGATGGCATTATTGATGCTAAAAACATACATACATGACTAGTTATCACACTTAGAGGTTACAACCCCAATCAAGACATGCCGAATAGTCTAGATCAAACAATGAATTATGTCCAAAATTCATAGCAACAACGACCACAAAGGAGATTTCCTACACGTGAATTTACCCCTTTAGGATAACCAGTCGAGACAATTTTCAAAGAGTTGATTAAACATAATCTCATTAAACCCTTGGAACCAAGAGAGTATGATCCTGGATAGTTTAAACCTTCATGGTGTGATGATAACACTTTTTGTGACTATCATCAAACAAAAGGACACAACCTACAACAATGTTGCCAGCTGAAGAATATTATACAAGACTTTTTTGAAAACGGAACCATAGAGGTCGATGGTCAAAAAAATACCAAGAACAGTGATCAGAAGGTCTTCATAGACCCATTACATGACCACACGAAAGGAAAAGCCTCCATTTTGGGAACCAAGAATTCTCCATCAGCCAATTACACAAACACCAAGTATGACTATGGAAAAGGAAAGATCATAAATCACCTCTGAACTACAAATGAACATGTCGATACCATCACCATTAAGAAGCATCCTGAATGTGCTATAAACACATGCATAACAAAGATAACTATTCCAAGTCCTTCTTCTGAGCCACCTACATAATATTCAAAGTCTAGATACAATCTCCTTGATCAATTAAGCAAAACCCTCGCACATATATCCATTTTGGAATTGTTGACTTTATCACCAGAGCATCGAGTCATTCTCGACAAAGCGTTACAAAACACGACTATCCCTATAGACTTAGATGTCAATTGTTTTGAAGAAATGGTAGGATATTTAACCAACTCCCATCACACCACATTTTCCCAACAAGACTATTCAACTAAAAAGACTGATCATAATGACCCATTACATCTTGAAGTCCTAGTCAATCAAACCAAAGTCAAACAAGTCTTGGTAGATGGAGGAGCAGGGTTGAACTTGTGTACCCTAAAATTGGTTAATTCATTAGGATTCTTAGAAGAATGCATAGACACCTCGAAGAATATAGTCATCAAGGCTTAGGATGATGAGGAAAGATCATCCAAAGGAGTTGTCACACTCCCTATTAGAATTGGCCCAGTAGTTATGAACACCAACTTCCAAGTCTTGGATCTCACCCTTCTATATAACCCATTGCTAGGTAGACCTTGGATACATGCAATGAAAGTCGTACCTTTCACGTATCACCAATGTCTTAAATTCCCGCACAATGGAACCTAGATCACAATTGATGGTGATCCAGATCCTTTTCAATACTGTACAAGCCTAAAGGAAATTCCACAATGACAGGTACCCATTAATCAAGAAGCTTCATCATCCACTTTATCCCTATACATTGATCCATCACATCTTACCAAGTCCATTTCATTCAGACCACCACCATCCACTCCTAAGGCCGAGATCCAAGACAAGAGTTGTGGATACTATTACATGAAGGCATCATATTGTGTCAGTCAACTAGTTCCACCTAATGCATATGGCTTACCCATGGTAGATGGAAGATAGTCAGTAGTCACATTTCATGGTCCCCCTACAATGACATTGACCAAATGGGGAGAATTAAGTGAAGAGGTTGTGGACCAAAGTGATATTACCTCATGGTTGTACCAAGAATACAATGAATACCCCTCACCATTTATTCAAATAGATAAGGATGAATGCGAAAAAGGATTTAAGATAATGCAAAGAGAAGGCTATGATGGACATAGTGAGTTAGGACTACATCAAAATGGAAGGATATAACTAATCATTGTCTCACCATGACTAAAATACTTAGGGCTAGGGTTTCAATCACTTAGAATTGGTTTTCCTAGTACTTTGTCACCATTTCAAGAGAAAGTGAGTGCTTACGCAGACATCAAGATATCTCATGAACCACTTCCCCCAGTTTATGATAAATCCCTAGTTTATGATGAATCCCCTGACTCGAGCGACTGTGAATGGGATTCCCTTTCCTCTACTAGTACCATGAACCTAGATAGTTTATTTGGAGAACTTGACCTCATCATAAAATCCTTACCAAAGTCATCTAGTCCCCATCATAAAAAATCCTTGTCCAAAGAAGAATGGCTTAAATGCTATTATTGGGAAACCCTTGATCATGCATCTTGGGCACCTAACGAACCATGTTCTGAAAACCCAGCCATTGCAATAGTCCCACATCAAATTTTACCTACCCCTAGGAAAAAGAACAAAAAGGAGTTAGTCCAAAACTTTTGTGACCGTGTCAATCATTTGATACTCACCTTGTTAGCTTCCACCTTTGATAAATTTTGTGATGACATTCCCCTCATAAATCCTAAACTTATCAACTAGGATCAACAAGGTACACCCATCTTAGATACATTCAAGAATGACGAGGCATTAGCTGAGTTCCTGGGACTTCGAGAAGGCATACCTAGAGGGGATCATAAAGCTGGTTTTACCATAGACTTGGATGACAAAGCATATTTTGGGGAGTCTATTTACACCTCTAGTTGCAAAAATGAAAATAAAAATAAAAAAGACAATGAAAAGAAAAATGATGAGTCCCTGGGTGAAAACCAAAAGGCGCCTTTTGACGAAGAAACAATCAAAATAAAGGACGTATCCGAGGGCGAAAACCTCTCTGAGGCACCCAAGGATAGAAGTTTAAATATTCTCCCTGTTGAACAGGAAAAGTCACCGATGCTAGTAGAAGAATCTATTGAATTCAACATAGGTACAGAAGAGAATCCTTGGATGGTATATTTTGCAGCTTCTTTAATAGAGACAGAAAAACAAGAGTTTCAGGACTTCTTCACAAAGAGACAGATAAACTTGGCATGGTCGTATGCTAACATGCCTGGGCTGGATCTAGATCTAATATTGCACCATCTACCATTATAGCCAGGTGTTAAGCCAGTCAAATAGAAGTTAAGGAAAATTCATCCATAGATTGTTCTATTGGTCAAAGTAGAAATCAAGAAACTCTTGGATGTAGGATTCATAAGGACCATAGATTATGCAGATTGGATATCAAATCTTGTGCCGGTGACTAAACCAACTAGGGGCATCTGTATTTGCATAGAATTTAGAGACATCAATAAGGCATGTCCTAAGGATGACTTCCCTTTTCCAAACATAGACATGATAGTAGATCTTATAGTAGGATACAAGATGCTATCCCTCATGGATGGTTTCTCTGGATATAACCAAATCAAAATCGTAGCTGAAGACCAACACAAAACAACTTTCACATGTCCATGGGGCACATACTATTGGAATGTAATGCCTTTTGGCCTTAAGAACAAAGGAGATACTTATCAACGAGCAATGACTACTATTTTCCATGACTTTATACATACTCTCATGGAAGATTATGTGGATGACATTATAGCTAAATCAAAAACAAGGGTAGATCATTTGAAGGTTCTAGACAAGATATTCCAAAGGCTACAAAATTACAACGTCAGACTAAATCCGAATAAATGTGTCTTTGGAGTGAAATCAAGGAAACTTCTACGGTATATCATTTCTAGAAGAGGCATTTGGGTTGATCCAGAGAAGGTAAAAGCTATTGTAGAAATGCCTCCTTTAGTCAGCATTGGTCAACTAAGAACACTATAGGGAAGATTATAGTCTATTAGGCATTTCATAGTACAACTGGCAGACAAAATACACCCATTTCAACATCTACTCAAGAAAGGAGTACCATTTGTGTGGACACCCAAATGTCAGGAATCTTTCCAACAAATCAAGGATTATTTGCTCACTCCACCTATCTTGATGCCACCTATAGATGGAAAACCATTGATACTATACATTTCAGCAACTCAGTTGGCATTAGGAGCTCTTCTTGCACAAAACAATGATCAAGGTCATGAAAGAGCAGTCTACTACATCAGTCTTACCTTAGTAGGATGTGAATTGAATTATAGAAACATAGAATGTTCCTATCTAGCAATAGTCTTTGCTACTCAGAAACTTCGACACTATATGCTAAATCATCAAACAATGTTGGTCGCAAAGATTGATCCCCTCAAATATCTGCTAAGTAAAGCAACATTAATAGGCTGATTGGCTAAATGGGTTATGATACTTAGTGAGTATGACATTCAATATGTATAGAGGAAGGCTATAAAAGGACAGGTGATTGCAGATTAGGTAGCAGATGCACCTATGAAGGAAAACCATCCTCTAGTGGCAAAGTTTCATGATGAATTTCTCTTCAACATTGACATTAGAACCAAATGGAAATTATACTTTGATGGGTCACATATAAATCGTGGTTTAGGAGTAGGTATCCTATTTGTTACACCTTAGGGTGATACTATTCCTAAATCATTTAGGATTTCTTTCCCATGCACCAACAACATAGCAGAGTATGAAGCCTTAGTGACATGACTAAGAATGGTAGCCCAGTGGAAGATAAAGTGTCTACATGTTTTTGGCGATTCTCAGCTAGTAATCCGGTAAGTAAATGATTATTATGAGACTAAGGATGAGAAACTTTCCCCCTACAAGTACATGGTTGATAGTTTCAAGCAATACTTCAATGACATTACCTTTCAAAAAATACCATGTATTCAGAACAGGGCTGCAGATGCTATGGCAACCATGGGTTCCTTATTGGATATTCTGAGTAACATGCCTAAGTTTGAGTTTTTGGTTGAATAGCTATTGGTCCCTACCTATGATGTCCTCAATACTGTGATGGTGTGTACGATTGTTGGTCCTACTTCCCCTTGGTATAAAGACATATTCAACTATCTAAATTACCAAACCTTACCTCTAGACTTGTCAAATAACCAATTCAAAACTTTTATCCATAAGTCAGCTAAATACACCATCATCGAAGATATCTTGTATAGATGTACCTTAGATAACACCCTAATGAGATGTCTCAATGCTGAAGAAGCACAAACAACTTTGTGAGCGGTGCATGAGGGTATATGTGGATCCCATTCGAGTGGTCCTACTTTAGCCCATAAGATTACGAGACTAGGTTATTATTGGCCTACAATGGAGAAAGACTCATACATCTTTGTAAAGAAATGTAGATAGTGTTAGATACACAGAGATTTGATAAGAGCACCAGCACAAGAGCTGATGGGACTTTAAATTTTGAGAAAATTAAAGCTGGGGTTTCAGGGTTTCAAAGTTACTCATGGTAACCTTGATTATTGATTGTTTGAAATCCTCTTGTTATGTTTTAACGGTGACCTACTACCATGAAGATCCAGTCACTTAAGTGAGGTTTTATCCCTCTCTGGTTGTGCTTTACCAGCCCCGTTTCACCTAATTCACCATGCTTTTTGGCATAATGGCTTATGTTCTACACTGTAGGGAATTTCAATACGGGCCCCACTTGGATGTCTTGTTTTAGGTCTGATGAACTATCTGATCGCAGGATTGGATCTTGACCGCTTGTCGCGGACCTTGTGGGTTTTCTTGCTGACGTCACCAAAGTGTTGTGAGGCTTGCGAGATGTCACCATCTGGCATGAATAGATGAATGGGTTTTCTTTCCGAGGTGTTGGATATGGCATGGAGTCGTCTTTTCACTAGTAATAGCCATTAATAACATGGTAATTATGGTTTCTCGCACACCTTGCATGAGCGGAGTAAATATCCAGGAGGGTGTTGTGAGGTCTGTGAGGGAGTGGCACATGGATTTTCTTTTCTTGCCAATGGAACTATGTGGGTCCCACTATGTGGTTTGGATCTACTACTTTTGAGGGCTTTGATTGGATATGTTTTCTTAAGGCGTCGAGGTGGATTGTCAACATCCATTGACTTGATCTCAACCCTCCGTTTCCTAGAGAGTTTCCCAAATCGGTGGTTCAATTGCAAGGAAGGGGTGTGTGAGTTGTCCACGTGGCATGTATTGCTTGGTTTTTGCTCGTGTCATTAATGGCATGGGTTTTCCTTCTCCAGAGGATCTCCACCTGATTGCCTCCTGCATGCAAATAGTGCCATCCTACTGAGGGTATTCATGGTTATCTGGATCATTAATTGTGTGAGTGCTTGAATTGCCTTCAAGTAATTGTACCCTGCATACTGACCTACTCTATAAATGTTGACTGAGTTGTATGCAATCAACATTGCATCCTCTTGTGTCTGTGTGCAGTAAGGTTTCTTCTTTTGTTTGTTGCTAAGCTCTGTTTCTATCATGAATAAATCAGTTGAGTGAAGGAGTGCGAGATTGGCTTCACCTATCATGAAGAAGTCTGATTCTCTTGTGGCTCACAAGGCTATTATGGGAAACACTAGGAGGAGGCTAGTGCATTGTTTGTCCCCGATAATCATCTCGGATTCTAATGAATCTGAGACTGATTCTGATTATCAATGCTACTTGGCCTCCCTAGCAAAGCTTATGGGAGTGGATGAGGAGGTTCTAGCAATTGAGCCAATATCTACATTGGCATCGGGTCCAGTTGTTCGAGGATGTGCTCGCAAGGTTGGTAAAGAGGAGGTGGTGCCATCGTTGTCTTAGGCACGCACTCAAAGCGGTCACTTGTACCAGGGCCATGTGTTCTCTTGATGGTGACTGGTTGGGGATTTTTTGGACATGTTTGTTCCTACTTTTTGCTCATGTGGACGTGGACGTGCGCGTGCTTTGCACTAATTTTTGTTCACTGACTGGTTATTGTAACCATTTTTTGATTCCTCCAATCATGCACGATGCAATCAAATCATGAGGAATGTGGATTTGAATTTCATTTTGTGTTGAAATTCAATTTTGTATCAAGAATGAGGCCTAATGCTTGTTGCTCTCCTATTGTATAAAGGAGATTTCATGGCTCATTGTTAGGGGTCAGGATTTTTTTTTTGGATCTGAAGCTTTGAAGTTTGTACAGTCAGCCTTATAGTTGAAATGTTATGAACATTTTGTACTGAAAAATCATCCTGAGGGGAATTTTGTATACAGATTAGTGTGATATTCTTTTTTAAATTACTGATATTGAAACAAATCTATAAAATTAAGATGGTTTACTCTCCTATGTGTGTGCCATGGATTGTGAATGGAGTTATCAAGGGTTCCTCTATTTAGTTTCAATTATTAATTGAAAGTGTAGTTAGTTTTCTTGCTTTAACTCGAGAAGTTAATCAAATGCTTGAAGAACCAATTACATGTTCATGGTTGTATATGCTCAGGATTCTTGAAGAAGTACTATTTTAGTGTACTGAAATATCTCATGATAGTAATGCTATGTGAAGATAAGTTCATAGTATCGGTATTTTACTCTGTATGACTCTGTTGCCCAATGGATGAGGCACTGAACAATGTTTGTAGCATTATTTTTGGTTTAAGTCTGTAAGCTCTAAGCATGGTAATCCAAATACTGAACATAAACACTTGTTAAAAACCTTGTCTTCCTTTGGGAGGTATTTTTTCATAGTAAGTGGGTCAATTCCACTACTCATCGGCACTGGTAATCATTCTCTGGTCTGCCAATACCATGAAATGATGACTATCTCTTTGAGTGTGTAGGAATTGTGATCTGTATACAGGAAGTGTTCTTACCAGTCATGAGGTATTCTTATGAACACATTTAGGTTTACCCACCTTGGTCCTACAGAGCCAAAAGTGTAGGGGAGTTCAATTTACAACTGACTCTCATTAGTTGGCCACTAGTTGTTGTAGTTATCCTTGATAGGGATTGGCTACCTCTTAGAGATCTGCAATTTCTATGTGGGAAAAATAAAACACCAACAGGAGCTTCACTTGATTATATCACCATGGCCCTTTTCCCAATGGGGACTCAACCTCATAGGTAAGATACACCCCCCATCATCCAATGACCATAAATTCATCATAACCGCCACCGAATACTTCACCAAATGGATTGAAGCTATTCCCATGACCTACATCACTAGCATGCAAATATCTAAGTTTATCCTAAACTATATCATTTATTGGTATGGTGTACACCAATCCATTATCATAGACAATGGCCGCCCATTCAAGAACCAAGAAGTACACCATTTATGTGAAGAGTTCCATATCAAACATCATTTTTCCACCCCGTATTACCCACAAGGTAATGGCCAAGCTGAGGCATCTAATAAAACCATTGTTAGAATCCTAAAAAAGATTGTCAATGATGCTAGTCATGATTGGCACTTACAGCTTAATCCTCCCTTATGGGCTTATCGCACTAGCATCTGTACTCCCACTAGCACCACTCCTTACTCCCTAGTATTCGTATCTAAAGCTATCTTACCTATTGAGGTTGAAATTCCTTCCCTAAGGGTTTCCTTGAAGGGTCAAATTGACGATGAAGAATACTGTGTATCTAGGTTACAAGGGGTAGAATTACGAGATGAATGAAGACAGAAAGCACTAGACCATTTGCAAGCATATCATAATCATCTTCATCATAGCTATAATAGGAAAGTTCTAAATAAACACTTTGACATTGGTGACCTGATTTTAATGGAGAATCCCAAGAATCAAGTTGAACGAGAAAAGCTAGGTAAGTTTGAACCTAGCTGGTTGGGGCCCTATATAGTCATAGAATCTTTTGGATCAGGAGTGTACCAACTCTCTACTCCTGAACGAGAGCCACTTTTTTCACCAATCAATAGACTTCATCTGAAGAGGTTCTATGCGTAGCATCTAAGAATCTATGTCTTAATCTAGAAAATACAAAAAAAATGGAAAAACAAAAAAATGGTTACCTTGATGAAAACTTGGCAAACAGGCATCTTTGTAACACCAAAAAAAAAATTGATCAAAATAGTAAAGAGAAATAATCTGTCCAATAGTGAAAACTATTTTGGTGGTGCTATGGATAAGTACTATGGTGAAAACCTAGAAAATAGGCACCATGTGTAGTCAAACTTGCTCTTTCGTCTACCATCATTCCAATAAAAAAATTTCACCATCCATCATACTAAATGGTTGTTCTATACATTGCTTGGAATGATTAAAATCAAAGTCCATTCCATCACATTCCCCACTCCATCTTGCAAGTCTTATTCTAACTGGTGGCAAATCCTTGTTCTGTACCATGAGGACCTTGTACATAACATTTTGAGTTTTTGGTTGAACAGTTTTTGGTCCTTGCCTATGATGTCCTCGATACTATGATGGTGTGTACGATTGTTGGTCCTACTTCACCTTGGTACAAAGACGTATTCAAATATCTAAATGACTAGACCTTACCTCTAGAATTGTGCAATAACCAGCGCAGAACCTTTATCCATAAGTCAGTTAAATACGCCATCATCGAAGATACCCTATATAGATGTACCTTAGTTAAAACCCTAATGAGATGTCTCGATGTTGAAGAAGCACAAAAAACTTTGCGAGCGGTGCCCAAGGGTATATGTGGATCCCATTCGAGTGGTCCTACTTTGGCCCATAAGATTATGAGACTAGGTTATTATTGGCCTGTAATGGAGAAAGACTCATACATCTTTGTAAGGAAATATAGACAGTGTCAGATACATAGAAATTTGATAAGAGCACCAACACGGGAGCTTTGTCTAATTACATCACCATGGCCCTTTGCCCAATGGGGACTTGAACTCATAGGTAAGATACACCCTCCATCATCCAATAGCCATAAATTCATCATAACCGCCACCGAATACTTCACCAAATGGATTGAAGCTATTCCCATGACCTACATCATTGACATGCAAATATCTAGGTTTATCCTAAACTATATCATTTTTCAGTATGGTGTACCCCAATCCATAATCACAGACAATGGCCACCCATTCAAAAACCAAGAAGTAGGCCATTTATGTGAAGAGTTCTATATCAAACATTATTTTTCCACCCCATATTACCCACAAGGTAATGGCCAAGCTGAGGCATCTAATAAAACCATTATTAGAATCCTAAAAAAGACTGTCAATGACGCTGGCCGTGACTAGCACCTACAGCTTAATCCTGCCTTATGGGCTTATCGCACAAGCATCCGTACTCCCACTGGCACCACTCCAGACTCCCTAGTATTCGGATCTGAAGCTATCTTTCTTATTGAGGTTGAAATTCCTTCCCTAAGAGTTTCCTTGAAAGGTCACATTGATGATGAAGAATACCGTGTATATAGGTTACAAGAGCTAGAATTTTTTGGATGAATGAAGATAGAAAGCACTAGACCATTTGCAAGCATATCAGAATCATCTTCGTCATAGCTATAATAGGAAATTTCTAAATAGACACTTTGACATTGGCGACCTGGTTTTAATTGAGAATCCTAATAATCAAGCTAAACGAGAAAAGCCAGGTAAGTTTGAACCTTACTGGTTGGGTCCCTATATTGTCACAAAAGCTTTTGGATCAAGAGTTTACCAACTCTCTACTCTTGAAGGAGAGCCAATTTTGTCACCAATCAACAACCTTCATCTGAATAAGTTCTATGTGTAGCTTTTGAGAATCTATGTCTTAATCTAGAAAATAAAAATAAAAAATGAAAAAAAATGGAAAAACAAAAAAATGGTTACCTTGATGAAAACCTGGTAAACAGGCGTCTTTGTAACACCAAAAAAAAATTTAAGAATTGATCAAAATAGTAAAGAGAAATAATCCGTCCAAATGTGAAAATTGCTTTAGTGGTGCTATGGATAAGTACCATGGTGAAAACCTAGCAAACAGGCACCACGTGTAGTCAAACTTGCTCTTTCGTCTACCATCATTCCAATCACAGTTTTTGATCATCCATCATAATAAATGGTTGTCTTATCCATTGCTTGGAATGATTGACATCAAAGTCCATTCCATCACATTCCCCACTTCATCTTGCAAGTCTTATTCCTGACTGGGGGAAAATCCTTGTTCTATGCCATGAGGACCTTGTACATAACATTTCACCATCAAAAATGTCTAGAAAAATCCCAAAAACATTAGAAAACTTCAAAAATCCAAAAAAATCAAAACATGTCAGAAAATACCAAAAACAGAGTCAAGTCAGTTATGTTAAGTCAGTCGTAGACATAGTCGAACTATGTTGCCTCTGTGACTGGGACGTAGGCAAGGCCATCAATAGATGTGCACCCGATGCATTGGGTCTATCAGTCTAGGTTTGTCATGTATCACATAGTAAAATCATGACTCTTTATACATTCAAAGTCATTGGTCATGTCGAACTACGAGGTCTCTATGTGTACAACGTAGGCAAGGCTAATCAATCGATGAGCCCCTGAGACTGCACTAGGTCAGTCCAATAGGGCTTATCACATTCACTATCACACACATTGCATATCATTAGCTTAAGTACATATCTTCAGTCAGTTATGTCAGTTAAAGTTGGGTCGAACTACGAGGTCTCTGCACGTACTACATAGGCAAGGCTAATCAATCGATGAGCCCCTGAGACCGCACTAGATCAGTCCTTTAGGGTATGATCTTATGTCATACACTGTCTACACACACACTTGTAATCAATCAAGGAATAAAAACAAGTCATGCATCAATAAGGCAAGAACATCTCAAAGTCATTAAGTCAATATCATACACATTGTTAGAATGATCAACTTATGTCTTAAGCAAGATATGTCTTTCTTCTCAACAGACATCGTCAAATTTTCATAGCCTCATGTAGCTTGTCACATCAATGTCATCAAGCTCCAATTTCTTATACGGCATGTGTCTTTTCTGAAACTAGGCTTTGTCATGCCTTATACAAATAGTCACCAAGTCAAAACCAGACTCAATGTCTTATGCAGTATGTGTCATCTCTCACATTATGCTATGTCAAACATCAAACAATCAAACAATCCTACAAGATCAAGTTTTGGTGAATACTCTTATTTGGCTTTATGACTTTTATCTTATTTTGTCTTATCTTTTTATCAATTTGTGAATTAGTCCGGTTACTAGCTTTCTCAAGGATGTCTCAGGACTCTTTTTCTTTGAGTGTTGTCTATCAACTGTCTTTTTAAATTTTGTTTTTGAGTCATGTTACTAGTTTTATCAAGGATGTCCTATCAAGGATTTAGAGGAGCAATGATGTCTCATGACTTGTTTTTTATTTGTTTGTTGTTTGTGGGTTGTCTTGACAAAATGACTGGGGCAACTTTGTCCTTAGTATGAGTTAAGACACTCCTTGTCTGCGACTGTCAGTTTTTCACAAATGGATGACTTTATACACTATGGTCTATCTCATATCATGATGTGTATTATCCATTTGTGTCATGTCCCACCCAATGATGATAAAAAAAAAAGAAAGCTTATCATATATCGCAAAATACCGAAGATCTCATGTTTTTTTCTCAATTAACCACCTTAATTATTTCTTACTAACATTCTGAAATCATCTGCACTAACATTTCTTCCTTTTTGCATCTTCACCACCTTTATCTATCCATTTTGAGAGCATTCTCATCTTCTTCAAACCCACCTGTTCTCTCGAGGGGGCATACCAATACCTCCTTGTCATCCTTCCTCACCTTACTTTCATTGGGGCATATCTTTTTTTCAATTTCTTTGACACAACACCTAAACAACATTGTATCAAAGAGGGGCAGACTGTAGACACCGAAAATTGGTCTAGGCCTGCGAGTACCACTTTCGACATAATTTTCTATTATCCATGGTCATGATTAAATAATTTATTATTTAATTACCTTTTTCTAAACACATATTTCCTCTATTAATTAAATACCCCTTTAAATTAATTAATTAATTCATAATGACCTTTATTCAACTTGATTAAGTAAATAAATCATATTTATTTAATTATGTCGCTAAATAATTGATTCTTCCTTCTCAATTAATAATTTATTATTTAATTACCCCCTTCATCATATTTCAACTATAATTAAATATTTATTATTTAATTATTCATTTAACCCTTTTCAAAACTCAATTAAATAAATTACATTATTTATTTAATTTAATCTCTTATTTTTGAATGTTGAATTAAATTAACATTTAATTCAATATTTAATTATTTATGTCACATTATTCTATCAATCAGTTGACTAATCATTCACTCACCTTCTGACTCAAGATCTATTGTTAGTTCTCCAATTATCTACGGATTTAACATCTAATTGTCTCTGCAAGAAGACTCTCTATCACAACTAGTTAGTTAACTAGTTCTAACTCATATGCATGATGTATTTATTAATTAAATATATTTATTTAATTAATTAACTCATGTTTGCATTTGAATGAATTATTCTTTGAGTTCTAACTTTTTCTTTGACATTCTAAGTCTATTTCTTCTATTTTCGAAGACTCTTAACTAAAGATTAAGATCTTGAACTCTTGTTCTTCCTATTTTCGAATAGTCTTGACACAAGATTAAGTTATCGTTCTAATTTAATCTTTATCCTACAGTCTTTCCTGACTCATGTTCTAACTCACGTTCTATCTAACACATAACTCACATCGCATGACATTCATCAATCTCATCCATCGATCTCTCTTTTGAATCTGAGCCGATCGTTCGAAAACCCAAAATCTATAAAATGGCCTGTCATTATCATTGTTCCTCCTCTCGAAATCAATACACTTTTGAGAAGAAGCTTATCTTCTATATTTTTCTTAGACATTCAACATGGTTATGCTTGCATCAATACTAAAAATCTAAGGGCAAGAATACTGAAAAGGAAAAATGGAGGAGGGCAAATGAGATAATTCGAAGGAGTGGATGCATATTTAGTGAGATTGTTTCATTGTAGTTATTATTATTGTTCATTTTTACTCATTATTTGTTGTTTGATTTAGATTAATATTGGTTAGATTAGAATTAACATTGTTTATTGTAGTTGCAGATCAATTCACGATTTTATTCTATGTTACACTATTAAATGAGATTATATGTTAATTGTTAATGATTGTTTATAAGTTCGGTGCAGAGATTATAAACACATTGAAGGGACCACCCTCCTGGGTTTTGTAGAGCCTGAAGTGTAGGAGGTTTATTATTAAAATCCTCTTCATTTGGTCCAGGTCGTTCAAGTTGACTTTGATTAGAATTGGAAATTCTATAGGTAGAATAGAAGATAAACCTGGTTACAATAAAAACAACCAACAAAATGGCGACTCTACTAGGGAATTAGTTTGAATATTTCTTGTCAATGGGTTGGTTATCCATTTTTCATAGAGTTATCATTGTATGTCTATGATTTGAAGGTTGAGCCCATGGTTGTTGTGTTTTTTATATCCATTTCTTCGGTGGTTCTAAGTTTTGTGTTATCCCATGAGGTTTTCTATGTACATTGTCAAGTACAAGAAGTTCTAAGGGTCTTTTAAAAAAAAAATTCCACCAAGTTTTTTTGAACAGTTGGTATTCCCAAGATAATTGGGTGGTGACTCTGAAGTCTCTACACCAATTTTCATTTTAATTTGAAAGTGTTATATCAATTAAGAGATCTTTGAACAAGCACGGGGAATGAAGAACACCAGGTCATTTGTGAAGAATCACCCGAAACAAAAATTGGAAGGAGAACTACCTAAGATGAAGAAGAAGGATTGGATAAAGAATAAGCTAGAATTTAGTAGTGTTGCTCCTACATCACAAAATCCTGTACACTAAGGTACAAGAAAATATCTACATCCTATCCTTGATACTTTTGAACATGTATCTAGACATTCAGAATCAGATAGCTATGGATTTTTTGATGCATTATTTAATACACCTATTCAAGAGGATGTAGCTTGTCATAATAAAGGGCTTGTTAGTGTCCAATATACTGAGAGAAGAAGTAGGAGTAGAAGTCAAATCCATCACAAAGAATGAACCAGTGATGTGCCTCTTCCTCCTATCGAAGATGATGGAACTCCTTTATTATTTAGGCATGAAGAAGGAAACCTAATAGACCTAAGTGAGACATCAAGTTCTGACATGACTTTGCCTGACCCTGAAGATTTTTTTGGGGATATTAGTTCTTTAAGATGAGAGATCCAAAAGAAATATGAGATTAGGATAAAAAAGGACAAGGAAAAGGAAACAAAACTGATGCATGTTGTCATTGAAAGGGATAGATTAATTAGACAATTGGCAACTATGAAACTCCTGAACCAAAGTAGACCTGAACCAGAAGAGGAAGGTCCTGTTATATAGGAAATTCTTGATAAGGAGGTGAAGCCAATATCTAAAGTAAATTCTATAGGTCAAGCTACGGCCCAACCAAAGCCTACAGACCCTAAACCCTTGGACCCTGTCAAGCCTAAATCAAGTAATCCAGATCCTAAACCTGTTTTGGATAAGGGAAACTAGAAGGCTGAAGGGATCAAGATAAATGAAAGGGTGGTTTCTCACCATTCCAAGAAAGATCCCCTTCCACATGTGCCATCACAAGTAGAGGCTTCCTTGGAAAAGGTTAGGAGGGAAGGGGAAGCTCTAGCAGAAGAACTAGAGAGGATTGAAATCGAGGTTGCAAATGTAGAAAAGAGAAGGAAAATAAGTTTCCTAAGAATTTCAAGTGTGGATGAAGTTGAAAAAGCTACAAATTCATCAGGTCACCAAGAGGTTGTGAAAAATGATCCTAAAACCAGTCTGGAAGATACCACAAATAATTTTGGCCCAAAGGTTCAGGCAACCAAGTTTGTAAATCTACATCAAGACGGTCCTATAACTCAGAATACAAGGTCTAGGGATGACTCTCAGAAAATTGATGGACTATTTCAAAGGAGACCTATACAATTGGAAAGGTATAGCCAACTGTTCTTTGATGGTATTCCAAGTTACCCAAATCCCATCCCTGATGAATTAAGGGAAAAGATGAATAAGTTCACTGGGAATAATGTTTTTTCAGCTGAGGAACATTTGAAAGCCTTCATGGATATGTTGAATGACTAATGAAGTAGAACATGAGGATGTAGTAATGAATTTGTTTGTCCAATATTTGACAGAAGATGCAATGGATTGGTACAGGGGTCTACCGAATGCTAGTATTGGTTCATGGGAAGAGTTTGAGAAATGCTTAAAAGAACAATACGGTGATAAGACCAATGCTAGTTTTATGTTGAATTAATTCAACACCATCAAGAAGTCAATGATTGAGCGTGTGATAGAGTTTAACCTTAGATTTCAAAAGGAAATGTATAAGTTGTTTCAGGTGATGAGACTTGATGAAATTTTTTGTTTAACCACTTATTTCAATGCTTTTGGTGCTAAAATGGAATATCTCCTTAGAGATAAGGACCCTCGGACCATGAGGGATCTTTTAGAGCAGCTATTGATATTGAAAGCAATAGGAAAGCTTCTAGAAAGTATGGCAAGAGGGAAGAACCTACTCTCTTGAAGAGTCCTAGGGATAAAACTGAGAAGGTCTCTACTGCAAGCCCTAAGGATGATGAGAAGTGGGATAAGGTCCTTAACACTTTGAAGAATATAAAATATATTATTGCTAAGCAAGAGAAGGGTCTTGGAAATGATAACCAATAGTATAATAAAAATGACAGACCTCTTAGATTGCAAAATTATCCCTACAATACAAATTGGAAGGATGGAAAACCAATACTACCAACCCAGAAACCTAAAACTGATCAGCAGACACCAGATCCTTTGAAAAAGAACTCTGTAAATTTGGTACAAGATAGACCATGGTGTGAGGTGTGTAAACATCCACATGATCAGAATTATTGTGGCATTGCCCAACTGCTTGCTGCTAAAGGAAAAGAAGAGGATGCTCATGAGCATAATTATGTTGATTGTTGTATGGCCTAGTCATATATTGATGAAGTTAAGTGTTCTTCTGATGAGGAATTACAAGAATTTGATGTGAATAATCAATGACAGAGAAATGAAATATATCATCAACAAGTTTTTTCTGATGAGGAAGGTGAGTTTGACCATCATGCCTGCAATATGGAGTAGGCTAAAGATTCAGTGTCTCTAAGGAGACCATCAAAAGATGAGATTGCCCACTTGACTGAAGAGATGGCTGCTTAGATGAGAAGTACATTATAGCTAAGAAATAGAACTATGGGTGGCGAGCAGAGCAAGCCTATTGGCCTTTTCATTAAGGAATAGAAAGATAAAAACAAGCGTGCTAAAGAAGATAGTAAAAAGGATGTCAAAATCAAGGAGGTCAAGAATAACAAGATATGGGTAAAAAGGACTGAGATCCCAAAGCCTAGTGAAGATGTTACTCCTTTGTTGGTAAAGACCAAAGTGATTACCAAGTCTATTGAATCTACTCAAGAAGAAAAGAAAAAGAAACTTGAAGGAAAACAACAACTGGAGAAAAAAAAACTAATGATGGTATGATTCCTAACCTACCTAAATACACACCCTTGGACATATTTCAAGTATTGTCTCAAGTTAAAGTTATTGTACCTTGGCTTGAGATGATTAGAATAGATGAGTATAAAGAAAAAACAATAGCCTTGATTATTGGAATTCCTAGTAGTAAAGTTGAACAAGGAAATTGTAAAGAAGCCAAGGAAAAGGGAGAAATAAAAGTGAAAGAAGTGGAGGGAATTGTAACACAAATTCCCCCTGTGTATCTAGGGAATTCCATCAATATGTGCCTTGAGAACATAGACCCCTTTTTCCTGAGTGTTGATATAAATGGGAAAACTCCGAGAAATTGTATGATAGACTCAGGGGCATCCAATAATGTTATGTCAGTCAAGATTATGGAAGCAATGGGCTTAACAGTAGACACTACTCAAGGTAAATGATATGCATTAGATTCAAGAGAAGTGCTAGTTATTGGGACTATTAAAGCATTGCCTTATAAATTTACCCAATACCCTGATAAGGTTTTGGCCATGATTGTTCTAGTTGCAGACATCCCTCCTCATTTTGGGATGCTCTTGTCTAGGAAATGGAGTGCATCAATGGGAGGTAACATGCAATGTGATTTGTCATTTGCTACTTTTTACATTGATGGAAAATATGTCAAGATTGAAAGAGAGTCCAAGGTACCTCATATGATTGAGCACGATCCGACTAAGAATTTGATAGTTTTTACTAACTGTGGCATAAATGAGTTCAGGGTTGAGGAACCCCCTAGTGATTGTGATAAACCTATTGTACCAATTGATGCAAAAGTTGAACGTGTGTCAGAATCTAATGATTTTTGGACTATTTATTTTGATGGTGCAAGTTCAAAGGAAGGATCTAGTGCAGGTGTGTTGCTAAGGTCTTTAAGTGGAAAGACATTTAGGTTCTCTTTCACTCTGTTATTTGAGTGCACCAACAATGTGGCTAAGTATGAAGCCTTGTTATTGGGGCTGAGATTGGCTCAAAAACATGGGATCAAGAAGCTCAAAGTGATTGGAGATTCTAAGCTTGTGATTTCCCAAGTTAGGTCCATTTATGTGTCAAAGAATAAAAGGTTGAAACAGTATAGAAATGCTATTTGGGATGAATAGGATAACTTTGATGCTTTTGGTATAAATTAGATGGAGAGAGGCCACAATAAGGTGGCAGATTTGTTAGCAATTATTGCATTAGGACCAGATGACATGACTTACACTGGGATTTCAAAGGTTGAAGTGCAAACAAGACCATCTGGTCCCGATAATATCAAGAACTGGCAATTTTTTGATAGTGATAATGATATATTGAGATTTTTAAGTTGTGTGGATGAGTATGAAAGTCATGAAATTAACTTTGGAGCTTCTATTGAAAAAATTGATGGTAAGGATACTGTGTTTGGGAATGAAGTTATTCAGTTAAAAACCAACACAATTCCTAAAGGTTTAGTTTTTCTTGAAAGAGTGTTTGACAACCAAGATAGGATGAAGGCTAGTTATGTTGCTTCCCATCTTGATGACTTGGAGGGAATAAACCTTGGAACAAAAGAATCACCAAAAAAGGTGTATATTGGAAATAAATTGTCACCAAAGGTGAGGATATTAATTGATTTGTTAAGAAAATTCAGACATGTGTTTCCTTGGTCTTATGATGATCTTAAGGCTTATAGGAAAGATTTGTTTCAGCATGAAAATCCTTTGAGTAGTGATGCTAAGCCTTTTAGGAAAAAGCAAAGACCAATTAATCCTACCTTGGCCCCAAAAATGCAATAAGAACTAATGAAGTTAAGAGATGTAGGCATCATCAAACCAATTAGACATTCATCTTGGGTATCAAATTTGGTTCCTCGGAGAAACAAAAATGGAGACATCAGGTTATGTGTGGATTTCAAAAATTTGAATGTGTCTTCATTGAAGGATAAATAACCATTGCCAAATATGGAAGCCATGTTGTAGAGGGTGATAGGCTATGAGTTAATGTCTATGATGGATGGGTTTTCTAGCTATAACCAAGTCATGGTTAAGGAGTCTGAATAATTTAAGACAACTTCCACTACACCTTGGGGAGCTTATGTATATGTGAGAATGCCTTTTGGTCTAACAAATGCAAGGGCTACTTTCCAAAGAGCCATGGATGTGGCATTCTCATATTTTATTAACTTGTTTTTGGTGATTTATCAGGATGATCTGACAGTATATTCCAAGAAAGAAGATGGCCATTGTGAACATTTAGAAAAGGTATTTTGTAGGGCATTGGAATATGGTATTTCTTTAAATCCAAAGAAGTGTGCTTTTGGAGTAAAGGAAGGAAATTTATTGTGACATATTATTTCTAAGGATGGGGTCAAAATTGATCTAGAAAGGGCAATTGCAATAGATAAGGTCCCACAACCTCAAAATGTCGAGGGAATACAATCTTTCTTTAGACAGATCAATTTCTTAAGGAGGTTCATAACAAATTTTTCTAAGATAGTTTTCCCTATTTCTAAGATGCTTAAGAAAGGGGCCAAAGTTGAATGGGAAGAAGAGTCAATACAAGCTTTTTGGGCCATTAAGCAAGCTATAAATGAAGCTCCTATGTTAAGAACCCCTGATTTTTCCAAACCCTTCCAGATTTTCTCATTTTCTTCTTTCCACACAATTGCAGCTATGTTATTACAAAAGAATGTTGAGGGCTTTGAACAACCTATAGCCTTTTTCAGCAAGTCCTTGTAGGCTACAAAACTTAAATATGACATAAATGAAAAACAAGAATATGCACTTGTAAAAGCAGTAAAAGCTTTCAGGACGTATCTGATGGGAGCTACCGTAATTGCCTATGTACCTAGTGTTGTTGTGAAGGAAATTTTTACATAACAGGAAGTGTCAGGAAGAAGATGTAGATGGATCAATAGGATCCAAGAATTCAACATTGAAATCTAGATTACTAAGCTGGTGAGAGGAAAAGGACTAGTCAAGCTTATGGCCCAAAGTATTTTGGAAGCAAATCAGATAAATTTTATTGGAGAAGAGAACATATCACACATATGTGTGACATGGAACATTTTGATTGGTACAAAGGTGTGATCTATTATTTACAAAAGATGAAATGTCCTGATAATCTAAATGAAAATGGGAAGAGGAGATTGAATTTACATGATATCATAATAGGAAAGCTCTAGTGGAGAAATGGAGAAGGTGTTATGTTAAAATGTGTAGACCAAGATCAAGTGAAGGAACTCTTGAATGAAATTCATAGTGGAGTTTGTGGAGGGCATTATATGGCTAAAAACACTGCACACAAAATAATGAGGGTTGGGTTTTGGTGGCCTACCATTTTTAAGGACACACCAATTGGTGAAGACATGTGATGCTTGTTATCATTTCTCTAGTAGCTTACCTATAAAACCAGTTGCAGTGCAATCTCCATTCTAGCAACGAGGTATTGATTTTGTAGGAGAGATAGCATGTAAATCAAGTGGAGGCCATTCATGGATATTGGTGGCAATTGATTACTCTACCAAGTGGGTGGAATTAATTCAAACAAAGAAAGAAACTAGTAAGGTGGTAATTGATTTTTTAATGAGTAATATAGTGACTAGATTTGGATGTCTAGAGAAAATTGTGTCAGATAATGCAATGTGTTTCAGATATGAAGAATATATGGAATTCTATGAGAAGCATGGCATCCAAGTCTCTTACTCATCACCTTACCACCCACAAGGAAATGGACAAGAAGAATCAAGCAATAAAAGCTTGATGAAGATTATCAAGAGAATTCTAGATCAAAATAAGAAGGCATGGGATTCTAAATTGAGATTAGCAGTCTGGGTAGACAGGGTGACTGTGAAGAAGGTAATAGGTTGTGCCCCATTTGATTTAGTCTATGCGATAAATGCAAGGTTTCCCCAAAATAACCTGATGGAGATGTATAAATTTTTTTAGATATACGATGATGAGGTAGAAGATGAAATGCAGTTGAGAGTGGAAGCTCTCATAGAATTAGATGAGACCAGGAGGGAAGCTCAAATGAAAAATTCCAAATTGTAGTTACAGGTAAAGAATTTGTATGATAGGAATACAACTGCAAGGAGCTTCCAAAATGGAGATATGGTTTTGATGTGGAATGCCAGGTTGGAAGACAAAGGGAAACATGGTAAATTTGATGCAATCTAGTTAGGTCCATTCTTGGTGAATAATAAGTGTGGGGAAGATTCATATCTCCTCCAAGAAATAACAGGTGATATTCTTGAATTTCCAGTTCATGGAAAATTCTTGAAGCTATACTTCAGCTGAAATATTTTTTTCCATGAACAATAGATTAGATTTGTATATATGTTAGTTGTAGTTTTCCTTTTGTTGGATTGTCTTGTCTGAACAATCCTTTTTGGTTGTCTTTGCAACTGGTCTACTCTACCTGAGATTCTATTATTCATGCTTCATTCCAATGGAATGAATGTCCCCAATTGGAGCCACTGATGGAACCTCAAATTTTTTCCTATAAGTTCCATTATTATTTTCCCACATTACTCATCTATCATTCTATTCCGGAGAAGCCTAGGGTTGGGGTTTTATTTTTTCCTTCATGAAATGCTAGTGTTCTTCCTTAAACCTTGGGTTCAATCTATTTCGCCATTACCTTTTTGAGGGAGGTTTTAAAATGACTTATGTCCCATTGAATCATCTAGGTTGGGCCCGTTTTAATAAATAGTGTCAAAATATTTCACTTGACTTTATTGTTTCCTAAGTCGAGGTCGGCCCGTGCCCCATGTTTTAAGAACAAATTTAAGCCATCATTTGTCATTGGCCTAGGCAATGTCCCCTTTCCCCTTTTAATAATTGTTTTATTTTGCAGGGAGTGTTTTTTAATAACCGTCGATCATCCATCAGTTGATCCTGACCGTTCCCCACGATCTCCTGATGAAATCACCATTGGGTTTCAATTGATTGTGAAATCACGGGAAAGCAACATGTTTCTTAGCTGTCGATGCCGAAAAAATATTAATAAAGTGTTTAATATCTGTGTCGGGCTTTAATATGTTATAAAGTGGGTTACTAAAATAGCTATGAGATGCACATGCTCCAGATCGACAGTGGTTTTATAATCTTGATGAAAATTTGCTTGACAGTTATGTTTGGTGTTGATGATGGTTGTGAATGAACACGACTGCCGATGGTGGGAATCAATGGTTTCCCGCCATCGCGTGATCCAAAGATGCAAGCTATTTAGTGATTGCAATATCATGGGTAGGAACCACGTGTAATCCTTTGGCACTAAATATTGTGGTGGGCCCTTGATGCTGAGATGGAGGTTACATCAACCTTTTTGAAGGTGTCCATTCGATGATCTGACAAAAACAAAAGATCGACGGCAAGAATTTAAATTTGCATCAAATGTGATTGGAGTCGTTGGCACGACATGCAAATGAGCTTTAATGGAAGACGAGATGTCTAATGGCTCATTTCAATTGACATAAAGTATCTACTTTCTTTCTATCTTCATCACAAAAGCTTTCAAGTATTTTTGAAGTAGTTCAGAGCCAGAGATAAAGTTTTTTTGAGCGATCACTGTGAAGTTTGGTTCTCTGCAAGGTGCGAAATCTCGTGAGTTATTTTCTATAATGTTGGGTTGATTTGCTATGTTTTTGTGAAAGGTTGTATTGTGCTGGTCAAGGGGTTTTTTGATTATTGTCATAGGGTTACTGGTTCATTTGAATTATTGGAAATTGCAGAGTTGTGTTGTAATTTCGCATTCTGGGTAGCCCTAGTTTGTTCAAGGAATTAAGTTTTAAGGAAGCCCTAGTTGTTTGAGATGGCACCACCGAAGCAACACTCTAGCCATGTTGATTATTTGCAGAGGAATTTATATGATTATTTTCTGGATCAACTCCCATTATCAACAAATGATAGAAGGAGGGGTTTGGTTTTAATGAATGGAAAACCCTAGGCGAGGGACTAGTGTGCAAAAATTATAATATTGCAGATGCTAGGGTTCCAATGACGGGTCTGGAAATGTTTAGGTTGTGTTATAGACAATGAAACTTACCCCACCCCTTCTTTAATGGTTGGAGATATGAAATGGGGAAACTTCCAGTGCCAAATATTTTTCCTAACGTGGACCTACTCAGAGCAGTGGCGACACGTTATGACCTAGTTACAAGGGTAATTAGGGATAATGATGGTGAGATTCTGCTAAGTATAAGTGCAAATGAAATTCAACAGGTTTTTGATTTGAGTGAGTCTAGCTCATTCTTTGTCCCAATTGATCTAGAGGAGATGAAGCAAGAATATGCAAGGTCAAAGCCTCTTTTAAGATTAAAATTGCTTCCTCCTCATCTGGCTAGGGCAGGCAGTTCAACAGTCCATATCAACCCAAATGACCAGGATCCTTTCAGGCTAAGTTGTTTTTCCACTCACTTTTTGGTGACATTTAACTCATTATGGGAGATTTTGGGATTCATCCCAAATACAATTATGCCCATTGCATATATGTTCATGGGGGCTCAAATTCAGCACCCCAAATTCTCCATGGTATATGACTATGCATCTTTTCTTGCAGAAAAGATACATGAGGGTTTGTTGAAGTTGCTTGTGGGGGATGCTGGCACTCCTTTCTTTTGGTACTCCCTGTTAGTGCATATGTTCCTGTACAAGAATGTCGAATTATTCTTAGAGAAGATGGAGTTGAGAAAAGAGGTGAATGGAGAAAGATTACCAGTACAGGTGTGGAGTGTAGACCTGTCTTACAACACAGGAGGTGCCAGCTTTGTGCAGTTTGATAACTGCTTTGCTTCCAGACTCAAAGCTCGGTTGGTGGTAAATGTGCCAAGAGTTTTGAATATTTGCATGAATTCCTTCGACCAAAGGTGAGGAAGCCTGATTTAAAAGTCTATTACTATTAGGGTGACATCATCCTATACCACATAAGCACTGTCCTAAGGGTGTATGGTTTCTAGGGAGCCCCACATATTCTCCCATACAATGTACCATCAAGAATGGGGTTTTTTGAGGTCATGTGGCAACTAGGTTGCATTCATGAGGACAACCTGACAGGGAGAGGAAAAGGGACTTTGTTCCCTGATTATACTGTTGTTTCAAATTTTGTCTTTTCCAAGGGAGGATGGGTCCACTTTCGAAGGTTTTTTGATGATTACCATTTGAAGAGTGGATCTAGGAGGCAACATGACCCTGAGGGATTCTTTGCCTTGTTCAGGCAATGAATTAAAGGTGGCAAGTTTACACATGAATTCAAATTTCCTGAAGACCTAATCAGAACTGAATTTAATTTGAATAGGAAGCAGTTGAATAAAGAAAAATTAATTGCATATGAGAAGCTACTAGCCATAGTGCATAAAATGGATCCAAAATATGATCCATTAATGGAGTTTACTCCATTCCACAAGAGAATTTCTTTCTTTTTGTATAATTTTAAAGAGATCATGGGCACCTTGATGACCAAGCAAGTCAATTTAGAAATGGAATTTGGAATTCAAAGACCAAAGGTGAGGCCTGAGGAAACAAGGCCAACTTATCAGCCCCCAGTTGATAGGCCTCTATACAAGAGAAAGAGGAATGATAGCAGTGATGAGAATGAGGGAGATAAGAAAGGGAAACAAATAATGAAATCATCATCACAACCAGGTCTAGGGATCAGAGCACTTGGAGGGATAAAGATTGTGGATCTAGATTCACCACCAAGAAGTGATCCTGCAGTGCTACCATCAGAGCCAAGCCCTAAGAGGCAAAGATTTTAGGAAACACAAGAAGCTCTGATGGATGAGATAATTGTGACTAATCAAGACACACAGGTTGGTATCCCTTCCCCTCCTAGATCAACATAATTGGTGCTATTTGATATGGATATAAAGGAGCAGTGTATAGAAGATGCTAGGATGGAGGCCTATAAGGCATTCCTAGATGATGATGCCTTTGTTAAGACTCTTGTATTCTTGCAACTAATTTGGAGGATGAAACTAGAGGAATACAAGGATAAGTGCAAGAGAATGAGAGAATCAAGACTTGATAGGTCCGAACAGGAGAATGATGATGAGGTCAAGGCCAAATTAATGGAGGAATTTTAAAATATAACTCTTGAGGAGGGAAGAAGACTTTTGACTCAGGCTGGTGTCCTATTTTTTCCTGATGGGACATAGCTAATGCTGTAGCATTTAATGCTATCTTATAGTCCAAGCACCCCATACAAAATAGTGAAGAAGAGGTTAAGGCAACTCTGCAGGACTCTGCCTTCAGTGAGGAGTATGAGACTCTGGCCATATGGGCATTGGCACCCTAGGGCAGAAAGCCAAATGTAACTGATATTATCCCAAACCTAAGGGGAGGGCTAATCATCAAGAGAGATTTTGAAACTTCAACAACATAAGCTACAAGCCTGATAGTAAATGTGGCCAAATTAGCCCAAAAGATAGCTGAAAGGGAAGAGGCTAAAAAGAAAAGCTTGATGGAGAAGTATAATATAATAATTGGAGAATATAGTAGGATGCAGCAAAGGAATGTTGAGTTGCAATCTAAAGTAGATAGGTTGAAATATGGGAAGGTGGGAGAATCTTTCAGTGCTCCTAGTATCAGAGCATTACCTTCTATTTCAGGATCAGTCCCCCTACTACTCCAATTGTTTTTACTCCAGGATCCCCCATCCAAACACCTACTCTTAGTCCTACACCAGGGCCAGTTGAAGAAGAAGTTCAGTATTCTGTGGATCCCACAAAGAAGAAAATGTTAAGTAAGATCACATAATTGCAAGCTACCTTAAAGGCAAGTGAGGATGGTGCAATTTCCAAACAAAACAAGGTGGTTGACTCAATTTTGAGGCATCTAAATGAGAAGGTTGATGGTAGATTACCATCTGTGCATTCTTTATATTCTTTATTTTTGGATGGAATAAAAAACATCAATAGGGATTAGGAAATAGTTTTTCCTTTGGTTGAGAAGTGGATTCCTAGGGCCAATGATCTAGATATTATGTATAAGGCTTCTAGATTTGATGTAGACAATAGGCCCCAGTCATTGAGGCCTACTCAAATATTTATAAAATCATTGAAGGGATTTCAGGCCCTACCTGATCATTTGATTAAAAGAATGAGAGAGCTAGTAAAGAGATTTGATGACTGGAGTGATATATTTTTACCAGACACCATTGATGCACAAGGAAATGTTAAAAAATTGCAACAGTGGTAGGATAGGGTAGAAGAAGTTATTAATGCACAAATCAAATTATTTTGTGATGATTCAGACTATGATTTGTTGGTGAGTAGCATGGATAAAATAATTAACACCAACACATTCTTAGAGTGTTTTGAAAGAGAAGCCAATTAGGCAGCATTGAAATACAAACCTTACAATACTAAGGTGAATGAGCTGGTGAATTTTGACTGGCCAATGGATGAAGAGTATCAGAAATGGGTGGACAAGTACTTAATTGAAGATGAGTAAAACATTGTCTACTAGCGTCAACTAACAGCTCAGTGGTTATGGTTATAACTGATTGTGGTTTTTCCTCCATGGCAGTTTTTTGGCATAGGTTTTGAGTTTTGGCCAATGCAGTGGCTATTCCCTAATGAGTGGAATCAACAAGAAGATGCTCCAGGACTTGGAGATTGTAATCATATTTTTGGACTATCATAGAGTGGTCCAATTGACTGGTGACATGTGTATTTTCTGGCCTGATGCTTGTTTTCTCCTTCATTCTTTATAAGAAGGATTTCAAGGCTAGAAATAGGGGAGCAAGTTAGATAATTTTAGGTTGAGTCTAGGCATAGTTGCAAAGAAAATTGTAAAGCCTGATTAATTCAGCGTAAATGAAATTTAGGTTTTGGGTCATTCTGTAGTAGGTTTTTGGATTTATAAAGGTTTGATGCTTCATAACAGTACTAGCATTTGAGTTATAATGATACATTTCGAGCTCATGTCTCTCCTTTGTATAAGCATATCATAATTTTGAATAATATAATCAAGGGTTATGGCATTCATCTCATTGTTGTGGTGTGTGTGATTCTCATTTTGGCTTTAATTCAAAGAATTAATTAAAACGCTTGGATGGAGTTATAGATGGATATGTCTATAAATGAATTTGGTAAGAAGTATTGAGTTAGGATATATATTGGTGATGTTGTAATGCAATATTGTGGGATATCTTATATGTTATGTGATTGAATCTATCATGGAATCTTAAATGTTTGTGAATCTAACTCCCCAATGGTATATGGCATTGGTCTAAATTGTATTTGTTTGTGAGGTTCTATATCTACTTGTCTTTGCTTAGGTATTGCTATGAAATTGCAAATCAAATGAATATCTTAAGTAATGAAGTATTGTCGTAACCATCTCATGCTCCAAGTAGTTGATATTATTGATGAAAAGCCAATTCAATTTAGTATTATCCTATTTTGTTGAGCTATCAAATGAGATTATCTATTAATTGTTAATGATTTTTTATAAGTTTGGTGCAAAGATTATAAACACATTGACCACCCTCCTGGGTTTTGCAAAGCCTGAAATGTAGTAGGTTTATTGTTAAAATCCTCATCAGTTGGTCCAGGTCCTTCGAGCTGCCTTTGATTAGAATTGGCAATTCTATAGGTAGAATAGAAGATAAACCTGGTTATAGTAAAAACAACCAACACAAACGTCCATAGCTCTACTTCCAACGAGGTGTTTATAGCCCCAATAGAGTTATTTGGATAGCCTAAAGAGTTGATTTTCTCTCTCTCTTTTTTTAGATATAGCAATGATAGCTCATTTTCCACTTTTGATATTTCAATAATAGCTCATTTTCTACTTGCAGGCAATGAAGCCCGCTATTAGGCTAGGAATTATAGTGGTAACAAAGGTTACCTTTTGATTTTTCATTCAATGCAAATCCCTTCATCAATTGACTATTTCCCAAAATTTCACTTAAAATATTCCCTGTTGGTGTGTATTTCTGGCTAAATTTTACCACCTTATGCCAAATCCTAGCTAACTACAAACCATTATGTGTTAGAAGATATTCATAAATTAAAATTTAGCAACAAAAAATGTAATCACCAAATTAAATCTAAATTTAGAAACATTAGTTACCACCGTTCCAATAAATTCTTATGGAAACCGCTAAAATTTCAGTTAGCACTCTCGATTTGAAGGTGCTGCACCTCATTAATGGATCAAAATTATCATGATTATATAAAAAAATTGTCCCACTATTCTTCATTTAATTCACATGCCTGTATTTTCATGTATCATCTCTCTCCACTTATCCAGGTGATGACGCGTATTGCCCTACCATCTTATTTTTCTTTTCTGTTCCGCACATACCAACACCTCCATAATTAATACGTCTAAAAAATAATAATTGAAAAGACCACTATTAACTTCGAAATCTTCAACTTTTTTGATTCACAATCTTCGTAATACTCAACTTTGAAGCAATTTATCACCAACAATGTGCAAAGAATTAATTTGATTTAGCCTTCTATTTTGAAAAACAATTATTTGGTTGCCACCTTGCTTACAATTTCCAATACTTCTCTTAAGGAAACTATGTATCACATTTCTTTCACAGCTTTCTATAAATTCTGCATTGCTTCCTTCTAAATTCTTCACATGCTTTCTTAGCTTTCTTCTTTGATTTTGTATTTTCTTGCTCTATTTATTCTCATTTTCGTCTAGGTGATGGATACTCCAATTTTTTTAAGTTGCTCTTGCTGTCAAAATGTTTTCTTAGGAAGTATCACATCTCAAAGGCTTGAAAAGGTTTTCTTCATTAGGACTTCCAATTTTACAATACCAAATTCATGCTTAGTCCTTGGGGAAAACTTTGTAGAATCTAGTCGCTACTTTCACTTTTACTGCGACGTGGCTTCTCATTTTGTAGCATCTCTTTTGGATATAGGGATTTCTATGGAAGATGTTCACCCAACTACCAACATGATAGTGATACCTAGACACTATTTTACCTATCACAAACTTGACCATTGGAATCCCCTTGATGGATGATATCCCTCGATTCCTAGAGCATGGGGAAATAGTTCCTCTTTGGCCTTTTCTCTCAGACCTCCATATTCAGAACTTTGAAACTCATAGGGAACTTGCCTATATTGGATATTTAGCTTTGATGGATGAGACTTCCCATATTGACTAAATGACAACCACCACCTGTAGCTAGGCTCCCTCTTTTTTGACTTTTTTTCTCTTTTGGAACAAGAATTTATATATATGTATATGTGTGTGTGTGTGTGTGTGCAAAGCGTGCATTTACTATGTATGTTTTTATAATTTTTTGCACTTAACTATATTTATTTATAAATGTTTGGATTAACTCTCATGTATTACAATGTAATTTAAGTAGAATCTGCAAATTTAGAGGCCAGGCAAAAAAGGAAAAAAAGAAAGAAAAGAAAAACAAACCCTAACTAACCAAGCATCTAATCTAGCAAACGATTAACCTTAACAAAAAAAATAATTCTAATTTATATGATTATAATTTCCATTCTTATTTTGGTATGCATTACAGTAGGCTTATCTTTAAATTCATTAAAAAAAAATTCAATTATCCTATTGCAACAAAGAATTATTTTAAATTTTCTACGTTTGATAATCATAAATTCAAAGGAGTACTTACCAATGACTTGGCTCAAATGTATGAAAATGACCTCATTAAAGGTTGATTGCACACACTTTATTTGATGTGACCATACTCTACCTTCTTTCAGCCCTGGTTCATGGTTCATTTTCATACTCTATTTATTTCCATGAATGACTGCATCCATCTTTCGACTTTCTCCTCCGAGAATTTTCATGTCTTCAGTCCTATCTTCACTTTGCACTTTGTTAGACCAAAATGTATCACAATTTATATTATTATCAGAGAGAGAAAAATTAAAAGAATGATATTCTATATCTTGCATAAAATTAGGGAAATTTCCCTTTTTATCATGTAAATTTTCTACTCGAGATGAAATATACACATCTCCCACTTGATTTTCCTACTCCTTTTCTTCATTTATATTTTCCACATATAAGGAGAATGATGACTCATCAATTTCGTTTCCTCATTTCTGGTGTAATATTCTAAAATATTGACATTCTTGTTGATTTTCGTGCAACGTGTTATGATTTTCATTGAAATAATTGCAGTTATCCAACTATTTTGGTATATTGGTTGTTTTTTAACATTTTTGGTTTTACTAGGGTTGCACACAATTTTTGCTAATGGATCTTTCCTTCTAGCAGTTATAACTTCTTCTATTAACGAAATCACTTTACAAATGGCTAAGCTCACCCTAGTCAAGAAAATTTCACAATCAAGTTCATTGTGATTGGTTGTATCATGAATTCTACATTTGGCGACCCTACCAAAAGTGAGAAAATTTAAAGTATATAATCTCTGGTTAAACATTTTCACAAGTTTCTCAAATTTCATAATTAAATACTAGCTTGTATTTAACTTTTCTTTACAAGCTTTAAAACTGAGGACTGGATAAAAAGGAGAAGGACAAGATTGCCCTCCTTCTAGCACCAGTTCTTGTTGAAAATAATTTCACTCGCATCAACAGTGTTGAATAAAAACTCCACATGAAAAATGTTAGAGTAATAAGTTATTACACTTAATTAATTATATCATATTGGTTAATTAATTAAGTCACTTATTCCTTTAGTTACTTAAGCTAAACTTAGGCACATTAGTAATTGATTAATTATTAAGTGTGAACACTAGCATTTCCCTTTTAGGTCAACATTAGGGTTGCATACATTGCTTTTATAAAGAAAATCATCTCTTGTAATTTCTTAATTCTGAATATATCAATTTGAACATCTTCATGCAAAGCTCTTCTTTTTTATTTCTTTTTCTCTTCTATGGAAGGCCTTTTGGTTTGCATGTTTGATCTTGGTTTCTAACATGGTATCAGAGCCTTGACATGCAACCCCTTCTCAGATTTTGGAGAAAATCATTGCAGAGTTCGTTCGGGGTTCCTTGAGGGTATCATGCCTTGAGTTCATTTATGCATTGTTTTGGATCAGATCGAGTTTCACTATTGGATTTAGAGTGCTAGAAATGTCAAGATTAACTTTTATTTTGCAGATTTTGGTCACCATTTGCTAGATATGTGAGGGTTTCAAGTTCTGTGATTTTTTGGAAGCTCTAGGGTTACCCTATTTTTTGGATCATTTTGAGCACAAATGGAGGTCACCATCACATTTGTAGGGGCCAAAAACCCTAAGAACGCCTGTCGTTTTGTCAATTTTGGAACAGTTGATCTGAAAGGCAAAACAAATTTTCCAAAGAGGTCATATGGCCTCCCTAGCACGCTCCCCGAGGCACAAAAATTGGAAAAAAAAAAACATGTTTTTTGATTTTTAGGCCGTCGCCACCCATAGGCCACTAGGTAGCTACCAGTCCAACACCACTGCTCATGCAAATCACCGCTGCCCTAGCCAGCCCCTATGGGCTTCTCCTCTGCCGCCAGGGTCCTATGGGGGACCGGGAGCTCTGTGCCTAGCCCCCAGTTGACTTTAGCCCCCGCGCCGATCACATGGGTGACCAGGGGCCAAACATTTTCTGTAGGGGGGCTGATTTTTTGCAATGACGGCCAGATGGCCATCAAATTTTTTTGCATAACGTCATCAGTCGTATGGCCTTCTTTGTCTCCTCCTAGCCCCAGTTTTTCTTAAAGGAGTAGTTTTTTTCTTTTTGGCATAACTTGGGCATACGGTATCGAAATTGAGAAAACAAGATATTGTCGAAAATCTGGTTTTGAGAACTATCCTGTGGTGTAGTTTATTTTTCTGTTTAGCTGAATTTATTTCTGTTTGAAGTCATATGTTAATTTATCACTTCCGAGCTCATAATGTTTTGCCACGATCTCTGATTTTCACTATCTTTGCGGCATTGGAAAGGTATTGAGGAGCTCTACGTTGCTATCCATGCACTTTTTTTTGTATCTCTCCTAGGTTTACCATTATTCTAGATTTGACCTGATGGGTGTTTTGGAGATTACTTGGATATTTTGGCAGTTGGGAGGGTGTAACTTGAATCTTTGCACTTAATTTCAGTATCACATCATTCAATAATCGATTGCTACTTCATAGAATCTAGGGTTGTTCCCATTTGGTGTTTTCGAGTGTTCCGTGGCATCGGGTCTACTATTGCATTATTATGATTCCGATATGGTTTCTTGTAAATAGAAGTATCTTTCCTTGCTTGCTATATTTCGGTTCCAGTGTTACTCCATAGTGTTCTTCTGGTGCTTCTTTGCAACATGTCATCTCATTATAGGGGGGTTTTGTCCCACTGGGTTTTTCTTCTCTACCTCATTCTTGCATTTGTAAATGGGTACCTGATCAAGCCTAGTTGTCAGGACCCATATTTTCTTTCATGCATCTTTTTTCTGGTGTTTTAGCTACTTCCTAAGTTCATCTTAAAGGGGGGTGTTAGAGTAATAAGTTATTACACTTAATTAATTATATCATATTAGTTAATTAATTAAGTCACTTATTCCTTTAGTTACTTAAGCTAAACTTAGGCACATTAATAATTGATTAATTATTAAGTGTGTACACTAGGGTTTTCCTTTTAGGTCAACATTAGGGTTGCATACATTGATTTTATAAAGCAACTCATCTCTTGTAATTTCTTAATTCTAAATATATCAATTTTCAAATCTTCATGGAAAGCTCTGCCTTTTTATTATTTTTCTCTTTTGTGGAAGGCCTTTTGGTTTGCATGTCTGATCTTGGTTTCTAACAAAAACTATGAAGCCTATTCTTCTTGAAAGATATGGAACAAGACAAAATCAAAGGGAATATCTACCTAAATAGAACAAAAAGATTGACTTAGTTTAATCCCAAGTCTCTGGTAAATCAGGTTATGATCACACTAGGTTTGCTTCAGGGTATGATGTGAATTTTCTGTTAATCTCAAAGGGAATATACCCATTAAAAATTATATTTATACTAGGAACTAAGTTTTCAATTTGGATCTCAAGAACTATTATCATGAAACCAAAAGATTTGAAATAATATTTCATGAACATCAACAATTTCATTTTCTATCAATTAAGTAGATTTAGCTTTAAGAATTCAAAAATTCTTAGTAATTGAAATATTTTCAATGAATTCTATTTATTCATCTTTTTTTTTTGGAACATTTTCAAAGAATTTAAACATCTATTCTAAAATAAAACATAAAAATGTTGAAATTAAAATTTCTCCTGGTTATTCTCCACGTATACCCCCAAGAATTAATTAAATTAAAGAAAACCACTTTATACTTCACCAGATTGCTTCACAGCTGCATACAAAATAATATGATCTTTTAAAGAGAAGGGTTTGGTTTGGACACTGATTAGTTTTTGTATGCACCCTTAAATGGTGCAGCATACAGGCTTGTTAAGCTAAACTAACAAAACTAGCTACAAAAGATTCATAAGATAGGTAGCTATTAGATTGGCTCTAATATTAATCAATGTCTATGTGCATACAAGTTTTTAGATCGGAATGATCCAAAAAATAGGACTTTGGCTCTTCTGACATCCACAAATTCTGAACCTAACTGAAAAAAATAATTCCTCTGGCCTTTTATAGAACACAAGGCACAAACAAGATAAGAAAAATACATGAGAGAAAATCTAAGGGATGAATCATATCAAGGCATGTGGAAGATAGTAATTGACCAATAAATTACAATTGAAGTCCTTGAATATTGACTTTAATTGTTCATTGAAGCTCTTTGGGTTTTAATCTATTATTATCATCGAGATAATAACTTGAATCAGGATAGTGTGTTGGAACTTTCCATACATATAGAGTGATGTTATTATGGCTCCATTCCAGCACTCAATTTTTCTTCAGATATGCTACTCTCAAGAATGGGCTTACCCATAGATTGGAATTTTTTTCCACTATATATATAATACTGGGATCTCCAACATCTTGGTGGAATCAAAGCCTTTTGCATTATAACCACCCAAAGTAAGAAATCCAATCTAGAAATGATTCTATCCATGATTCAAATTTTTCAGACCATCCATACCTGAACTTTTCATAATAATCTATATTTCCTGCAATCAAAAATTCCACACAATAAATCCCTTTTAAAGAAAAAAACATTTATAAACATCTCATGTAAATAAAACCATTATTCAAATATTATACTACAAATTTCAATAAATAGCATGCTTTCCCAAAGCACATCAAAACTTATTGTATGATTATCTCCTACATATATATATTAGACTACAATACCATCAAACTCATTAGGTAATCACAAAACTTCAAAACTTCACAACCCGGTACTCGGTACCTAGTATTCAGCTTCACCCATAAACTTCCTCAGACTTTGATTTTACCGGACTTCCCTCTATATCGAGCTTCAAATATTGGACTAAAATGCTTGGCTTATATATTTCCTTACCTTCTCCACCTTTCCAACATTCCTAGTTCCCGGTATATAATACCCGAAATGCTTTACTACGAAGCATTCTTAACATCAAAGATTTATTTTACCTTTTTTATCTTCTCAGTGATCTTCCAACTAGCTAGCTCATACCATAAGAGTTAAAAATAATAATTTTGGGGTCCCCAAGCATTACAATCTTGGGGTGTGTTATGAGACCAAACAATAGGTATCCTACTTTGGGAATTAAGTGCCCTTTCTTATAATTTTCATAGGTTAGATATAAGAGGTTTTTCTTAGGTGAAAGAGGACCAATGAGTGTAGACCAAAATTGGTTTAAGGAATAACTACCATGCTCAACTAGTGATTTATAACCAATTTCATGGACCACATGTACTAAACCCTCATGAATAAACTTCATAATTTTTTTCATAATCAAAGGAACTGCATTCATAGCTACTAACTAAGGGATACCCAAATTCACTCTGAAGAGTTTAGACCATGAGATTATGTCAAAAAGCATGTTCATCGATTTAGGTTCAATAAACATTGACAAGATGATGCTACCAAGGGGAGGTACGAAAAGTCCATTATGCATATGGATGGTGCTTACAAGTGAATTGTACCCATCATTATGTGAGAAGTTGATTAATATAATCTCCTCGATAATCACATTCACCTAGCACATCAAGTCAACCAGAACACTGGTTATGGTATTTCCATTGAATCATGTAGGGATGTAAAGAGGAGATGGTTCTCTATTAAAACCCATCGGTAGGTCCTACTAGGTGAAGGTTATACCTGGACCACTACCCATAGGTTGCACATAGGGGGTATGCAAATGCAGGAAAGAGGCCATCACACACACTAAACAACACTCTCACAAAGCCCCCCAAAGGTTTGCAATTGGACAGTGACCCAACAAAGGCTTCATTCTTCAATGCCTACGGATCCTTCCAACTACACCTACTAGGGGTCATAGGTTGGGTTGTAAGGAAAAAGGCCTCACAACACTCACACCTACAACACTCCTAGAACATGAGGAAATGAGCCTTCAACACTACTAAACGAAATCAAAATGGTTCACATTGGGTTCACCAAAAATCTAAGAGAGGGGGACCAACCACGTCAAGGCTCTAGGTCATGAAGAGCCAATATTGGAGGGCTGCCCTAGTTTACCTCACTCTAAAGGGTGTTTTGGGATGGAGATCAAGAGTGAAGAGAACTCTCAGGTGCTTCTATCACTCTACAGATCTAAGAGCTTAAATGAGGCTAGATGAGTTAATTTCTTGATTGTAGATGACACCTTAGATAGACCTTTGTTTGAGGACATTAGTGTGGTTCTAGGATGAAAATCCAGTACACGAGAGTTTCTCTAGTGTGTTGACATCCATATGGCTAGAAAACATAAACTATAGTGGAAAAAAAGAAAAGACCAACTAATAGTCTAGCAGGTTGATTTTGATGAAGTAAATAGAATGATAAAGTACAGGAAATAACTACAAAAATGATAGAGCAAGTAAATAAAAGCTAGGGTGATGAATATTATTTACAAAAGAATGTGTTTTCCAGCTAGCTCCATGTGCACATTCTCCTATACACAAACAAGAAGGGGAAAATTTTTGGGGCTGTATAGGGGCCTACCTCAGTCATACCCCCATTTTGGTGTTTCCACCTCCATGGACAACTAGAAAAGCAATGAATTATAATATGTGATAAAGAAGATAAAGGAAGTACAATGAACACTACAAAAAACTAAAATACTCTACCAAATCACAAAGGAGAGGAGTGAAGCATTTCCACCTCCTCCCAAAGTCTCTCAAGGACAATGGAGGGAGAATGAAAACTACAAACTTGGAAAAGTCACCACCATCACAACCACGGTGAAGGGAGGTCTCACAAGACTCCAAGCTCACAACTTCTATGGTGGCCTCACACTTGCAATTTGGAGTTGATGGAGTGTAAATGCTACTACAATGCTCACAATGGAGTGCTAGAGTGCTAGAATGAATAAGAATGTACTTGAGAAGTTGAGAAGTTGAGTGAATTGCTAAAAGGACTGAATGAATGAATGACAAATTTATTTTAAATGTGGGATGAGAAGAATATATTATTTTTGGATTAGTTGGTTGATAGAAGGACATTACAATTCATCCCCAATGGGGAGTGTAATGCCTCTTCCAAATTTACTCATGGGAATCCATCAGGGATGATAGCACATAGCACAAACTTCCATGTGTCGTGCTTGCATCCTTGACAAATATTTTCTCACTGACACACAAGAAAAATTCCAGGTGGATGGAAGGCAGGTGAGTGATATGGAATTTCACCTTCGGATTTGATTTTCTAAGGTGAGGGTATGTGAAAGGGTAATTTTCCTAAGGGGTACAAATTCACTCCTATACACTTTCATTTTTTATTCTTGTTAGATGTTCTTGTAATTCAACCTCAGTGAATAATCACCTTCCATGCATGGGGTAGTCTTAAGTAAAACAATGTAGGACATATTAGGTTCTTCATACCTTTTGTGTGTTAGTATTATTAATTTGATGGCTTATTCTTTCACATGGTCAAACAAGGTTTTTGTATGTTAGGTATGAACAAGGATACTCCTATCTATTTTCAAATTCAAACTCCAACACATTAGATACAACACCATCCTAGTTTGCAATACCTTGATGCATCATGTCTATTGGATATATCAAAAATAAGGAATGATACGATGAGTTTATCGTAATCCTAGAATCAAGAAAATCATCTTTCCCATCACATATAATAAAGTCTTGAATAATCATATCCTTTTTGGACTTTTGAATGAATCTCAAAGGAAATGGTTAATCAACTTTCATCTTATTCTTCTATCCCCATTCCAACTTGGTATCATGATAGTCAATAAAAGGATCATCATATAAATGCATGCATCCTACATCCAAAAACCATCAACATACATACATCTTGCATAATCATAGCATGAAATATGAAAATACACAAAAAGAAATGCATCTCATAGTGTATACATCCTGCATCATCATTTCATATCAAATGAGAAAGGATACTTAAAAGGTAAATCATCTATGGAATTTTCATACATTCATATCATAAAACATACATGCACATCATGAGAAGAATCATGAATCATATACATCACATTATATGCATAATAAGGGAATAATCATCATAAGGCATCCATATCATAAAAATATGCATCCATCCATACACGAGAATGAGCATAAAACAAAAACATCATATCATAAATGCATTCAAAGGTCATCTTATACATATATCTTGAAATAATGACTATCATGATACATATCAAAAGTAATATGTGATATCATCAAAATATATACATGAGGCTATCCAAAACTAGCCAATGAATAGATATACATCAACAATTAGGTTGTACATAAAAATATGTCTATATGCATGGATCTATCTTCTAGTCCCACGATCCTCATCTTGGTAACATGGTGGCTGAAAACCTCCTCAATCTAAAGATTGTCCTACTAATGGTCCACCTATTGAACCACTTGGTGCAACCCTACTCCTATGAGAAAATTATAGCTACTACCGATGTGGTGGAACATCTCTATAGTAAAAATTCCAGTAATAAGAGGCCTCTACTATGACCTATCCATAAAGTGTTGTAGAAACCTATCACTGTCCTTGGGCATGCACCTATAGATGTGTTGTAGCCTCAATTTTATACCTCCATGCGGTCTCTTGGGTGAGCTACAGTGATATCTATTGGATTTTCTGCTACCCCTAATCTCTCTCTTGCTAACATCTATACCTCTCGGTGCAGCCGATATCTCTCTCTTGGAGGGTATGATCCCTCTTGGCTATCAATCCTTGTATCCTTGCATCCCTCAGATTAGGACCTTTTTGTTGCTTCCATGGAGGTGGTCATCTATCCTATTGTAACAACTATACCAATGGAGGCTACTATGGAACCTTCCCATCATGCTTCCCATCCCCTAGAACCTATCTACCATGAGGAGGCTACTAAGGAGGTTGTTATGGTATATTTCCAATATGTAATCTACCTTTTCATTTACCTTATCCTCTACTTACACCATCACCCCATGATAGATATGTAGTCTAACTAGGGCATGCTAAGTGAACCAAGTGTCATAAGCAGGTGTGGGGCTAAGATCATGAGGACCCCCTATGTAAGCCCATAGTAGTGGGGAAAGTTGTCTAAAATCATCAATAGAAACCTGAGGCTCAATCTACTCTCCCTAGGTCACCTCACTCATAATGCATGCATAGATCACTCTATATACTAGTGGTATCACATCTTGCTACTCACTAAATTTGTGAGTGACCCTATCTAGAAGGTATCCATTAATAATATGGTGGCAAGATCCCATGATCCACCTAGTCTATCTAGCATAGAATAATTGCTTTTGATCATCAACCCATGGGTAGGCCTGGAGCCGGGGTCTCCATCAGAATATTGTCATGTCATCAATCACTCTCCTCTAGTAAGAAATACCGATCACCCCTATGTGATGAAGTTTTATCATGGATTGATATATGTAAACTACTAGCTACTCATCATCTATGTCTGCTAATATGATGATTATTCTAAGCACAACAATATGCTACCACACCCAGATGTGTAATAAAGTGAGAAATTGATAAACTACATCCTTTCATGTACACCACCTAGTTCATATCAAGGTATAGGGAAGCTAGTATAACTAGGCCCCAAGAATATACTATCATATCATTGACCATCCCCTCTAGCACAAAACCCCAATTGAAACTGAAGCCTTGGTTGTGCCTATCTAGAACCAAAACTCACATAATCAATCTTACAATCACTATTATCAAGTTGTTGATACATCCTCAGTGCTAACACAAGTTGATCTAGTAACTCTCCACCCATATAGAATCAACATCTAGTACTTGGGACATAGCCTCCAAGTTGAGATTAGTGTCATGTCTAACTTGGGTGTGATGAATGGGTACTCAAAGGATGTGCCAAAAATCCTTTAGTGTGATAGTCACTTCCTTAGTAGGGAGGTGGAACAAAGAGATCTTTGAATTCCAATGCTCCACGAGCATTTTCATCATCATAAGGTGTGTGTGAATCTCTAGCATATGAGCAATGAATCCTAAACTAGTGGCTCCTAGACAGAAGTTTTGATCATCCTTGAAATGTGCCAACTTTGAAAAAATGCTAGGTCTCCTTTCCTACGACTATAGGGGATGGAAGGTCTCCTACATGCATCACATGCACAACATCAAATTTTATAAAAATCAAAAAGTTTCTAAGTTTAAAACCTTGAACCAACAAGTGCGCCGCTTTTTAACAAGTGCACTACACTATCAAATCAGAAATTGTGCTACCCTTTTACAAGTGCATGGCTAAAGCACAAGCATTTCACTTTCCAAAGATACATCGCACTAGTCCATTTTGTATTTGCATAGCTAAAATGCATGTGCATTGATTTTCTCAAGTACGTCACATGAATCAATTTTAAAACTATGTTGCTATTTTGAGTGTGCATGACTATCTTATAGATGCACCTAGGGTTTCACATATGCATCACTCTGCACCTTTGCAAGTGCACTATTTTGGTATAATGAAAATGTGTGAGGGTCTATCAAGTTCATCAAACTTTTCCAAGTGCATCACTAGTAGCACAAATGCATCATCGATCACAATAAGTGTGCCACTGAAATCACAATGCACTTGTTGAACATTTTTGACCTAAAAACTACCTATCTAGAAATGCATGCAAGAAATTTTTTTTAGGGTATGTATTGTTGGTTATTTTTTGAGAACCAAACTTGATCCCAATCACTATCTATGAATCCGGCATAGTTCAATGGTAAATAATGGTGGGGATTGAACAATGAATAGACACTAGCTTGCTAGGCTAGACTTCTACTCTCCGAGCTCTATGAAACCCAGGAGGGTGATCCTGACAATGTTTGAATTGATACTCTTGTGCCAAATTACCAATAACATTGTGACAAATAGATACATTCCCACAAGCTGCTAATTAGATAAAATACTTTAAGGATTCGGTTGACCCTTTAACGAATTATTACATAAAGCAAGGAATGATAAGTACTTTATACCAATACATTGCAATTATAAGTGTGTCAAAGATTGTCATTAAGATTTGTGTTCTTTGTTAGGTATGGGAAGGATCACTTACATCTATGATAACGAAATTAATAGACCATTGCTTTATTTGTGGGTGATGGACTCATATTTTCAATAAATTGTAAGACCTTAGTAATGAAAATAAGAATTTATAGACTATTGTATATTGCTTTGCAATACACAACTTGAGGTATCTAGAAACATAAACTACTTACTAATACTTGAATTTCACCTCACAAACCCATGATCTCATTTAAGCACTTTAATTAGTTCTTTGAACTAAAGTAAAAAAAAGATCATACACTCAATCAAAGTGATTGAAGACAAATAAAAGATCCTTGATCATTCTATTTATAATTCAAAAGACAACAAAATACAGAGGAGAGAAAATTATCCAAAATTTATAATTATTATTCATACACCATTGCTACTGTAAAACTATTATTCTCATTGCAAACAAGAATGAATATGTAAGACTCAACACTACTCTATTTTTCTATGCTTGAATTACAAAATTACTCTCACATGATCTCAAAATTTCTTTAATGATCAAAAGACCCATGTAATTAGCCTTGAATTCCCATTTATAGAAACATGGGAGCAACAAGCTTTGGGCCAAATTACAATTAAAGTCACATTTCACATTTGACATACATTTCATTTTAATTTCAAATTTCCCCAGATGGTTATATTTTCACCTTTAGAAGTGGGGGGAAAGCACATAAGACAAAATTTATTTCTATTTTTTGAAGAAGATCTTGCCTACCTTACAAAATGAATCTTTCATTTGTTACAATAGTATCAAAATATCTTCCTCACGAGCCAAAAGTGTCCTCCACATGCATGTCCAGTCAAAAAAACTCTAAAGTAGGAAAAGTAATAAAAACAGAGAAAACCGACCCATCCAAGTTAGCATTTGTGCCACCAATATTCATGTTGGGGGAGAGAACAATATTTACAATACTTCAGAAAAATCCTATTCTATACTAGTTCTAGGCTAAGCATTGTTTCTCTCCCATCCGTTATTCACCATGTTTCTCATCACCTTTCATAGACAAGCTAATTATATAAACTTCTCCAACCATGTGTTGTATTCATCCTTATCTCACCACTTCATGTCTAGTAGGTTCTACACTTTCCAGTTTTGCTAAGTGTATCTTGCATCAATTAAGGCTCTAGCCTCTTTAACAAATATATCCATTCTCATTTCTACTCCAGCCATGTTGTCAATTTTGGGATTCGACATGGAGTAATAAACTACGGTTAACACCATCTTATCCCATGAGAGTGAATTTCCTAGCTCATCATTCCACTTAGAAAAATCCTTCAAATCACCTTTATCATCTAGTATTTTGGGCATGTCATGGCCCTCCATCTCCATAAACATTCTTACATTTTTTTGGAGTTACATCCCTAACTTCCCATGAAAAGTTGTAATTTCATTTCTTAGATCAATGGCCTACAATATTTCAGGATCATTAGTAGGAGCCTTAGGATCCTCCTGCATCTTAGGAATCATTTTTTAAGTGTTCCTACTCTGGTGCTCCATTTTCTCCACTCAGTTTGAAAACCTCTTTTAACCTACAAATTTTTGATACTAGCCTCATTGATGTTCTTGTAAGTATCCCACACATCATCAACTCTATTGACCAATTTTTTCACTCTATGCTTTAACACATCCTCCAAAATGTCATTTTCCACTTTAACTATTTCCATTTTGGCTTTCTTTGTATTCAATTTGTTGTATCTATGCAACAACTTCTTATAGTTATCCTCTCTAATTTGAGCAGTATCCATAATTAACATTGCAACATGCATTGTCAATTATATTGTTGTAGTGGTAGCCATTTCTATAGCCCTTTTCACAACTACTACTCCAATCTCCTTTTCCATAGACTTTATGACCTTAGGCTTCCTTGTGTTTGGTTCCATAGACCAAATAGAAAGTTTGTGTAGCTTAGGGCTCAAACTTGAACCATAAACTTTATCATCAAAAACTTCCTTAGAAACATAAGCATCCAGATCCTTCCTAATTGTATCCAGTGCAATACTAGATGATATTTCCCATCTAGGAAATAAGAGTACTCCACTTCCTTTCACCAAAGTCCCTACATCAGCCAGTGACATAGAAAAAATTTATTTTGCTATCTTATCCTCCTCCTTCTCAACTTCCTCCTACAAGGAAGGATGAACTTTATCCTTTGCTTCCTCAATTCTCCTTTTAATATCAAATCCTTTTATATGGATGAAAAATTATCTAAATTCTCTGGTCTTGAAAAAAACATCATCACACATGAAGTCATCACATGCCTTTATTCTAACATCATTATCCTCGACCTCATTATATTCCCACTTCACAACTCTACTAGAATGAACCACTATATTCAAGAGAACATCTTTGTCATTAGGAAACTCTTGATCAAATTCCTACTTAATGGAAACATACTCTCCTAATGCCTCTAGAACTTGAGCATCACCAATCTTCTCACTTGCTAAATAAGCCACTAATAGAGTGATCGTAGGTTGTTCGCCTTCCTGTTGTATTAGCACATGGATTCTTGGAGAAAAGGATTGAGCAGGATGGATCCTCACTTGTGCATCATGGTTTTCTTTTTCCACCTTGGCCTCTATCTTAGCTTGCTTAACCTTCTCAAAGAAACTCTTATCATTAAAATCACCAAGCATTAATTTTTATTTCACACATTTATCCTTTGTTTCAAAATAAGGGTAGACATAGAAAGGTTTTTCCTTCAACATCTTTTCTTCAATTTTACATATCCTTCTCCATGCATTTTTCCTTGCTATAACTTCTTCATTGGAGGATAAATTTCTAATCACATCCTCCTAAAAGAGGAACTCATGGTATCTCCCTGATAACCCTCTTGCTTTTCTTCCAGCAGAAATCACCCCCTCAAGGTCACAAAACCTTATGACTTCTTGTTTCAACCTGTAATTATTCAAAAGAGAGCCAAAACTCTAAATACCCTCCTTCAAAGTGTAGGTGAAATAAGAAAATCCACAATCAGGTTTCACAAGGGATTCCTTCCTTGATTTCTTAAAGTTTTCTTTATCCATGGCATCTAGTTGCCAAATTACTTCCATGAATTATTGTCTATTTGACATATATATGGGCAACTTATTAGGTGGCACTAGGGCTTCATAAATTTTTATTGTTGTGTAATTGGTATGAAGATACCAATCTCCCAAATTAAAAAAAAAAATTGGTATCTTTCTCATATTCCATGGGCCTCAAAATCTCCATAACTCCTTGTGAAATTCTATTCATGGGCTTCAAACCCAACTGCTCTAGCACCAAGAACTTAAAAAAATTACAAAACATAGTATAATCAGAATGTGGATAGTGTACATCCCAAATATGTGTCCGCATATGCATAGGCAGCTCATTTTCCATGTTATCTCTTTCTCTTAATTTTATAAAAAAATTCATTACCTTTATGCTCTTCCATAACAACAAGTGCATCAACATAGAATAGTGTCTGCATAATAATGGAGGGGTTGAATCTTTCAATTTCATCAAGTCCTCATGAAATTTCTCAACAATGTAGGATGCATAATTCCACACCCTATTTTTATACTTGTGTTTAATATCAATTTCTAGGGTTATCAGGGCAATATCCATCTTAATATCATACTTCTCATGAAAAACTTGACACAATGAATAATTAGTGTTCTTGAAATAATCTTCAAAATCAGCACAATCAAATGGCTCTATCTCAAGGGGATTAAAAGGTACACCATTCTTCTTCAAGTCATTCCTCCTATGTGTAGGCAAGACACCCTTTCTATACCCAAACTTATTTTTCTCATATTCTTTATCCATCTTGCGGAATTGATGGATTGAGAGGCAATTGTATTCAACTAAAAAGCCTCCATTATCTAGCTTCTTGAGATTTCCAAGATAGGAACAAAGTCTAGAAATCTCTTGATTGTTGTATCCATTGGATCATAACACCTTACTAGTTCAACTATTAAATCCACCTCCATAAATACATTGGTGCATACAAGCTTGCTTATGTCACAAGTCCATAAGTTGCAAGTGGGGTGGTTTGCACTTCTTCTTTTGAAATCATAGAGAAACAAGTCCTAGCCACACTGTGGCAATCCTACATCACAAATCATAGAGGAAGAGTCCTCAAAATGAGACATCAAATCTCCCTCACTATTTTTCCTTTTTCCAACTTTCTTTATCTCTGTAGTCGGGTCCTTAGGGGCCTCTTCCATAAACCTGGGATAATCCTTCTTTAGGGTTCTTTTCTTTGTAAATTTTTCAACTATTTCAGGTTTAGGATGGTCACCCTAGGGTTTAGATCTCTTTACCCTTTTTTGAGTAGGTTCTATCTCAAGTTTAGAATAGGACTCACTGGGTTCACTCATGTTTTGTAATATAATAAAAATAGGGTTCCCAAATAACAAGGAATTGCGTCCTCAATTACTTAATTCATAGGGTTTAAATTGAAAAACAAGAAATTCAACTTCCCTAACTTAAACCCTACATGCAATAATTTTAGTTCCCTTTGGACACACAAAAATGAGAATTTCAACAACAAACCGTAGCTGCTCACCCCAATTCCCAGGCTACTCGATGCAACAAATTACTCAGAGAAGTCGAGAAAATAACTTACCCAGGAAAATTATCAAGTTGTCCTTTGAAATTTGCCTTACCTGGAGCCTTCCCTTCTTCTCTTCTTGACTTAACCAATTCCTCTACTCTCGATGACTACAATTGTGAAAGAAAAACACTCAACAACCCTCTTCATGACTAAGAATTGGAGTGTATTCACCATTAATGGTTGATAGATTTCTCATGTGAGTGAACTAACAAGTAGTTCCTCCAATTTAAACCCTAGCCATCAATATCTTTTGATTTAAAAGACAATCAGTCTCTCTCCTTAACCATCGCTTCATTCTTCTTACAACTATATTTTAAAATAGTGATGAAACCTTAGAGAACTTCCACATGGCCATCCACTAATTTCAATACCTTTTGGATCCTATCACTTATCATAGTAATTCCTTGAAGTTATGTCCCAACTTTGGAAATGAGTGAAAACATCCCTAATGGTGGGAATATTCCTTAGCATATCCTTTATCACTTGTCACATAAATGAGACAAGGGTGCATTTATATTTTGGTGAGGAGGACCTTCCAACAATACCACAACATAACCAAAAGCCATTACACATCATCGTAAATGACTTGGAGTCTAGAGTACCTTCGACGATGGGTGAAACCAGTGATAGCACCAAATTTTGGCAAATGGAAAGATCATACCACTCCATTTAATCTTTCCATCACTCATCGCAGAAAATGAAAAAAGACATGAAATATTTCTACGATGGCATGACATAAGGAAAAGATAATGTCCATCACACTTCACTGAAATAAAACCAAGCAACCAAAAGGTTTTGATGATAAGTGATATGAAAGACATATAACTGTTACCAGAATTTCACCTACAACTCATTTTGACTGAGCTGAAATAGTTGTTACAACTAAGGTGAAAGGTACTTCAATAAGTTTTTGATATCCTAGCTATTTGCATTTGAAGTTTTAAATTGGAGTTCAGTTTTTATTATGTAGTGATTTACAATAGAAAGTGATTATTGAAATTGCATAATATTTTTGTATTTCATTGATTTTTGAAAGAGAAAATGTATACAATGTTGTTGTTTCATTTATTGAAGATCAAAAGAATGCTTAAATATCCCACACAAGCCATGGGAATGACTGAATTGAGTTAATACATTAATATATGTAAACTATACATTTGAAGATAAGAAAGAAAAATACATGAGAAGTGATCATATCCATCATTTCCTTAAGGGCTGATGTAGATTTTGGTCCTTCAATCCTCAATATTGATCCTCCTATCTTCAGCTTCTCTCATTCCCAATATCTAGATGCACCTACAGATGATTGAAATATTTTTTGAGAGCTCGGGACATGAAATCTAATCACATGTTTCCTCAAAAAATATATAATTTATAGCGATGATGCATTAAATAAACTCAGTCATTATAAAAAAAAATGCAAAATATCCAAATTAGATCATCGAATGAGAGTCAAATCACCAAAAAGAGCATTGAACTTCACTATTTTTTCTAACTAGTTTTCTCATTGAGCAGGTACAAGTTCATCTTTCATTTCATGATTCATCTTTTTCAGCATTTTAGTATGTCGAGATCAATGGGCTGCCACAAAAGTTGAGCCTGACATACTACAACCTCTCATTTACAAGAGAGGAGTAAAGGTATGCATTAATTATTGTATATCAGTAAGTCACAATAATCATTTTATTTCATTTACAATTAGCATTCATCGGGTAACTATATGCTACCAAAGAATGCTTTATCAATTTGATAATGACATGAGGGAAAATAATGAAATAATATACTCATTGAAGTGGAAAAGTAGTGTTCTAAAATTTATTAGACTCCTTTTTACAAGAAAACTTGAAGGCAACAAAGAATATAGTGAATCATGATTGGCAGAGTACTGCCTATAGTTCTAAAGGGCAGTAATGAAAATGAGCAGTAGTGATATCACTATTAGCTGATCAAATACTAAAGACAATCAACCATACCATGAAAATTTGATCAAGATTTATTCAATAATCAATGTGAAAAATAAAGAGGTTAGTCCACTATGAGAGGAATAATCACAAAAAAAAGAGGAATAACATATACAATCCCTTGAAAGTCATCACATCTAGGCATGATTTCAAAGCAAGTGATAGTTAAATGATGAGGGTAACATATTGTTCAAACAACAACATTAGAAGCATTTAAATCATGAATCATATCATGAATAAAAAATGACAATGGCAGTCATGAAAGTGACAGGTGTTGACAATGCAAACAATAGGGACAAGCCCATAATAGACTGCTGGTGAGCTATAGAAGGTAGAGTAGATTGCTCAAGGTGCACTTAATTCTTTACAAATTGGAACAAGTCAGAAGAACAACCATCATACAATGGTATGGAGATCATATTCAAAATTAACTCAATTCACTCATCAAGCATGACAGACCTAAGTATGTATTGAGACAGATGGTGAGCCAACAAACAAATATGGTCTTCTCATTCATACAACTACAAAAACACAGTGCTACAATATGCAACAAGAAATCATTAAATGAAGGCATAACCACTGTGTCAAGTAATTTTCATGACAAAAGATATCATTGATCAATGTAATCAAGGGGCAGTGATTTTCTTGAAGACAAAACACAGAGGTACCCTAAAAGCAAAGAGAGGTGCATTGTTGCTTTTCAAGAAAATAAAAATACTAGAGATTAAGCAGACACCCAGAAAAGTGAATGATTTATCGACACTATGTTTGTTGCTTTGTATGTGATGTGTCTGCATATAAGTTTGTACAAAGTATTGAAGGATAATAGTGAATGCATATGTGGTGGCCCAAAATGGTGAATTCCATGAAAGTAATGAAGATTTATGTCTTTTCACAAAAGAGAACAAAGATTTTGTACATATTTAAAGCCTTTATTTTATGTGAAGGGAGAATGCCCATTTGAGTTAAGAAAGGTTGCAGCCTATACAATAAATCATAAACCTTGAACATTCACAATGATAAAAAATTGAAACCCTCATGTCAGAACCCTCAGCCTAAGAAGATGGAAGAAGCAACTCCACCCAGTTTGTCAAAGCTCGATGGTTTACAAAACAAATCAAGACCCAAATCTTTTTTTCTATGTATTACTACAAAATATTGCAAAGATTCAAGCCACAACCTCTAAAAAGGTATAAACCTAGTGAAGAAATATAGCCACAACTATGATCATTCAGGAAAAGAATGAAAGATATTCAAGGAGTATGGAAAGAAAAATATTTCTAATATTTTGCTTTCAGAAATGGGAAAAATGCAGCCAAAGACAAAAATATGGAATATGTAGAAGTAAATAAGAGTTTATTTTCTTCTTTTTGTTGCAAACTCAAGATACAGAAGAGTGCACTTAGCACACGGTCTCCATAAGAAAAATCTAGAGCTCATAGTCAAAGCTAGAAAGCAATAGTTCAAACCCTAATCCCATGGTGGCAGAGAATAATGAGAGTTGAAAATGAAAAATGAAATGAATGCATGGTTGCAAGTTTTTTGATTTTAGGGTTTCTATTAACCTAATTTGGTTGTGCCCTTTATGGGATTTTTTTAAACTTTCTTTTAATATTTTTGTGCAAGGTTAATACCTTGGCTATGTTTTACATGAGCTTCAAACAAAATTGAGTTAACTCCCCCTTTTTTGCATTAAAATAGATTTGAATTTAAAACATTAATAAAGTGGTGTGCTCTAAACCACTTTATTAAATTTTATATAAATTCAAAAAATAAACATGTGTTTCCTTCAAGAGGTAATGAAAAGAGATAGTGAAAATTGATTAACTCCATGTCCATTCATGCAAAAATCGAGAGGTGGAGTGATATTTAAGTCTCTTTTAAGTTAAAAAATTATGCAAAAATCAAGAGTAGAGTTCAACTGAGGTTTCAAAGTTTCATTTTCAGTTGGTGTAGCCATTTTTGGAGTTCTTTTGGTCATGCACATTAAGGGGAGGATTTTGGAACTATTTGAGCTCATTTTGCTTTAGTTGTGGGCCCTCTTTTCATGGGTTTTCATCTTTCCTCATGAGAGGGTTTTTGGAGATATTTTTCACTTTCAGTTAGCTACTAGTTCCACCTTCGGGCTCTTTGAAGCCACCTATTGTATATATTGAAAAGGACTTAGTATTTTTCTTAGTTCTTGTTTCCTTTATTCTCTTACACATTGTAGAGAGATTGAAAAGACTTGTAATTTAGCATTATTCTTTTATAGTTTTGATATAGTAGTACTTTATTTTTATTAGATTGTTTGAGTTTTGTAGAAGTTCCTTCAGGATATTCAATATAATCAATGTTTACCTTTTCAATTTTTGGTTTTTTTCATCTTTATAATGATTTGATGCAAATTTGATGTGTTTAATCAAGAAACCTTTAAATTTTTGTCTCATTTATGGTTGCATGTACACAAAAGTAGTTTTATCACAGGTTATAAATTGTGCTTCTTCAGTTTGTTTTCTCTATTATGTTGTGAGAACCTTTTTTCCTTCACAAAGAAACATTAAACATGCCTCTTTGTGAAATATTTATGTGATTTAGGTTCCCAAGTTGAGTTGTGTTAATAAATTTCTTTGAGTATTAGTTGTGAATGAATCTTCATAGTAGATATTCTTTGGTGTATCACCTCCTAGAATTAGTCTTGTTGACACACAGATTTGCACCCGATGACAAGTTGTAAACTCATTAAATCCTATGCAACATGGGACTACTCTCAGACTATGGGTATCCTATGGTGAGAGTAGACCTCTAAATTATGGGTTGGCTCCCCTTTATATAGCATGAAAATACTAACTCTTGATAGGGAAAAAGGTAAGAAGGATGTGCTTTGCAAGTTAAACTTAGCACTAGTGGGTGATACACCGAAGATATAAACTCGAAAATGTTGTTGAAATTCATAAAAGTAGTCAATTAAAGAAACTATAGTATCTCACAACTCAGCTTCACATGCTTTCAAAAGTGTTTCTTATGAAAGTCTTTAAGCTTTTGATGCTCATAAGAAGGAAAATAGGCATGTTTTCACAATTCTGATGCAATAGAATAATAGACACATTCACAAACCTACACTATAACATAAAGGAGAACACAATATTTTAATCAAATCATCCACTAATCAATACTGAAACCAAAAGAAAGTTGAGGAGGAAATAAGCTTATTTTATTGAAAATCAGGATTCTCTTGCATTCCAAGGAAAAAATTCTCTACAAAATAATTGTAAATCACATATGAAATGAGTTACAAAGAATGAATAATCTGCTATAGTAGTCACAAAACTCAAAATTTGAGAAAAGATGAGAGAAGAAGAAGACTTATACAAAAGGCTCCCAAAATTCAAAATTTGAATTTTTTCTCCAAGACATGTGTGTTGTCAAAGCTTCATCCTTTGCCTCAAATTAGGCATGTGATTGAAAGAAAACTCCTCCAAGTATGCATAAGGAGTTGTGAATTTGAAAATAACTCCAAGGGTCATGTGTAATTGAAAACCCCTCCAAAATAGGGTTCTAACTGCAAGAAACCATGAGTTGAGTGCCTCAAATTGCTCCTTGATTGAAACTTCATCCACTTGGAATCTTAACTAAAGATGAACTCTCAATTAAGTGACCAAAACCCTGATTTTGTTCCACACATTGGCTAATTTCTGTAACCACCTCCTAGATATATGCAAAATCTTTAAAGCTCTTAAAAACTCCCTTTTGAGTATCTCCTTGAAAATTACATCATAAGGCATCTTATTTTGCATTTCATAAATAACATTTATTTAAAGTGATTTATATTTTATCACTTAAATAAAGGTATACAATTTGTTTTAAATGCAAAAATAAAATCCAAATAAAAAAGGCCATGAGATAGTCACATATACAAGACTAACCTTGATTTAGTCTTATAAAGTATACAAAAAGGATTATAAGGCAAGAAAAATATGCCACGGCTAAACATATGAATATAGTTTTTTTTTTAAAACTAAGGCAAAAAGCCTTTACTTTTATTGAGCATTCCTAGGGTTATCAAAACCCTAAAATGAATGATGGAGAATTCATTTTAATTTCATTTCTCCTTGCTGCTCTTGAGAGAGCACCGCCACCATGGGAAAACCTAGGTCAACTTTGACTTAAGCTTCTGCATATCTACACCATTTTTTAAGGTTTCTCTAAATATTTTTAAGAAAATGCAGAAGGCAAGCCACTTCTTGTTCAGATTTTGGAAGATTTTTTAACATTTTAAAACCTTTTGTGAGCTTTCTGACCATGGCCTCATACATTTCTGATTAATTTTCTCTGTGAAAATTTTCCTTTTTGTTGGTGTTTTCACTTGTGGTCGTCATGGATAAACCCTGGCATGAGCTTTTTGGAGAAAAATTAAAGAGGAAGCTCGCATGTTTCAATAAGTTTCTCTACATAAAACAATTTGGGTGAGTTTTTCAACTGATCTCCTCCATTTAATCTCTACATTTTTTATTTCTTTCTCTGAAATTTTGTTTCATTTGAAAGCTAAAACCTTTTCTGTTTCTCTTTGATTCTATACATTTTGTAGGCTGAGCTCCTCATTTCATAGGTTGAGCTCCTTATATTCTTTGTATTTTACACTTTTTGAAAATGTAAGCCACGACCACAAATCCTCTGCTAGGTATTTTATATGATCTCATGGAGACTGTGACCATGAATTATTTTCAACTTCCTATTGAGGGTCTATTCTATCTGAAAATGTGGAATTTTTATTCATTCTGTACTTTGGATTCTCAGAAAAGAGAAACAAATTTCAAGCTGTCATGGTTGTATGTTTAGTTCTTTGCTCCTTCTTACAATTCGGCCTCTATAGTGTATTTTGAATTCTAAGAGAAAACAAATAAATTCTCAGGCCACCATGAGAAACATTATATTTCTTTGTTGTTATAGAAATGGAAAATTGACCGACGCACTTGATCCTGATTACTGACATCGCTTCTTCCTGAATCATACTCTCATCTTATCATCACTTTTCATCTCTTAATTAGATAAATCATTATTTATTTAATTAGTTCTTTCTCCCTTGTTGATTAAATTAATCAATTTAATTTAATTAATCCTCTATCTCTATTCATTTAAAGAATTCATTTTATTTAAATTAAATCTCTAAAGTCCTCTTATTAAATTGAATAAATTAAACCTTATTTGATTTAATCTAACATTATCCCCTTTAGTTAAATAAATAAAAACATTTATTTAATTAAACCCTTCCTCTCAATTTGATTTAAATCAATTCATAAATTTTAGTCTAGATTATCAAATCTCCTCATTCCTCATTAAATTAATTAAACTTTGATTAATTTAATCTTATCTATGTCACATTCTCTAGAGAATGCAACTTGCACAATAAATCAATTACTTTGATTTATTAAATTGCCTATTTTCTCTCAACATGGAATAAGGGAGAAATATTCATTCAATTTTGAATTCAAATCCAAGTGGATTTGTCCTCCCAACAAATAATTCACTCCTCTTACATGTCCTTGTGCATTGAGCCAAGTGGCATTTATTTCATTCTTTTTTCCCTCTCACATGTCATTTCCTCAATTTCAAATTCCACCTAATATCATTTATTGGCACTTTGATCAAAATGTGCACAACATTCACCCATTCACATCTTGACAAGTGGCACTTGGCCATTGGATGTTGAATGATCCCACATTGCTCAAATATTGATAATTTTCCAATTTGAAATCTATAAATGAGAAACTCTTCATCTCATTCATCATCCACAACTTGAGTAAACTTACTATACTCAACTTCATCCTCAAGCAACATCTACTTTCATCCATTTCATCAAGATCTTAGCTAGGTTATGCAGATTTTTTATCATGGAGCTTGATTGAATCTTCATCAAATTGGATCAATCATCAAAATTACAACAAAGGAGTTGGGAAAGGGCCAATTTCTACAGATAATTGGCACCAATTCCCCCATGGGATCAAGTGTTTGCATTGCTTAATTAGGATTTCATTTATCTTTTATGTTTGTTCTTCATTTTTTCTATTATTGAGCATTGTAGATGGATTTCATGGGGAATCCTTGTCTTAACTTGCATATGAGCTTACTAATGTGTTTATTTCTTGTGTTTGTGCAGGTCTATGATTGGGGTTCATATTTTGGCAGTAGAAGGAGGGCAGAATCAAAGATTTCAACAGTTTTTTCTCAAAAATTCCTTGGTTTTTTGTTAACTTTTGTGTCTATAGGAAACTACACCACTATCAGTGCAGTGGCACCATATTGCACCACTAACAGTTCAGAGGTGCTATATCGCACCAATCCAAACTCCAAAATCCATCGCTGGAGTCTTCTCACCCACAAATTTGAATTTCCAAACTGCATCACAGGTTCCTAAATTCCAAACTACACTACTGAGTAGAAATAGCATTGCCTTTGTGCTCTCTGTCCTATTGTAAAGTGCCACTCTCAATTTTCAGCGGTGCTGAATTGTGTCGTTGGAGTTTCTAAACTCTGCCTCATTTGCTAAATATGCCATTGAGTGAGAGTAAAGAAAATCAAATTTGATTTTTTTTGACATGTGCCTTTTTGTTTTCAGCTTTTTGAACTATTAACCTATTTTCTATCTTTGTATCTTCTGGTTTTAATCATTTTGCAGGTTAGGGCAAGGAGGAAAGCAAAATGGAAGGCTACATTATGACATCATTCTTATCTTATACCAAGTGTTTTTAAACACTTTAGTGTTATTTAACACTCTTAGGGAGTTCTCAATCTCTCTTGAGAAATTTTTCATCTTTTATGCTCTAGGGAACACTAAATTTCTTTTTGGGCTCTAAAAATAACAATACAGATTTGTCTTTCAAAGTTTACAAACAAAAGGCTTAAAAAGAATTTTAGGAAAAACTTACTAGAGTTGGTTTTTGGATTTAATAATTGAGCAAGGCAAATCCCACATTTGATTTGGTGTTATAAAAACAACTCACTTCTGCTTTGTGGACTTAAAATGAACAAGTGTTATTTTTTTTTGTAATTATTTACTCAAAGTAATACCATCAAAAGGACGTATCCACTTCTCTCGTGCCTCATGGTGATCTTGATAATCAAAAGGCCTTTTGGTGTTCTTAAGTTGAGTAAAGTAATTACCTCCACATTTCATTTTGGGTTTAAAATTGAACAAAACATCTTGCGAGTGTGAGTAAGCCTATTTTGTGTGTTCTCCCTTTGTTTCTAAACGAAGTTTGATCGAACTATGAATATGTTTGATCATTTTTTTTTATCTTAGAGGGCCTACCTTGTGGGAAAAAGTACTCACCAAAGGGAATGAACCAACTGGTAACACACTAAGGACAAGTGTATTTCCAGCCGGGATATAAAAGTGGGTACTGGAACAAAAGCCAATATCATGCGGTTGGCTCCAATGAGAAGGGCAACAATGGTCTCTCACCGCATGGGTCAACTCCTATGAATGGAAAGTCTGAATTAAAACCCTTGTTTAGCAAAGGCCAAATCCTTAACTTATTTTTTGGTGCAAAAGGTCATGTCCTTTGAAGCCGCCCCACATATACATGTGGTTCTGTTCTAGAGATGAAAAGTATTCCATGGGATATTCATGGGTACTGATGCTTGATTGACATGAGAAGTGAGTACACTATAAGGGGGAGCTTGTGTGTTCAAGCATGTAATCATCTGCATTGAATATGTGCAACTAGATTTATCCAAGTGGGAACCCAACAAAATATTGTCTCTTCATCCTAGAGTTGTACATGTTCTTGGAATCAAAAAATACATTGCTTGGGTCTCAAAAAATTTGAAAATGAACATTCACAAAAGGATTCAAAATTTCAAACCCTTTTGGAGGAAACAAATATCCTTTGATGAATCTAAGTGCTCTTTCTTTCCCTAGGGATTATATCCTTAGAGGTTTCTAAGTACTTAGATTTAATCATCATTTGTTTTCACTAAAGTCAACCTAGGAAACTGTGCTCTTGAAACCTTGATCTTCACATAATGGACCTTGTGGGATGAAAAGGAATTGAGGCATAGACATTTAGTTTGAAATAATAATCAAGAAATTGTTTTTGATAAGAGGAACTCATTAAGCAAATATAAGCACAATTGGACCTCACACATGTGTTCTCTCAAATGATTTCCCATAAAATCAAAATCCAAAAATAAAGGTTCAAGAAGCTTAGTCCAAAGGCTCGTGAAGAGCATCTTGAAATGTTTCTTGAAGTTACAAAAATATTGGTATATAATTTCTACAAGAAGGCCTCAAAGAACAACCCAAGTTTGTATGAGCTCTATTATCAACAAAATCCAACTATTTTTCAAAGGTTTTCTTTTCTCACTTAGAAGTATGGAATGTTCTTCAATACTGAGGTCTTATAAGAAAGACTCTTGTCTAGGTCAAGTTTAGGATCAAAATCAATCACTCTCATCCATCTCTCAATCATCAAAATCAAATTCCATTTCACCAAAAAAATATTGAAATGTTTGAAAAATCATTCATGCTAAACTTATAGGCAAAATCATCATCACCTTGTTTGACTTAATACACTTAGTCAAATTATCAACCCTCTTGAGAAAATTTACCTCTAGGATAACACAACTTCCTAAGGTTTACAAGTTCAAAATCACTTCATTTGGCTTAACACACTTAGTCAAATCACCCTCTCGAATGAGTTTTCTCTAGGATAACATAACTTTCTAGGGTTTGCAAGTTCATTATCATCTTGTTTGGCTTAATGCACCTAGTCAAACTGTCCTTAATCAAAATCAAATCATTTCAAGCCATAAAAGGTTTAGCATCTCCCCAAAGTTCTTTAAGATTTTCCATTCATCCACATCATCCATCTTTCATTGATCTCATCCCCATCATCACTTGTGATCCTTAAACTTTCCTAGTTCTTCTCTTTTGTGCCTAAAGATCAAGATCAAACGATCTATTTTATGGTTCAAACAAGATCCTAATACAAGAAGAACATGGAAATCACTAAAGAAAGCTCGACTTCAAGTGACCTAATTCAAACTGCCCCCGAGAAGAATCTAGTGGAATCAAGCAACCCTCCAAATAGCTCCTCTGTACCATCACAAAAACCTCTAAAGGAGGGTCATATAGAGGAAATAACCAATGATGACTTAGGAATGGCAGAAGAGGAAATAACCAAAATGGTTTAGAATGCCAAGAATCATAGAATCATCAATGCCATGTTGAAACTTAATCCATATCTATATATACATGCATTAACAAAAGAAGGGGCCAAAATCCCTTCTGACATTGAAATGAGTACCAGTATGGAAAGGCCTCTTGTGAGAATACCTCCAGTATCACTCCCAAAGATCACTCAATATATTCCCCAAGTCATATCAACAATCACTTCAACCCCACTAGTTGTTAACAAGGGAAGCACCATGCTTCACGCAATCCAAAAGCATCACCTTGTGTACAACAGAGAAGTGAATATCAGCACCACATAGGATAAATCCATCCTAGTTAATTAATTACACCCATATATTCCACTTACTTTCCATAATCATGTAGATGCATCCTCATTTCATGTGATGACAATCTATCCACTGAATGTACAAACTTCTCTCCCCGTGATTTCGCAAGGAGAGGGTGGGTTATTCGGGATAGGGGGAGTCATTGATCCTTCCTCATCATCACTTTTTCTAGGGGAACACACCACCATTCACTCCATTACCTTTGACATCCATATCATCTTTTGGGTTGGGCCTTCCTCCCCTACCCACCACCAATCTACCAAACCAAAGAAATCAGAGCATCACATCAAACCCTCTCATTTTTCCATCAACATCACAACAAATGACAACCATCCAAGCTACCCCAATGGTCAACACATCCACCATTCCCCAAATCTCTCAAAGCATGGTTTCCTAGGGACAAAGTATCTCGAGCATGCCATCCACAACTTAAATCCCAATCACCAAAATGACTGTTTTGATCATCACAATGGTTAAAACCATTCCCAATCCATCGCTGATTCCACCAAAAGTCAACATGATGAAGTAATTCATCACCATGATTCAATCAGTTCAAAAAGCCACCCACCAAAGGATACTTCAACAAAATCAACAAGTTGCATAGTTGGCTGCTTAGCAAGTGCAAATACAATTATCAACTCAACAAGCCACACAAGTTGCACAAGCTGCATAAGTGGCACAAGTAGCACAAGCAGTCCAACAAGTATAGGCTTAGGCTTAAGCCCAACAACAGGCTCAACAAGCACAAGCATAATACCATGCACAACTACAAGCAATCCACCAAAAATCATACCAGCAAGCCCTGCAAGACTTTTAGGGATAGTAACAAGCTAAACAACAAGCTTTGTTGGCACAACAATAACTAGACCATAAACAAGCTTTATTGTTGCAACAACAGCTAGACCAACAACAAGACCAACAACAAGCTTTGTTGGAACAACAACAACAAGACCAACAACAAGTGTTGTTGGCACAAATGTAGGAATATCAGTAGGCCTCAAAAGCACAATAGAGCTTGTAGAAAACCCCCATCAATACCCCACCCATCAATCAAAAACAATAAACACCTCAAAACACATTCATCCCACCTCCTGATCCGCAAAATGATGTTGCAACATAGATCAAACTACTCTCATAGCAAGAGTTGGACCTTCCAATCAGGAAAAACAACCAAAACGCTGAGAAATTTATGCCCCTATCCTTTGGATAGAAGTCTTACAATTATACCATACCCGAAGGGATTTGAAATCCCCAAATTCGATAAATATAATGGGATGGGAAACCCTAAAAATCACATCAGGGAGTTTCAAGTGCATTGCATGGAAGTTGCATATAATGACATGTATCTAATGTGACTACTTTTGTGGAGTTTGGCTGGTCCCACCATGGAATGGTTCTCTCATCTATCCACAAGCATCAAAACATTCCAGGAAATGGTGGATGCATTCCTAAAAATTTATGCATTCAACATGGGTACAGATGTTAGTCTGGAGGAACTATCAACACTCAAACAAGAAAAAGGAGAGCTATTCACTTCCTTCTTACAATGATAGAGATCCAAGGCCAACTGAAGCAAGTGGACCATGTTGGAAGAGCAACAAGTTTGCACTATCATAGCCAATCTCGGTGAAAACTTGGCATTCTATCTAAAAATCCAATGCATTACAACATATGATCAATTGATCCCAAAAGTGCTCAATATCGAAAGATCCCTTACTACACGAGGGGGAACATCTACGTTTCCTACACAATAGGATAATTGCCCACCCACTAGTTACAATGATAAACCTTGCACATGGTCAAGGAACAAAAATGTCACAAATGACAGAGTGGTCGATTGGAAGGTTGTCATTAGTGCTCCTAAGAAAAATATTCAAACCCATCATCAACCATAGAATCACAACCACAACAATGTGCAAACCAATATGGTAGCACAACAACAACCACCTCTGAACAACCAAATCAATAATCTAAGCAATCAAGGAGGACCACCTCCCTGAAACAAGTATCCTCCCAAGTGAAAGTTCACGACCCTTGGGGAGCCAATCAAATCTATAATGAAGAAACTGGTTAAAAAGAACCTTATCAAAATTTCCAATTCGGAGCAATATGCGGAACCCTTGACAAAACCACCATGGTACAATGAAAATCTCCTTTGCGATTTTCATAAAATAAAAAGGCATACAACCACTAATTGCATGAGATTGAAAAAAATCATCCAAGATCTCATTGAGGACAAAATCTTAAATGTCGAGCAACCTGCCGGAAAACAAGATCTCAAAATATACATGAATCCGATGCCCAATCACAATCAGGGAAATAATCAAGGAAATAACCAAGGAAACAAAAATGGGAAACAAAAGTATGCCAGTGAAAATCACATGCATAGATCAAATGGTCAGTGTCATTAGCGTTAAAGGAGCCAACATTGATTGTGGAGTCACCACATGTGGCAAAAAGGTTAAAATTGTAGGGGCATCATAGCCATCTAAGACCCCCATCTCAAATATGAAAGTTGTTCCCTATGATTATAATGTCATTGACCAGCTAAAAAGAACCCCCACTCAGATCTCCATCATGGAGTTACAGAACAATTTTTCCACCCATAGGAAAATCCTTGATGAAGCATTAGTTGCATCCACTATCTTTGCTAATCTTGATGCGGAACAATTTCAAACTGTGGTTGGTAACATCATCACCCCAAATCTCCTCACCTTCTATGATCAATATTTTCCTGCCCAACCATCTCACAATCGTGTGCTTCACCTTCAAGTCCTGGTTCACAAGAAAAAATCTCAAAAGGGTCTTGGAGGATGGAGGCACGAGCCTCAATAATTGTTCACTTAAACTTATAAAGAACTTAGGAATCTTAGAAGATTCCATCAACAAAAAAAAAGGCATTACCATCAGAGCATATGATGACTAGGAAAGAATGTCTCAAGGCACTACCAAGATCCCAATCCAAGTGTGGTCAACCACTATGGAAACCACATGTCAAGTCCTCGATCTTGATTTTCCCTACAATATCCTCCTAGTATGCCCATGGATCCATGGAATGAAGGTGGTTGCCTCGACATTTCACCAATGTATCAAATTTTCATACCAAAATGAGGAGGTCACAATACATGGTGATCTGAAGAAATTTTCCTATTGCAAAAACTTGGAAGCCAAGTTTTACAAAATTCCCCAAGTGCCAAAGAATGATGAAGGCCCCTCCACTCCCTATGTGGATCCATCTAACCTTGCCTCCACTTCTGCAATAGAGACACCTTCCATCCCTGACATATCCGACATCAAGCTCATGATCCAAGATAATGGGCGTGGAGATTATAGAATGAGAAAAAAATCTTTTATTGTAGGAGAGTTACCTCAATCTCCTAGCTCACATGGATGACCTCAATCAGTTGAAACACTTGTCCCCACTTCTAGGGAAAACCCTTCTAGATTCTGTTGCTGGGCGGATCTAAGTCAGGAAAATGTGGACAAAAGAGACATTTCAAACTCACTATACCAAGATGAAAGACCCACACCTACCCTACCCATGGATGAAGCTAGTCGAGGACTGCAGATGATGCTTGGTATGGGCTACAATAGAAATGAAAGCCTTGGAAAGAATAGCGATGGGCAACTAGAGCCCATCATTGTATAAAGATGAATGAAAAATCTTGGCCTTGGATTTACCCCTCTGAGTATAATCGTATGTGGTAGAGGTACCCCTAGTAGAGAAGTCAAGTCTCCTCAATTATTGACACCCGCCCTTCAACTACCTGTATCAATAGGTCTACCCCTAGATAATTTTACCTTTGACATTACTGATGTCTTCAGTAGTAGTGATAATGAGGATACCATAATAGGCCTTCCCATGATTTTTGAATATTCCTCCTTACTCATGATTAGTGCCTCACCCATTGAGTCAGACCACCAAACTCATAAAATAAACCTAGTTTACCCCCAACTCATCGACTATGACCAACGAGGACCACCGGTTCTAGACACATTTAAAAATGATGAGGCTCTCTTAGAGTTCATGGGACTAAGGGATACAGTACCATGTGAAGATCACAAAACAAGGTTCAACATCACACTAGACACACAAGCATATTATGGGTAGATGATTGAATCCTTAAGTCGCAAAAGAAAAAGAATGAGAATAAGATCAGGGTCATTGAGTGAAAACCACACTGTGGCACTCTCTAACCATAGAATAGTAAAAATAAAGGATGCGTCCAATGGTGAAAACCTCTCTAAGGTGTCATAGGATGAAGGATTCAATCTCCCCCCTACTGCACTACATCAAGAGAAATCAACAGTCCTAGCAGAATGGTGCAATCTTGTGAATATTTGAATAGGAGCAACACCACACATCACCTTCTATGCTGAATCAATCCTTAAAGAAGAACAAGAACTCTTAGAGGAATTTCTAAGAGAAAGAAAGGTGAACTTCACATGGACCTATCCTGACATGTCAGGTCTTGGTCTGGAAGTCATGGTTCATCATTTAGTTGTCTACCTAGGGGAAAAGCCAGTGAGACAAAAATTGAGAAAGATGCACCCTCAAGTAGCCTTGCTAGTCAAGGTGGAATTATAGAAACTCATGGATGCCATTTTTCTATGCCCAATTGATTATCCAGAATGGGTGTCCAATCTTGTGCTAGTTTCAAAGCTAAATGGGGGCATCCATATCTACATTGATTTCAGAGACCTAAACAAAGTGTGTCCTAAGGATGACTTTCCACTACCCAAAATTGACATGATAGTGGACATGATGACCAGACATGAGATGCTATCACTGATGGATGGATTCTTAGGGTACAACTAGATATGATAGAAAAGGAAGACCAACATAAAACAACATTTACATGTCCATGGGGCACCTACTACTGGAACATGATGCCATTTGGGCTAAAGAATGTGGGAGAAACATATCAAAGGGCCATGACACTAATTTTTCACGACATTATTCACAAAACTATGGAAGATTATGTGGATGATATATTTGCCAAGTGAAGGAAAAGACAGAATCACATAGCAGCTCTAAGTGCCATCTTTGACAGATTGGATAAATACAAGGTTAGACTCAACCCCAAGAAATGCGTCTTTGGGGTCCAATCAGGAAAACTCTTGGGATATATAGTATCAATGAGAGGAATAAAAGTGGATCCCATCAAAGTTAGGGTGATCCTCAACATGCAAGCACTCAAGACACTAAAATAGCTCAGAGGTCTACAAGGAAGGCTCCAATCCATCTGAAGATTCATAGAACAATTGGTAGATAAACAGATCCCATATTCGCATATACTCCACAAGGGAGTAGCATACAAGTGGGATGAAAAGTGCGATTAGGCATTTAGTAAAATCAGATAATATCTACTCACGCCACCAGTTTTGATGCCACCAATCCCAGGAAAGCCATTAATCCTGTACATTTCAGAAACCATGGTAGCTTACAGTGCTTTACCAGCTCAACATGATGAAAATGGAAGAGAAAGATAAATATACTACATCAGTAGGACAATGGTAGTCCATGATCTCAACTACACATTAATAGAAAAATCTTGCCTAACAATTATGTTTGCAGCCAAAAAATTTAGACACTACATGTTGGCTCATAAAATCAAGTTGATTGCAAAGATAGATCCACTAAAGTATCTTCTCTCTAAGGCCACTCTCATTGGATGAACAACTAAGTGGGTCATGATATTGACAGAAAATTATATTGAATATGTAGAGCACAAGGCCATCAAAGGATGAGTCAATTTTCAACATAAGTATAGCAAATCATTGGCAGATGTATTTCGATGGTTCATACACACAACATGGTAGAGCAAAGTCTATAGAGATTGATAGCTCATCATCAACCAAGTCAATGGTGAGTACCAAACAAAGGATGGCAAGCTAACTCCATACAAGAAATTAGTGGAGAGGCTCAAAGAATTCTTCATTGATGTCACCTTTGAACAACTACCTAGAGAAAACAATAGAGCAACAGATGCTATTGCCACAATTGGATCGCTCTTGGAAATCCCAAACAATGTTCCAAAACAAGAATTCTTGGTAGAGCAGCTTCTCGTACCAACATTCGAAGTACCAAAGTCTAAATTCATGTGCAAAATCATTAGTCCTGGTGACCCTTGGTATCATGACATCTATACCTACCTGAGAATAGGACTTCTCCCAGCTGACATTACCCCAAACCTTAAATGAGCATTTGTCACCCTAGGAGAAACCCTTTATCATAGGAGCATTGAAGGAACCCTATTGCATTGCTTAAATTTTGAGGAAGCCCTGACTGCTCTGACTAAGGTTCATAATGACATTTGTAGTTCACACTCAAGTGGTATAACCTTGTCTAAGAAAATGCTGAGGACCAGGTACTAATGGCCAACAATGGAAAGAGAGGCACATTAATTTGTCAAAAAGTGTTTACAGTGCTAGCAGCATGGAGACCTTATTCATATACTAGCTCAAGAGCTTCATCCTATTGTTACACCTTGGCCCTTCTCATAGTGGGGGCTTGATCTCATCAACAAAATCACACCCACTTCATCCAATGGCCACAAATTCATCATCACCACTAAGGAGTACTTTACAAAGTGGGTCGAAGCAATTCCCATGACCTACATAACCAAAAACAAGATATCCAAGTTCATCCTGAACTATCTCATTTGCCAATACGGTGTCCCTCAATCCATTATCTCTGATAATGAGACACCTTTCAAGAATTAATATGTGTGTGACCTTTTCCACAAATTCAATATCCAACATCGCTTTTCCCCTTCATACTACCTGCAAGGCAATGGCCAAGCAGAAGCTACCAACAAAACTATCTTGAAAATCCTTAAGAAAATAGTCAATGACTTTGGTCATGACTGGAATTTGTAGCTAAATCTTGCCTTATGGGCCTACTGCACCAACCTCTGCATGCCAACAAGTGCCACCCCATTATCCCTGGTCTATGGATCAGAAGCCATCCTCCCAATCGAGATCGAGCTCCCATCATTAAGGATATCATTGGAAAACCTCATTTCAGATGAGGAATATCGAGTTTCAAAGTTAAATGAGATGGATTTATTAGATGATCAATGTATGGATGCCCTCAACCATCTATAGGTTTATTAGAACCACCTAAAGCACAACTACAACAAGAAGATTAAGAGACACACCTTCCAAGTTGGTGAACTTGTGCTAAAAGAAAATTAGAAGAACGTGCCAAATCCAAAAAGAAAAGGAAAATTTGAGCCCAACTAGTTGGGACCTTTCATAACCATCGCAAGCCATAAATCAAGGGCATATCAGCTATCAACACCAGAAGGAGAGCCTCTGCAAGATCCCTTGTACAACTCCCATCTCAAAAAATTTTATGCCTAAAAACTTGGAAGGTATAAAACTAAAAAATACAAAAAATTAGAAAATGTCCTTAAAAAATGGTCACCTTGATGAAAACCTAGCAAGCAGGCATCTTAGTGACAACAAAAAAATAAAAAAATATTAAAATCCAAAAAATCAGAAAAAGGATTGAAAACAGTAAAGAAAAAAATCATCCTCTAGTGAAAACCACTTTGGTGGCACTCCGGTCAAGTACCTTGGTGAAAACTTGGCAACAGGAACCAAGTGTAAATAAAGCACTCTCCATCCACTAGGATCTTCATGGCCTATTCCACAAAGTCACTTATCAATTAAATTCCATCCATCCTTCCATCATCCATTCACGTTTGTATCATAGCTTGATCTTGTGCTCATATCATGCTCCACCATAGTAATACTTGGCATATTCCCAAGGTCAGTTTGTCCTGCCTGTATTGAAGTAGTCTACCACATCACGCTAGGGGCATGTTCTGATACCTACATCAGATTGGATTCAGGTATATTCTTGTGATCTTCATTAAACATCAAAAATCCAAAAAAATTCAAAAAATCAATCAAAAATTCAAAAACATTCAAAAAATCAAAAATCAAAAATCATCCAAAATAATTCAAAATCCAAAACATGTCAAAAATCTGAAAAATAAAAAAACCAATTCAATGGAGTAATCATTAGTCTAAACTACGTCATCTATGAGCTTGAACATAGGCTAGGTTGATCTTAGATCATTTCCTGAGACACCCTAGGTCAGTCCTTTAGGCGTTCATTGTAATCTGGCAATCTATTTTCCCATCTATATCATCATTGAGTCAAGTCTGTCATCAGTCGAACTACATGGTCTTTGCTTACATAACGTAGGAAAATATAATCTATGGATTAGCTCCTGAGACCCCTAGGATAGGTCTTTAAGTTAGTCTCTTGGTAATAAATCTCAAAAATCCAAAAGATTGAAAAATCAAAAAATCAAAACAGCCTCAAAACATTTGAAAAACCCAAAATGGTGCATCTGTCTCATCTCGCTTTCACCTAAAATAATCATCATTCCTAATAAATCAATCATCTTCATCTTCATTCTTTGGTGAGTTAGTCAGGAGCAAGTATAGCAGGTTCAAAAGTGAAAGCCCTAATCATCAAAGTCTCAAGCCTAGGTCAGTAAGCAAGCAAGTTGATCAACTCAAAATATCAATAGCTTATCATCCAATCAATCTCATCAAAACCCTGATCACAACATTTCCTAGGATGTATCCTTCCCACGATGGACATAAGCATCAGGTATCTTGTAGTAGTTTAGCCTTAGCTAGCGGTATGAAGAACATTAGCTTGTTTGTTTACTTTATGTTGGTCTTTGTGATTTATCTTATTTTGCACTCATTCCAAGGACCTCTCGATGATGCCTAAACAAAATAGGTTTAGAGAGAAAGGAATGGGGCAATGATCATTATCTTTTTTAATCTGATGTGCTTGTGGGATAATCTTGTAAAACAACTTAGTCATGCATTCTTTGTTTGGTTTGTAGGAAGGGTGTTTTAGGTATCTTGTTGACCACATAGGAAGGCTTTCTTTTCTATGTTTTGGTCTGAGGTGCTTAGAATATTTGAACTACATCCTGAACAAGGTTTTGTATGCTAAGTATGAACAGGAATACTCCTATCTGATTGTCGAGTCAAATTTCATCACACTTGGTACGACACCATCTTGGTTCTTTATACCTTGATGCATCGTACCTATGTGTGTTATAAAACATAAAGTAATTTTCCCTTTGAAAACCTTGACTCCTAGTAAGAAAATCATCATAATCTTAATGACTTGTTGGATCTCTTTTCTTCTATCTCCTTTCCATACTAACATGGTATCATGACAATCAATCAGAGAATCACTAATGCATCCACCCTACATCCATAAAATCATCAGCATAAGTACATATCATATCATATAGATCATACCACATCATATCACCTCGCATTATCATCATCTCAAGTTATGAAGAATAATATATATTTGCTATTCTAAGTATCTTAAGAAGTCATTGCATTACATTCATTTCACATACATTACAAGAATCATTAAAAGACATAATAGAAATCATTAGCATCCATTATCATTACATAATTGGTCACATATCATTCGAATCATTAATCATTTGCATATCATTTGAATAATAATCATCTGAATACAATACATCCATACGATTGTCATCAAAATGCATAGAAAAGTAACAAAATAAATGCATCCATAATTATCATGTAGAAACATATATCACACTACATAAGCATAGAACATTTCATAAACATCTCATTGCACATAGGAAATTAAAATGCATCCATACACCATAGAACATCTCATAAGTAGGACCATCTCATATATACATCATCAAAATAATACAACTGTCATGATACAAAAATGGGATCAAGTATATACATCAGAGTACATGATACAATAGGGGAAATAATCAAAGCCCATGGATCAAAAATGGATAAAAATTTTGTGATAAAAAAGCTAGCCGTGTTGGTTGTGTCCCTCCCCCTCTGGTCTCTCACCATGATCCTCTAGAGGCCTCATCCTTATCTGATGTGAAAAGTCTAGCACTCGACCTGCTAGTGGAACTGCCTTCCTATAATGCTTTTGATAGTACTTGGCATCTCTAACCACCTCCTGATATACTCTCAAGGATACTATCTAGCCCTAGGTGGATGAGGTTGTACTCTCTAGTTGTCACCTCCGACCAATCTCCTGATCCATCTCGGTTCGGGCCTAGTCCCTCTCGGTGGTAACTGCCAAAATCTACTACCTAGCCTGATGTCTCTCCACCGTCAAAATCTATATTTGTCCCTGAAGCTATTGAACCAGTGCATCCTTGTGGTCTAGTTGTGTTGGTAGCTACTATTGCGATACCTGGTCCCAACCTGGTGCCTATTCCCATGCCAGTGCCTAGTCTCGTGTCGGTGCCTGGTCTCATGGTGGTGCCTAGTCTCATGGTGGTGTCAATGCCCGAGGTGGTGCCTGATCTTGTGGTGGTGTCTGATGTGGAGGAGGGCCACCTCCTCCCCTATCCCCATCACCATCTTTGTCACCATCACCTCTACCTCCTTGTCCTATGCCCCTATCGACTGATCTACCTCTCGACCTCCGCTGTGGGAGAACTATGCCTAGAACTGTCAATCGAAGAGGAGGCCTAAACCAAGCTCTGTAGGCCTATGTATCACCTTTTCATATGGCCATGGCCTGACCACTAGTTGTCTAAACTAGGCTACTACCTTTGACGCTGGAATGGGCTTGCCCCATACTATCTCTCATGATGAATGGGCGAAGATCACCACATACTGGTCATCTAGCCTATCTTGAACCTCACCAAACTATCGGGCCACCCTATCTGGAAGGTACCGCTCTATCATAGTGTGCTCATAGCCTTGCATCCACCTATCTTGATGAGAAAAGAATAGCTACTCATGATCATCATACCATGGGCCTATATCCATCCAGGGCCTCCAAAAAAAATCTCACATCTCATCGAGTACTCATCAACAATGGGCAATGCCTCTTGTACCTATGTGGGTGAAGTGAATCTGGGCTCCCCCATACCACCAAATGACAAGATCATCAATATCTAGAATGATTGATGTGATAATTGGACGAAGCAATGGAATCTACTCCCATGCCCTGATGTGTAGTAAGGTGACCTCGTCCTCGAGGGCCCTATTGTCAAGATATGCAAACTCGTGGAGGTCCCTGTATAGTGAGGCCAACATCACTAGCCCCCAAGCAAAGAACTCCCTGCAGATGACCATCTGCTCCCAAGCTAGCCCTTAGCCCAGACTGAAGTATCAGCCCTACCGATCTGGTGCCACTAGACCTAAAATTATGGCTGCAACAATAAATCTATAGGTGGGCACTATGCCCCGGTACCTCTCCATGTTGATCTGTCCCTCAGAAAAGTAAAGCTCGTCGAGACCCATCACATCGTAGCAAGCATCCCTATTGGCATCAGCATCATAAATAACTCTCACTCCATGTATAGGCAATCGTAGGATGTGCTAGACATCCTCAAGATTAATAGTCGCCTCGCCAATAGGAAGGTGGAATGAAGAGGTATCACTGTGCCATCGCTCCACCAAAGTTGTCATCATCCCCAAGTGGGTCTGAATAGGACAAACGTACACAACAAACCAAAGGCTAAGCATACCAAGATACTCCTTAAGGAATATGTGCATACCCTATAATCTCCTGAGATCCAACCATTTGTGCTCCGTCGAATGAAGTATGTCAAGGTCCTCCTGCACAAGGGAAACCATCACGTCAAGTCTCATAAAAAAATCTACCTCCCACGTCAGCTTTTCGCATTTGAAATAGCAAATACGACACTGTTTGCAAATGAGGCCTAGTTTGAAAAGTTCCAAACTGCACCACTACAGTGGAGTTTGACAAATTCTAAACTCCAAAGTGCACCATGCACCCCTATTTGCATGTGCGGCTGACTTTGTGCCGAAACCCTAGTTCCAAAGTGCACCGCATGACCCGATTTTCATATACGGTGGAGTTTGGATGAAACCCTAATTCTCCTAACTGGCCTATGGTGGCACTATTCTTATATGCAACATAGTTTGAAGCCGTGCGGCGCCGGTTGAGCATTTGCAATAGCGCTATATAGTGTCACTTGACCTAAAGTTGACCTAAACCCTATTAAATGCACGCAAAATGATAAAATCAAAAATCATGATAGGGGTACATACCATGGGTCCTACATCAACTAGCCACTAGTACACTTGTACTCTCTTTGACATGTGCCTGGGAAGCTATCGTTGCACCATCTTGATCAGAACTAAGAGCTCAAAGTGCAAGAAATTCTAAAGGCTAAATGTGCAAATGAATTGAAAGTGACCCGGCAAGGTCTATTTAAGCCTCCAAATTAGGGCTTTTTTCACCTAATTTGACCATCCAACTAGGGTTTTGGTCCCCCAATCCCAATTTTGTCCGATCGAGGACCATGTTGCATCTTTTTTGGCATTTTAATGCATTTTTTAACATCCTAGGGCATTTTTTGGACCTTTTGGGCACCTTGTCCTCTTTTTTCGCGAGATCATCCAAAAATCAAAATTTTCGTCTAATCTCTTGAGTGGGAAACATCTTAGCATAATCCTTCTGCTGGGGCATTCGAAAAAATCAAGAATTTTTTAACTTTGATCACATCAGTTTATTCTTTGAACCAATACAATGAGTGCATTGCTTCAAAAAGGGGCAAAATGTAGACATGAAAAATTGACCAACATACTTGATCTTGATTATTGGCATCGCTTCTTCCTAAATCATACTCTCAACTTATCATCACTTTTCATCTCTTAATTAGATAAATCATTATTTATTTAATTAGGTCTTTCTCCCTTGTTGATTAAATTAATCAATTTAATTTAATTAATCCTCTATCTTTCTTCATTTAAATAATTCATTTTAATTAAATTAAATCTCTAAAGTCCTCTTATTAAATTGAATAAATTAAACCTTATTTGATTTAATCTAACATTATTCCCTTTAGTTAAATAAATCAAAAAAATTATTTAATTAAACCCTTCCTGTCAATGTGATTTAAATCAATTCATAAATTTAAGTCTAAATTGTCACATCTCCTAATTCCTCATTAAATTAATTAAACTTTGATTAATTTAATCTTAATCTATGTCACATTCTCTAGAGAATACAACTTGCATGATAAATCAATTACTTTGATTTATTAAATTTCCTATTTTCTCTCAACATGGAATAAGGGAGGAATATTCCTTCAAATTTGAATTCAAATCCAAGTGGATTTGTCCTTCCAACAAAGCTTTCACTTCTCTTACATGTGCTTGTGCATTGAGCCAAGTGGCATTTATTTCATTCTTTTTTCCCTCTCACATTTCATTTTCTCAATTTCAAATTCCACCTAATATCATTTATTGGCACTTTGATAAAAATGTGCACAACTTTCACCCATTCACATCTTGACAAGTGGCACTTGGCCATTGTATGTTGAATGATCCCACATTGCTCAAATCTTGCTCATTCTTCCAATTAGAAATCTATAAATGAGAAACTCTTCCTCTCATTCATCATCCACAATTTGAGTAAACTTACTATACTCAACTACATCCTCAAGCAACATCTACTTTCATCCATTTCATCAAGATCTTAGGTAGGTTATGCAGATTTTTCATCATGGAGCTTGATTGAATATTCATCAAAGTGGATCACTCATCAACATTGCAACAAAGGAGTTGGGAAAGGGCCAATTTCTACTCATAATTGTCACCAATTCCCCCATGGGATCAAGTGTTTGCATTGCTTAATTAGGATTTCATTTATCTTTTATGTTTGTTCTTCATTTTTTCTATTATTGAGCATTGTAGATGGATTTCATGGGGAATCATTGTCTTAACTTGCATATGACCTTACTAATGTGTTTGTTTATTGTGTTTGTGCAGGTCTAGGATTGGGGTTCACAATTGTTTTCACATTTCAACCTCCATATCATGTGGCTTTTAAAAAATATAGAAATAATGAAGCATCATTCAGGTCGTGGTCTTACTAGGGAATATTTGAACTTCAAATCTGTGTTTCAAACCCTAGCCAATAACAAAGGGTTTTATACTCATTTATGTTGTTCTTTATAATTTTGAGCCTCTTTCTGGGTCACGGCCTTGTGGCATTTATATGGGCATTTCATTTTATGAATCTGACAAAAATAGAACTTTTGTCTGAGGCAAGATTATTGAAACCTATTTTGTATACAAAGAAAACTCCTTTTGTTTCTCCATTTCTCTAAAAGCACATTGTGAAAAATTTCCATAAAATGATCATTCTACATAACATACAATTCTGAGACTAGGTTCACCTCTTTTCTACAATCCTTTTCAGTATGCATTGATTATTTGTGATAATGAACATTAACAACTCACTATTATAAATGATGAACATCTACTAAATGAGATTGTAGAAAAGAAAACCCCACTGTTTTAATGATTTGTCTTTAAAGAAAAATAAAACGTTGGGCTCAACCCTTGTGGGATCCAAATTTAACCCACATGTTGCAAACAGATAAACTAGTAACAAAGACTTGGCTTCTATCTGCACATGAAGAAAACAAGTTAGAAAAAATAGTGAATTTGATGATTTTTGATGATTTTATCTGGTAAATTTTGCTTTTATCTCTCTGATAATGACTGAATTGATTTAATTGGATAAAGGCTGAAAATTATATATATATTAATGAAGCATGTAACTGGATTTCATGCCATGAGCTCTAACAAAATCTCTCAATCAACTGTAGGTGCATCTAGAAATTGAGAACAAGAGGATTTGAAGATACTAAAGATCAAGCTAAAGACTAAAGAGTCAACCCTACATCAACCCTTAAGGAAATGATGGCCATGACCTCCTCTTATGTGTTTTTTCTTCTTTTAGTTGATCTTCAGATGTATGGTTCACATTCATTGTTGAATTAAATCAGCTTAGTCATTCCAACGATTTGTGTGGGATTACAGAAACATAGCTTTTAATAAATCAATTATTTCATAATATGTAATGACTTGTGTATTCATTTGAACTTGTTTTCAATTACATAATATGAAACAACTAAAATAAAATTGTTCAAAGCACATGTTTTGTACTCAAGATGAAATGATAATTTTTGCATATTTTTCTCCAAAACTGCAATTCTTTTTTGATAAATAGCAATAACACACATTGCAGAAGATAGTTTAGCTCCAAAAAAACTATCTTTGAATGGTTGTTGTCTGAATGAAGTCTATTTGTTTCTTTGTCCATATTGTTCAATAGTTTCACTCAAACTATTTGGATAATTATGATAAATCAATTCTTAAACCCCTTCATTTGGAAAGAAAATGTTCAAAGGATGTCTAAACATCATAATTTTATACCCCACCAAGTAATTTCCCATTAAAACCTCACTAATTTGTGTAGGAAGCAAAAAAATAGTAACATTTATGGCGACCTCTCAAGGTTGTTTTCTTGCTAAACAAATATGGCCAGTTGCCTTTCTTATCCATTGGGTATGGAGTCCATTTTTGCCTTTTCCTGACTCAAAAACTTGGTACAAAGCTCATTCACACTGTTGTAATTATTTGTAACATTGCTTCAACTGATTATAGTTCCATTGAGTAAACATTTGTTGTTCATGACATTGAATTCTCTATTCCATGTTATGAATGAGAGATGTCTATTTGATTAAACTATAATGAGTAACAACAAAAAAATTCCTTTATTTCCCCCCAACAAAACTCAAAGCAAACTAACCAACTATGCAAAAAAACACTTAGGGAAAACAAAATATGCAACTAATCTATGTGCAATAGCACTTATTTGAACACCTATAGTCTACTCAAATATGTACAGATTTATATCATACCTCAGAAGTAATGCTTGAGGTGAATCCCATTCACTGGGATTAGCTCCACTTCACCATCTAACTTAAACAATTGGAAGGCATTATGTTGTTTATGCTCAGTAATAATATAAGGCCCGCTCTAGAATGCATCAAACTTGGAGTGCTTTCTAGGTATTCTTTTAAGTTTATCCCACTTCAGCACTATATCACCTTCCTGGAAAACTCTTGGGGATGCCTTCTTATCAAATGTTCTCTTCATTTGAGCTTGGTGTTGCTCTATCTTCTTCATTGCTTCGTTTCTAGTCTCCTCTTGCTCAATCAAATGAGCCAATCTTGTTGTCATAGGTTCTTCTTCAATCATGTCAAGCTGATTGACCAAATCAAGGGCTGAAAATTTAATGGATATAGAAAATCTTGCCACTTTTCCATACACATGTACATATGGTGATAGCCTTATTGACCTTTTTGGTGTAATTTTATCAGCCCACAAGGTTGGTTTCAATTTGGTATGCCAAGCTCTCTTATTTCCTTCCATAGTTCTTTTGATAATTCTATTAAGATTTTTATTTGTGGACTCAACCTATCCACTTCCTTAAGGATAGTAGTTAGAAGAAGTATTTAGGTAAACACCATTTCTAACAGCCCAATCAAATACTCTAGTTCCTATGAAAGCAAGTGCATTATCTGAAGCTATTGATTCAGAAACTCTAAACCTTGTTATCAACTCTTCATAAAAGTTTAGAACAGTTGTCTCATTAGCCTCTTTAAGTGTTACAGCTTCAATCCACTTTGAGAAGTAATCAATGGTTGTGAGCACCCACTTGTGGCCTACACTTGAAGGCAGGTTTATGACTCCAATTAAATCCAAACCCCACTTCATGAAGGGTTGTTCAATCTAAATTGGATGGAATGGAAGGGACGCCAACTTCTCTTTTCCTGCAAATATAGCACACTCCTTACATTTTCTTACCCATGAATGTGCATCTTTGAATAAACTAGGCCAGTAGTAGCCTCCTTTCATTATCTTAAGAGTCGTAGCTCTTAGAGAGAAATTTCCACCAGCTTATCCTTCTTGAAACTCATGTAAAACTTTATCAACTTGATCAACCTCTATGCATCTCAGCAAAACACCATGGAAATATTTTCTAAAAAGAAAACCATTCAAAAGAACATAAGGTATAGACTGTAGCCTATAGTACCTCATTTTTGATATATTCAAACTAGGAGGACAATCACTAGTTAATAGGAAATGAGTCATTTAGTGTACCCAACTAGTAGAAGAAACACGTACAACAATTTGTTCTTCATGTTGAAGAGCTAGGACAACCTCCTCTTCCTTTTTCATAATGTTGTTAATGTTGCTAGAAAGCTACTCACACAAACCCTTACCTCTTACCAACTTGGTGAATTTGATCTCAATATCATATTCCATTAGTTTAGTCACCCAGCTATCTCTTTTACTACTCAAGTCCTTGCTCAACAAAAATTCCTTAATTGATGGGTGAGCAACCAATAACTTAATCTTATTGTTAGAAAGCATGTGTATAAAATTCTTCAAACTTATGATAATTGCAAGTACATGCTTTTCAACAAAGGAATAATTAAGCTCATAATCTTTGAGACCTTGAATGAAAAAAGCTAAAGGCTGCTCTAAACCATGATCAATCTACTGAACTAGCATAGTTGCAATTCTATCAATGTTCCTATATGCATACAATATAAAATCTTTTGAAAATTTTGGGTTTAACAAAGTAGGAGCAACTACGAGTGCTTATTTGATGAGATTAGAGATCCTTTTTCCTTCCTTAGTCTAGCTAAAAGAAACATTCTTCTTTAAGATTGAAGTAAGAGGCACTAATAATTCAACAATATCTAGAATAAATATTCTAACAAAGTTTATTCTACCCAAGAACTTTATAGACCCTTCTTGTGTGCTGGTAAATGAAGAGAAAGGATGGCACTTACTCTTTCTGGATCTATAATGATGCCATGTTTTGATATAATATAACCTAGAAAATTACCTTCATGTATAGAAAACATAGACTTCTTTGGGTTGAGAGATATACCAAACTCTCTACACCTTTTAAACATCTTTTTTAAGTGATCAAAGTGTTCATTTGAACTTTCTGAGAAAGTAGTTATGTCATCCAAAACACCAAAACAATATTATACATTAAACCTTCAAAAGCCATGTCCATAGCTTTCTAAAAAGTAGCTCCAGCATTAGATAAACCAAATGGAATTTTCTTATAAGCCATTGTGCCCCATTTAGTTGTAATTTTTTTCTTAAACTACTCTTCTTCCTTAACTAGGATTTGATTATATCTTGAGAAGCCATCTAATAAATAAAAAATCTTAGAACCTAAAACAACTTGAAGGATTTGTTCCATGGAAGGAAAAGGATGATCTTTTAAGGAATCTCTATTAAGATCTTTGAAATCAACACAAAGTATGATTTCACCATTATTCTTCCTCGCTAGAACAATATTCAATACCCAAGAGGTATGTTTGATTGGAAAAACAATATTTCTCTCAATGAGTTTATTCAACTCATTTATCATGAGGGGCTCAAGCTTTGGGTTAAGTGGCCTCTACTTTTGTCTTATAGGTTTGGCATTAGTCTCAAGCTCAATGGTATGCTGAGCAATATCAAGATCAAAACCTTTCAAATTTTAATATTCCCATGCAAAAATATCACTGAACTCTTGACAAAGTAAAACAAATGCATGCCTCTCTTCTAATGTACATACCTTGCCAAGCTTCAAAAGCTTATCCTTGAAGATCTCAATATTATGATAATGATCCTCTTTAATGTGCATGTTGTATTTTTCTTTTATTACTTGGTCATCAACATTTAAAATAGACTCCAATGTAACCAAGTCTTTGGGAAATTTGTTGGTTTTCAGCTGTATGATTTGATCCTCATACTATTGTCTGAGTTTTTCCTAATTATCATTGGAAAATTCTACTTCTTCTCTCAAGAAGTTTATGATTTGTTGATCACTATCAAAAACTTTCCAATGCTCATTATTGTTAGGAATAGAAGATCTAACAATCACTTTAACATACTGTTGTTCCTTATAATTGATGATTTCACTAGGAATATCATATTGATGCCCTATGGTTGCTAGTCTATCAACATGTTTATTTTCACCTCTAGGTATAGACAACAAATTAAAAGCTTGAAAATATTCAATAAGATCCCATACTCTATGCTTATAAGACTTTAGAAGATCATTTTTAGTAGTATGGAAACCTCTCACTTGATTGACAATCAATTCTATATCAACAAAAACTTGTAAATAGCAAATACCTCTCTTTTTTTCCCATTGGAGACCATGAATCAGAGCTTCATACTCAATTGTATTATTAGTGCAGCTAAATGTGAACCTGAATGTTGAGTAATACTAGTCACTAGTAGGATAAATGAGCATGCAACCACCTCCAACACTATTTTTACTCCTTGAACCATTGAAAAATAGCTTCCATACTTCATTCTCTTGCTAATCAGACTGATGTTCAACACTTTTTATAGGATTAGGCATGAAAGAATTATATTCACGCATCAAATAAATTAAAAAATTTACCTCCTCATGCTATTCATTCAAGACATCATGAACATTCTCAGCTGCCCACTCATCCAATAGGACATCATTGATATCTTAAATCTATTTCTTTGTCTCACTGGTTGTAGGAACCTCTTCACGATAAAAAAAGATTCATTTAACAACTATTGCATTGATAGAACTTGGATTATAGGGCTCAATATGGTCTTTATAGATGGGTTTTGATTTTATAGTAACCTTAGTTCCATACCTGGTCCTAAAGAGAATATGAGACCAATTAGAAGATACGTATCCTCCAATTTTAGTTGTGAAATCTCATGATAAACATATGGAAAAATATGGGGGCAACTCTATGACATAAATGTCTTGAGGTATAGAGAAGTTTGGGAATGCATGCAATGTGAGACTCAAATTCTTAATGAATCCTACTATATTAACAATAGTTCCATTTATTTGGACTACCCCCTTTTCTAATGGTTCATACTTTATTCCCAACTTATCAATGAATTTTTTGGGCAATACACAACTATTGGTGCTTGAATCGATCATACAATTATGCACTAAATTCTGGCCAACAATTAAAGTTACATAAAATGGGGGTGGTTTAACTACATTGGTATGTTGTTATTTATTTTCTTAAGAATCATTAGTAAGAAAAACTTTAGAAGGTTGTTGGTTAGACACTCCATCTGACAATGAAAATTTTGACAATACCTCATCTGGCAAATCCTTTTGCCTAGGAAGAGCTAAAGAATCCCACATAGAAATATTAACATTTGTTTTCTTCATATTTTCTAAAATATTGAAATTACTAATACTAACCTTTTATTGTCCTTTAAGAACAATAACATCTCTTTGTGCCTGTGTTGGTTGGATCGGTGCTTTAAGCTGATTTTGCCAACCACAGGCTATACTCTTGGTAGAACCTGAATTTTTTGTGAAGGAGAAGGCCTCATTTGGCCTTGTGAACTTGTATATGGATAAATTTTGTCTCCATGAGTCTACTACCCCAGGTCAACAACCCTTTTCTTAGACCTTGTATTGGCTGCTACAAGATCAGTCAACTAATTTTGTGTATTATTGACCCCACAAAACTCCTTACTTTGCCAATTAAGCAAGGTGAAATCTGAATTTGCTTGTTCCTCATGAGTATACTGTTGTTCACGAACCTCCTGTGATGAATATCTTGGCTCAACAACACTATTTTGTGCCATCAATGCTTGATTTAATATACCATTAAAACATGTGGACTGGTTATGTGGTTGATTACAAGGAAAACACCACTTGTAATCAGCTACCATGTTATTTTGAACTAGTACCACCTCTTTAGAAGAGCTAGGTGTATTGGGGTTATAAGGCTGGAAAGGCCTTTAGTTAAAGTTCCTCCTTTGAACTTGAGGATTGGGTTGGTACGGAGCTTGGTAAGGAGCTTGGTAAGGTGGTTGGTACTACTGCTTTTTCATGTTGACCAACTCATTACCAAATTTTAGCAAGTTCTTCTGTGTGTTGTCATTTTTCTCCTTAATAATAATTAGCTCTTGGAATTGGCTGGGAACAACATGCTCTTGAGTTGAAACTTGGGTATTAAATGTTGGAAATGAAGGGATATAAGCTACAATAGGTGGTATTACAAGGACAATTGGCTCTATATTAGCAAAATATGGAATTGGAGGTCTAGGTACTATCTTCCCTACTTGGATCAAGTTATTCTCAACCCTTACAACAACATCAAATGCTACTGGTAATGCATTTCCACCCATAGAATGTATCATGAGTAAAATATCACTATTCAAAGCTTTTAAATAAAATAAAAATGCATAATCATTAGAAGGTTTTACCAAGGCTAGAATCGGATTCCAGGTCTTTTTGAAGTGGTAATTGAAGTCCACCATATGCTCATGTGGAGCTCTTTTGATGGTAGTTAGCTACTCCACCAATGAGAGATGGTCTAATTTGTCCATGAATTTCCTATTGAGCTGCTCTCCTAGCTAGTCCCATGTAGCAATTGAATTTACAGCAAGGACTCTAAACCATTGGAGGGATTTACCCTTGAAAGAAGCTACCAAAAGCCTTACTACAACATCTTGTTTAGGAATGTGATGCAAACCACACAACGAAGCCACATCCCTAATATATTCTAGGGTTGTTTTCTAATCTTCTCTAGTGAAAAATAGTAAGCTCTTAAGGGTTGTTGCTAGTATGTCATTATATTGGGCAAGATTCAAGGGGATTCCTTGATCAAATGAGACAAAGAGTTGATTCCTAGGTGGAGGTGGACAAGCCATAGTGGCTATTGAAGTATTAGAACTACTAGGAATAGATGAACTTACTAGTATTTGAGCTGCAGAACTAGAAAATAGAGGATTGTTAAAGGTTGAAACTGGGTTTGTTGCCTTCCTAACAACTCTGGGACTTCTTGTTGGTAGCTCTGAATGCTCAATAGGTTCAACACTTTGACTGGTTTGATAACTTCTCATGTGCTCATTTACTGAAACTATTGAAACCAAAGCTATGGAGTCACCAAGTTTGAAAACTTTTCTTCTTGAAGGCTAGAAAACTATTGCTCACACAATAACAATAGAAAATTGAAGCTCTTTTTGAACTGATGAGATCAGTTCAAGGTCCCATCAAGAGTTCCAAAAACTGTTGACACAGGGATTTGCACCTAATGGCAAGTCATAAACTCATTAAATCCCATGCAGCATGGGACTATTCTCGAGCTATGGGTATCCTATGGTGAGAGTAGACCTCCAAATTATGAGTTGGCTCCCCTTTAGATAACTCAAAAATTCTAACTCTTGATAGGGAAAAAGGTAATAAGGATGTACTTTGCAAGTTTAGCTTAACACTAGTGGGTGATACACCAAAGATATAAACTTGAAAATATTGTTGAAATTCACAAAACTAGTCAATTCAAGAAACTACAATATCTCACAACTGAGTTGCACATGATTGCAAAAGTGTTTCTTATGAAAGTCTTTAAGTTTTTGATGCTCATATGAAGGAAAACAAGGATGTTTAGACAATTTTGATGCAATCGAATAACATACACATTCATAGACCTGCACTATAACATGCTACCTTTTGCATCCAATATTGAAGGAATTTTGATAAAATAAAGGAGAACACAATATTTTAATCAAATCATCCACTAATCAATACTGAAACCAAAATAGAGTTGAGGAGTAAATAAGCTTCTTTTATAGAAAATCAAGATTCTCTTGCATTCCAAGGATAAAATGCTCTACAAAATAAATGTAAATATCATAAGAAATGAGTTACAGAGAATGAATAATGTGCTACAGCATTCACCAAAATCAGAACTCAAGAAAAGATGAGAGAAGAAGAAGAATTATACAAAAGGCTCCCAAAATCCAAAATATGAATTTTGGCTCCAATACATGATATATTGTCAAAGATCCATCCTCTACCTCAAATCAGACATGTGACTGAAAGAAAACTCCTCCAAGTATGCATAAGGAGTTATGAATTTGAAAATAACTCCAAGGGTCATGTGTAATTGAAAACCCCTTCAAAATATGGTTGTAACTACAAGAAACCATGAGCTGAGTGCCTCAAATTTCTCCTTGATTGAAACTTCATCCACTTGGAATCTTAACTAAAGAAGAACTCTCAATTAAGTGACCAAAACCCTAATTTTGTTCCACACATTGGCTAATTTATTTAACCACCTCCTACATATATGCAAAATATTTAAAGCTCTTAACAACTCCCTTTTGACTATCTCCTTGAAAATTACATCATAAGGAATCTTATTTTGCATTTCATAAATAACATTTATTTGGAGTGATTTATATTTTATCACTTAAATAAAGTTATACAATTTGTTTTAAACGCAAAAATAAAAGCCAAATACAAAAGGCCATGAGATAGTAACATATACAAGACTAACCTTGATTTAGTCTTATAAAGTATACAAAAAGGATTATAAGGCAATAAAAATATGCCATGGCTAAACATATGAATAAAGTTTTTTTTTTTTTTTTTAAACTAAGTAAAAAAGCCTTTACTCTTATCAAGCCTTCCTGGGGTTATCAAAACCCTAAAATGAATGATAGAATTTTCATTTTAATTTCATTTCTCCTTGCTGCTCTTGAGAGAGAGCCACCACCATGAAAAACCCTAGGTCAACTAGTACTTAAGCTTGTACATTACTCCATTTTTGAAGGTTTCTCTGAAGATTTTGAAGAAAACATAGAAGGTAAGCCACATCTTGTTCAAATTTTGGAAGATTTTTTCCCATTTTAAAATATTTTACCTTGGTGTGACGTAAGATAAATCATTGAAAATATTTACCACTAGCGCCATCCTCATGGCGTCAGATAATCTTATCACCTGACCTTCTTGTGCTACCATTCTAGGATTTTTCTTTGTCTCAAGGTAGCATAAGAAGGTCAGGTGATAAGATTATCTGACGCCATGATTCACGCTTGAATTTTTTATAGCAAACTATAGATTCAATTCTCTTCTCAACTTTCTTCATTTGTATGTAATATTAGCCTTTCTAAAACTTAAGATTGAAGCAATGGATATTTTAGCAATTAATTCAGCATGTACCTCCAACTCATCTGTTCATACAAAATGAATTCCCACTCTCTTGAAAAGACATTAATTCATAATGATGATTAGCCATCATGTCCTACAGTGCCATCCTTTGGGAACATGAGCCAAGAATAAAAGAGATATGAAATTTTTTGCATGATTTTGTAGTTAATAACCTTAGCCAAATGATTAAGCTAAAAGGCATAATAATTACACAAAAATATTTGAGTTGATCCTTGGAGGCTGAGAATTGTTTATAGCTAGACACTTGGTACTTGACCATGTGGACTACCACTTGGACCTACTACAATTTTTAGTTGATTAATTGCCTCATCTTAATTTGCACACATCAAACCTTTGGGTGGGTATATTGAGTAACCTTCATCAGCGTCATGCTTATCATACATAGAAAACACAACCTAGCGATCATTTCGTGTCTGAAACTCAATCAATCATCCTCCTTATCACACACATTCCATCCGAGCTACATCTATAAATAGACCTAAGGGTAACCACAAAATTCATACTTGGTAAATGGATTTTTTGATAGAGGTAATGGATACTCCAATTAGGCTTACTAGCAATAGGTCTCAGGCTTCTTTTCTAGGAGAGATTTCTAGTAGGATTTTGAAACGCATGATGAATAATAAACATTATCTTGCCATAATTACAATGAAGTGGGTGTTGGGTAGGGACTGCATAGAGTATAAGGACAATTATAGATTTGAAACTAATATTTTCTCCCATTTCATTGCATCTTTTCTTGATATTCAGACACCGAAGTGGATGATATTGTGGCTTACCAAGGAGATCTTTCCCAAATACTATCTTAGAGGCCTTGGGGAAGTTGTAATAAATGTTGTGTATGGCCTTGGGCTTCCAACAATGAGTGACCTCTATTGTCACATTGAAGAGGATGTAGTGGTGCCTTGGGTATTATATCTAAATGGATTCTACAAGATCACTATTGAAGAACACATCCAAAAGGCATCGTGTGCATGCCACTTCTTGATGAGGTGATACAATGTAGAGCTCTTCTATGACATGGAGTGGTATACGAACTTTAGGAACCTAGTGTACCCTCCACTACTTGTTGTTGTTGTTGATGCTCCTACCAATGTTGTAGATTTCATTGATCCTGCTGGTGATGCTACCACCAAAGATGATGCTGCTTAGACTGATGAATGAACCTTTTCCTCCTTTATTTTTGTATATATATCTCAAAATCTTGTAATATATACTTGGAAATCCTATCTTAAAAGCCATTTTGAATTGTAAATTTTTGAGTACATAATACCATATATAATGAATATATATCTATTTGTTAAGTTTTTTATTCCATTGCTTTTCTCTTTTTGCTCCATGGGTTCCACTTAAAAACTCAACCAGATAGAATGGAAAAAAATTATAATTACATATTTACATATTACATATGAGAAAGGCTTAACAAAGCTAATTGAACAATTTTAGGTGGATTCCATTGATAGGAATTCCCAATGCCTATTTTTCCATATTTTCTAATTTGAATGTGTTATGTCACTTGCATTTAATGATGTAGAAAGTACCTTCCCATAGACTATCAAACATGCCATGTTGGTCAAGTTTTTCAACTCTCTCATTGAATTTGAGTACCAAATCTCCACACTTAAGACCCTGGTTAGAGGTTTTCTTTTCGAAACACTGCTTAAACACATGTTATGGTTACACATGGACATTAGAGCATTTCCCCTTTTTTCTTGGACTTCTAATAGCTTAGCTAAGTGAACCTCCATGACTCCATTTTTTCCTACCTCCAGAGACTTCAACAATTGTAGTGTAGGAATCTCCATAGATACTGGCAATAGTGCTTCCTTCCCATATACAAACTCATATGACGAAGTCTTTAAAAATTTATTGGGAGTTATGTGGTCCACTTAGAGTGTTGCTTTGAGATTCAAATGTCATTCTCTTTGATGTTTTGACCCTATGCTTTTGATGAGTTGGGATAAATTTTTATTAGTCAACTCAACTAGGGCATTCTGCTATGGGTAATAGTTCAAAGATGTTTTCAAGAATATTCCATGTTTAAGTGCAAGTTGACATATCTTCAAATCCAGGAAGGCTTTTGCATTGTCAGAGATGATGGTCTTGGGTGGGCTGAACCTCAAATATTCAAGGAACTTTACAATATCTATTTCAATTACATTCTTCAGAGGCATGGCCTTGGTCCATCTAGTAAAATAATTTGTGGTTGTGATGATCCATTTATGTCTGGCACTAGAAGTTGGATTAATCATTCCAATAAAATCCAACCCCCATTATGAAAAGGTCTCTTCAATTACGATTGGGTTCAGTGACATGGTCAAGTTCTTCCTCCTTCCTATGAATAATTGGAATTATTTGCAAGATTTGAATAAGGCATATGAGTCATTGAATAGTGTAGGCCAAAAATATCCCACACACATGATTTTAATAGCGGTAGTTTTTGCAGAGAAATTTCCATGTACTAGACTCCTATGGAATTTGCTCATAATCTTTTGCAACTGTTCTTGATTTACACACCATAGAAGAATACCATTGAAATTCCTTTTGAAGAGAACTTCTTCAATAAGCACATAATCAATGTTCTGTAATCTATAAAATCTCTTCTTTTGAGAAGGGAGGTCCACCAGATATTTCTTAGTTTGCAGGAATCTCATTTTTCTTGCCACCTAGTAGCCTTTGGACTCGAGTTGATTTAGCAAAATTAGTTTGGGTTGTTCCTCCTCCATTGGAACTTTGTTGTCTTGTGCCGGATATTCACATAACCCTCTACCTCACATGGTCTTTATTGGCCTGACATTGATGTGATATTTGAGGATATTTGTTATCCAGTTGGCCCTTTTTTTGGTGATCTCTCCCTCCATTATGTACTCATGCACACTGGAATGCGCTACAAATATGACCACCTTGCTACAAGATATAAGGTGTTAGAATTTCTTAAGACCTTTGACAATGGAAAACACCTGTCTCTTGACAAAGTTGTACTTTGTCTCATAATCCTTTAAGGTCCAGGAGTGCAAGGATATTGGGTGTTCTCCTTTTCCTTCATCATACTTTTAGGTTAAAATAGTAGTGATGCTAGATCTGCTACTGAACACATACATTATGAAATCCTTTGATAAGTCTAGGTTTACTAGTATAGTGGATAAAACAATAGCCTCCTTGACTTTCTCAAAGGCTTCTATTCTAGCCTCTTTTGTACATTTGAAAAATTGATCCTTCTTGAGCATCAGGGTGATTTGTCTAATTAAACCTACAAAATTTGAAATGGATTTGCTTACAAAATTTACCTTTCCTAGGAAGGACTAAAATCCTTTTTTGTTGACTAGTAGGGGAAGTTCCTTGATTGCCTTCACCCGATCTAGATTTATAGAAACACCATCCTTGGAAACTACATGCCCCAATAATTTTCCTTGAGGCAATCTGAAGACACAATTTTTAGATTCAAGGATACCCCGAACTCCTATCATTTTTGAAAAACCATTTCAAGATGATCAAAATGATCATCTTTTCATTTAGATGAATATTGTAAGATCATCCAAATAGATCAAGATGATATTATTGATTAATTATTTAAAGGAAATGTCCATTTCTCGTTGGAAGGTGGCTCTGAAATTTGAGAGGCTAAAAGGAGTTTTAGCATAAAAAAATGTTCCTCACTTGGTAGTAAATGTGGTTTTGTGTCAGTCTTCCTCTTTGACCTAGATCTGGGTGTAACTAGAGAAGCCATCTAGCAAAGAAAAAATTTCTAAGCCAACCACTATTTGTAAAATTGATTCCATGGAAGTCGATGGGTAGTGATCCTTCAATGACACCTTATTCAGATCTCAGAAATCAATATAGAGGCAAATTTCCCAATTCTTCTTTTAGACAAGGACCAGATTGGATACCCATGTACTGTGCTTGATTGAGAAAAAAATCTGAGAGTGCATTAGCTTTGTCATCTCTTGCACCATTAGCGCCTCAATCTTTGGGTTTATTGGCCTCTATTTATGGTGGACAGGTTTCATGCCTTCCGTTAGTTTAATAGTATGCTAGATTATTTTAGGATCATATCCCTTGAGATCATCATATGACCAGGCCACTACTCCTTTATACTTTTCACAAAATTACATAAGACTATCTATATCATGTTGTAGGACCTCTTTCCCGACCTTTAGTTTCTTTCCATCTCTAACCTTAAGATCGACATAGTCACCCTCATCTACTACAAACTTCCTTTTCTTGTTTCTTGTATCATCATAATCAAATAGATTTTCAAGAGTGACTAGTCCTTTTAGAAGCTTGTTGGACCTTAGCTGAATAATTTTCCCTTTCTATGCTTCTTCAATTTTTGGTTGGAGATGATTAGAAAACTCTCCTGAATGTTGAATGAATGAGGTGATTTGTTCATCACTTTCGAACACTTGCCAATTCTTGTCATTGTCTAGGATTGAGGGTCAAAAAATCACTCGCATAGAGTGTATGTTTTGAATCAAATAAGAAGTAGGATCAAATTGGGGTCCTATTGTTACCATGCGATCTATAGTTGCATTTTCTCTTCGGACATTGCCTGAATATTGAAAGCTTCAAAAACTTCAATTAGGTCCTAGACCCTATGTCTATAAGATCGCATGTAGACATTCTTTGTTGTGGAGATACCTCAGACTTGATTAACTATTAACTCAAAATCTTTGAAAACCATGATTTATTTAATGCCCATCCACTCTGTGAGGCTTAGACATTGCACAAGGCCTTTATACTCAACTTCGTTGTTTGGAAAAGAAAATTGAAAGAAAAAATATTTGAGTGTCTTTCTGTTGGATGGGGATGTTAAATATATCCCGAGTCCTACACCAACCTTACATCAGGCTCCATCAAAGTGCAGTGTCCATAGCTCTAAGGCTTGATCATCTTTTGATTTCTTCATCACCTTTGGAATTACTTGATCTTTATCATAAACTACATAAGTTCCCAGTCTGGTGGCATGATAATTTCCAAAGGGATCAGTGTCTATAAATTCAATTACATGGACCTCCTCCTGATCAGTCCAATCTTTGGTTACCTTCTTGTCTTCAAGTAACTCAGTGAAACACATTTCCTATTTGGTGATAGAGGTATGGGTAGCCTAAAAATTTATCATGGCTTCATATCCTACATGTTCTAAATGTAAAGGTTCAAATACTATCTTCATCTTAGATCCATGCTTGGTCCTAAGGATTAAGTGTGACCAATCTAAAGAAAGATACCCACCTATATTGGCAGTGAATTCCTAGGATAAGCAAAGTCCAAACATGGGAGGAATGTCAATGATCACGATATTTTGTGGGACTATGATACTAGGGCAGGAGAACGAAGTTAATGGAAGGTCTTTTATGACACCTATAGTGTCAACCTTATTTCCATCCAGTTGGATAACCCTCTTTTTAAAAGATTCATAGCTAAGTCCTAAGGATTCAACTATTTTCTTAGGCATGACTATGGTGCTAGCACTAGTCAATCCTAGAATTATGCAATATTTTTTTACCCATAATGAGAGTTAGGAATTTATTTTTTGGTTTCGGCTTACTGCTGCCTTTGAGTGAGGCCCCCTCTCCATTGTTCATGAGGAATTTGTCCTGAGGCGATAGATCAATGGATTTTTCCTTGGATGGTTGTACCTTCTAGTAGGGCCTTCTGCAACAACAACTTCTGTTCCAAAATTGCTAAGATATCCCAAAGAGATACATTAGCAAATGATTTCTTCAAATGTTCCACCACATTGAATGGTGGAAGAATCAAAAACTCGTACTTCTTAGACCTTGTTATAACAATCTCCTTACATGGTTGAGATTGTTGAACAACTATGGAGGTGCTAAGGGATTGGTTGGGAACACTTTTGGACTTTTGAGCTAGTGATTCACCCGTGAACCTCCTATTTAAGCAAGTGTTTTAGTTTGATTAGACTTGCGGGGCCTTTGATGTGGAAACATCATTCATAAGTGCCACTTCTTCTCCTTTCATCCATGAGAACAGTGCATGATCAGGAGCTATGTCCACTTCTCATTCCAAATAAATTCCTTGCATTTGAGCAGTGAGTACCGTGCTTTCCATTTATGGAGAGGTGTACACATACCCTCTTGAGTCTGGTGCAACACCATGACTGCGTTGTTCTGCTACCCTCTGTTATAAAATTCCTTGGCATATGTTCCTTATAGCAAGGGAAACACCAAGAGTTGGTATCATTAGCAAGATTATTTTTCCCAACTGCTAGCTCTCTATTTGAACTCTATGTGACATTTTGTAGTGGAGTAGTCACCGACACAATTTGATGGTTTAGTTGAGTTTGTCTATTTGTGTGCATATCTCCTTAGAACTAGTTCTATTGGTAAGAAGGTCTTTCACCTTGGTAATTTTGGTAAGCTGGCTTCAAAGATATGGATTTTTGTCACTTGATACTCATTATTTCATTTGAGAAGGACTGCAACAATTCCTTGATGTCCCTAATCTCAGCTGCTGAAGAGTTGGAGGTAGAAGAAAAACTTTTTGGTTCCCTTGGATATGTATACATAGATTGGGAAGGAGTAGGCACACTAGTTAAAGCTATCCCCGAGGTGGGAGCTAACAATTCTACAAATATAGGCATCATGGGCTAAGGTGGTAACTTTCTGGCATCAATCAAATTATTCTCTATTGCAACAACAATGTTATACATGTCAGGAAAGGTATTTCCACCAAGAGATTGAATCATCATTGAGATGTCAACATTAATATATTTTAGGTAGAATATGAATGCTAAATTAGGAGGCAAATAGATCATGGTTTGGATCATTTAATAAATTGTGTGGAACCTAGCATTGAAGTCAGTCATGGCCTCTTGAGGGGTCCACTTAATGGTCACCAACTGCTAGAATAGTGAAGACCAATCTCTGTTATTTGAAAACCACTTATAGAAAGGATCTTTGAGCTGATCCCAGGTACCGATGATATTGGATCCTAAAGTGTGATACCAATCAAGTGCTCTTCCTTTGAAAGAGGCTACAAGTAGCCTAAGTGCTAAATTTTCATCAGTGACACCATGTACCAAGCACACATCCTCCGCATCTTATAGATGGTCAGATGGTGTTTTTGAGCCTTCCCCAGTGAACTTAGGTAAATATTTTAGAGCAGAGGTCATGATATGAGCCCATATGGCTAGTGCTACTAGTGCTATAAGAGGAATTTTGACATCCCAAGCTACATAATTTTTGTTAGCCATAAGCAATGGGACCGAAAGAGGGGTCAAAACATTCTCTTGATGAGCTCTTGCTTGTACTGTTACCATTGGTTACTAGCAGACTAGGGTTATTTAGTATTTGGGATCTAGTAATAGGTCTATGGCTCATACACCCACTTTAAATTTAGATACATTCAAACATAGTCCCATTGAACATGCTAGAAAAAAAACTTTTGATAACTAAAAATATTAGGCAAATAGTCTTATGGGAAACTCGGTTAATGTTGGATGTTGTGGTTGCATTGTTGATATGTGGTTGTCATTGATGTCAACCCTATTAGAATTGGTGATTCTAAAGGTTGTATATGTTGAGGATATTGAGAAAATTGTAATAAATATATTGTAGGAAATCTATGATGCTGTGAAGATCCAAGTGGTAATATGTTATGTGGATTGAGTTTCAGGTGTTGTGCATTAAAGGGTTTGTTGCTAAGCTTATCTAGTATATTTTTCAAAAGTTTCAGTGGTACACATCAAGAATTGAGAAAGTTATGAATATTTGTGTTCCTACAATTATTCAGTTAGTGTAGCAAGTGTTTGTAGAAGATGAGATTGCAATTCAGGTAAATTTGGTTTTTGTGTATGCTTCTGAGATGATCAGTAATGTTTCTATGCTCTAGCAATTCAGTACATCCGCATTGATCGACGTGTTCGTGATTGAATATTTTTCCTTGTGTGTTTAAGTGTTTCATGTTATTGGCCAACATGATGGTGATAGCATGTTGTAGATCCTTATGGATTAATATTTTATTGTTTAGCATGCTCAAGGATGTTGATTTAGGTCTTTTCTATGTTGTGACCAACTTAAGTTGGCGTGCATTAAGATTTGTTCATGTATTAAGGCCGACAGTTACAATTTATTATTTATTCTTGGCCGATAGATTTGTTGATGTAAATTTGTATAGTGGATATATAAGAGCGATTGTCTCTTCATTGTAAATGTATGCTCGGTGTGTAAATGTATGCTCGGTGTATGTATGCAAAATATATGTGCGAATAAAGTTTAAATCATTCAGGTGCAGAGCAAAGTATGAAAGAGATTGAGTAGAGTGTGAAGGAGTTTGAGTAGAGTGTGTAGAAGTTTTCAATGCCTAACCAGAACTGTCATCAGACTTTTGTAGAAGCTAATTTCTCATTTCAACCACATCAAATGGATTTAATTTGATTTTCCTATGTAAGACAGTGAGCCTTCCCTTTGAGCAGTGAGCTCTAGGTTGTGTTCTTGAATGAAAGTGCATTCTTTATTCATTCTTCATTATACTTATAACAGGGTATAATATTGTGGACTAACATCCACCATGGTTCTCCCCCTAACAGGGTTTCCATGTATAAAAATCTTGGTGTTCATGCATCTTTTATGTGTTATTGATTTATGCTTGCACTGTTAATTATCATATCTGAGTTTAAAGGTTGATTAATGTTGAATAAGTTTGATTTTGGTAACAACTAATTCACCCCCCCTCTTAGTTCTTTATCCTTGTTTTGCCAAAAATTTGTATCAGAGCAGGTTCCTCTAAAGGAAAATCTTAATAGCTTGAGGTGATCTGAGATGGCATCATACAAGAAGGATAGTCCTAGATTCAATGGAGCAAACTATTCTTTATGGAAAATCAGAATGGAATGTCATTTGAAGTGAATTAGTGAGCATTTCTGGAAAATTACAAAGAATGCATATACTATTCCTTAGAATGGTCCCTCTACTGCTGATAAAATCAAAGAAGCTGAAACAAATACCAGGGCTATTGAAGCATTTTTGAGTGCTTTGATAGATTCAAAGATGACAAATGTGATAGGTCTGAAGATTGCACATGAGATCTGGAAAAAGTTGGAAAAATTGTATGAAGGAGATGCACTAGTGAAAGTTGCTAAGCTATAGAGTCTAAAAGGCAAGTGGGAGGACATGAAGATGAGTGAAAATGAGAACATCCTCTCTTTCTCTTAGAACATAAATGAACTGGTGATGAGCATTAGATGTTCTAGTGGAGCCTTGGATGAAGAAGAGATTGTGACTAAAATACTTAGATCTATGCCTCCTTCCTACAAAACAAAAGCTCATGCTATTGATGAACTCAAGACAATGACAAATGTGACAAGAGACATGCTGATTGGAAAACTTGTTGCCTTTGAGTTGAGTGAATTTGGTAAATCTACTCCTAAGACCGAATCTGCATTCAAGGCTACTATATTCGGGAAAATAAAGCAGAGATATGATCTAGGAGAGAGTTCCAAAAAGACATTCAAGTATGAAGATGAGATGAAACAGATTGAAGATGAAGAAAAAGAATTAGAAGAACTACAAGCATTGATTGTGAAAAGAGAAGCTAAAGGTCATGGTAAGTACAAAGGAAAGTTACCTATTAAATTTTTTTATTGTAGTAAAATAGGTCATTTTGCATCAAGGTGTCGTAAAAGAGTGTCAAAGTACAAACCTGATAAGACTAGATTTCAAACGAAATGCTATTATGTTGAAGAAGGTGTTACTGATGATGAATCTGATAAAGAAACTAGAAATGAAGATTATTGGGTATTCATTTCTATCAAAGAAAATGGCTAGGTGTCCACTGAATCTACTAGTAATGTGAATGTTGAGAAGGCTCTTGCAACAAAAATTGAAGAAAAGGATGAGTGGGTAATTGACAATAGATGTTCACATCATATGACTGGTGATAAAAGAAAGTTTGTAAGCTTGGAAAAGTATGATGGTGGTGTTGTAATATTTGGAAACAACACTTTTGGTGTGATTTGTGGTAGAGGCACTATTTCTTTTGGTGGTAAGCATAATACTGATGATGTTCTTTATGTAGAAGGTTTAAAGCATAACTTGTTGAGTGTTGGACAGATGGTGGACAAGGGTTAAAATCTTCAGTTCAAGGATGGTAAGTTTAGGATAAGGGTAAGTTTTGGGAACGTGATTGCTTCAGGTACAAAGACAAGAGGTAATATTTTTCACTTGAGCTCTACTAGTGAAAGTTGTTTAATTGTTCAAGTTGATGTAAGTTGGTTATGGCATAGGACGTTGTGTCATGTGAACATTGATAACATTGTCAAAATAATTTCTTCTCAAGTAGTCATAGATCTTCCTAAGCTAGTGAAGCCTACTAACACTATGTGAAAGGAATGTTAGATGGGAAAGTAGACTAGATATTATTTTCAGAGCAAACAATATAACTCTAATCAAGTACTGGACTTGATACATACTAATTTATGTGGTCCATCTAGAATCAAAATTATTCAAGGTGAAAG
>CM021109.1:572740571-572924823 GCA_007115665.2 Sequoiadendron giganteum | reverse complement strand
CCATCCAAATGTAGTGGATGTGATTCATATGATCATTATGATAGTACTAACAATGGAAATAATGTTCAGATACAATCAATTTCAAATTTTTCTGGTGAACCAAGAAAATCAAGAAGCAAAAACTAGCAGAAGTGTAGAAGGAAGAACACAAGAATCAGAAGTCAGAGAAAATCCTAAAAGTCTCAAGTATGTAAGGTGAAATCATTTTGACAGTCAGATCATAGGAGATAAGAGCAAAGGTGTGCAAACTAGAAGAAGAATTTTAGAAGAGTATTGTCTAATTTCTAAAACTAAACCCAACAATATCAATGAAGCATGCAAAGATGAATATTGGATGCAAGCCATGAAAGAAGAACTAATGTAGATAGAGAAAAATGATACACGAGATCTTGTTCCTAGAACTCAGAACAAAAATGTGATTGGAACCAAATGGGTGTTTTGAAATAAGCTGAATGAACAAGGTGAAGTGGTTAGAAACAAACAAAGACTAGTTTGCAAAGGGTACTCATAGATGGAAGGTATTGATTTTGAAGAAAAAATTTCCCCTATTGCTAGAATTGAAGTTGTAAGATTATTTCTTGCTTATGATTCTTTTAAGAATTATAGTCTATCAGATGGATGTAAAGTCAACATTTCAAAATGGTGAGCTAGAAGAAGAAGTCTATGTTGAGCAACCGGATGGATTTCAACTTACTAACAAAGAAAACTTGGTAATATGGCGATTGAAGAAAGCTCTCTATGGACTTAAGCAAGATCCTAGAGCTTGGTATGCTAGATTGGATAAATACTTGTTGAAGCTTGGATTCAATAAAGGCACTGCTGACAATAATTTTTATTTCAAGTTGGATCAGAATAAAGAGTTGATCATTGAATCTTTTTTTGATGAAATTATTTTTGAAGGTGACGATGATTTGTGTATGAAGTTTGTTGATGAAATGAAAAGTGAATTTGAAATTTCAATGATTGGAGAACTGAAATTCTTCTTAGGATTACAAGTCACTTAGTTAGAAGATGGAATCTTTATATCCCAATCTAAATATGTAAAAGAGTTACTAAAATGTTTTGGCATGGAAGACTCAAACCTAGTTGGTACACCTATGGTAACCAGATGAAAAGTTACACAGAATGATGATTCTTCTAAATAAAATCAAACAAGATACAGGTCAATGATTGGTGGATTACTTTATTTCACTCAGACTAGGCCAAATATAATGAATGTTGTATGCATGGTTGCTAGATATCAAGCTGATCCAAAAGAGTCTCATGTAACTGCTATGAAAAGAATCTTCAAATACCTGAAAGGAACAGTTGACTTTGGTCTTTGGTATCCTAAGGATGATGATCTTATCTTGAGAGCTTTCACTGATGCTAATTGGGCAAGAGATGTGGATGATAGGAAGAGTACTAGTGGTGGTGCATTCTTCCTAGGGAAGAAGTTGGTATCTTGGCTAAACAAAAAGCAGAATTCCATTTCATTATCTACTATTGAGGTAGAATATATTGCTGCTGAAAACAGTTGCACTCAAGTATTATGGATGAAGTAGATGCAAAGAGATGTCAAAATTGAGAATGAAGAACCCATTTCCATATTTTGTGACAATTCAAGTGCCATAAAAATTTATAAGAATCCACTATTTCATTCAAAGAAAAAACATATATTCATCAAATATCACTTCTTGAGAGATAAAGTAAGTGACAAAGAAGTTAGACTAGAGTATGTGCCCACAAAGGAACAAATTGTAGATATTTTCACTAAACCATTTCCTAAGATTACTTTTTATTACCTCAAAGGAAAGTTAGGGGTGATTTCCCTTCCTGATCAGAACTAAGTGATGCAGTTCATTGCATCAATCCATGAATTCATAGCCATATCCTATTCCGGATTGATTTTGTGGTGGTTGCTACTCATGGGGAGTAGTCAGATGTGCTAAATATGAGGATTAGAGCATGTGTACATTTTCCATTAATGTCAAAGGGGGAGAATAAAAATGTGAAAAACTCTTGAAGTAAGGGGGAGAAGAGTCAAAAAGGGAGAAAAGAACTATGAGAGGTGAACTGCAGATCAAGGGAGAGAAGTATGTGAACAACTAGTTGTGTTGATGGTATTATTTTTTAAATCATATGTTGCCATCAATGCCAAAGGGGGAGATTGTCGATGTTGCGGTTCCATTTCTAATATGTGGTTGTCATTTATGTCAACACTATTACCATTGGTGATTCTAAAGGATGTATATGTCAAGGATATTGAGAAAATTGTAATAAATATATTGCAAGCAGTTTGTGATGCTGTGAAGATCCAATTGGTGATAAGTTTCATACGTTGAGCTTTAGGTGTCGTGCATTAAAGGGTTTTTTACTGAGCTTATCTAGTATGTTGTCTGAAAGTTTCAATGTTACACATCAATAATTGAGAAAGTTATGAAGATCTATGTTCCTACGGTTATTCAGTTACTATAGAAAATGTTTCTTGAAGATGAGATTGCAATTCAGGTAAATTTGGTTGTTGTGTATGCTTCTAAGATGATCAATAATGTTTCTAGATTGTTCTCTAGCAATTTAGTATGTCCGCATTGATTGGCGTGTTCATGATTAAAGATTTTTCCTTGTGTGTTCAAGTGTTTCATGTTCTTGGATGACATGATGGTGATAGCATGTTGCGGATCCTTATGGATTAATATTTTATTGTTTGGCATGCTTGAGGATGTTGACATAGGTCTTTTCTATGTTGTGATTGACTTAGGTTGGTGCACATTAAGATTTGTTCATATATTAAGGTCAGTAGTTGTAATTTATTATTTATTCTTGGCCAACAAAGTTTTTGATGTAAATTCATATAGCGGATATATAAGAGTGATTATCTCTTCATTGTAAATGTATGCTCGGTGTATGTATGTGAAATATATGTGTGAATAAAGGTTAAATCATTCAGGAGTAGAGAAGAGTGTGAAAGAGATTGAGCAGAGTGTGAAGGAGTTTGAGCAGAGTGTGTAGAAGTTTTCAATGCCTAATTGGAACTGTCATCAGGCTTTTGTAGAAGCTAATTTCTCAGTTCAACCACATCAAATGGATTTAATCTGATTATCCTATGTAAGGCAATGAGCCTTCCCTTTGAGTAGTGAGCTCTAGACAGTGTACCTCAATGCAAGTGCATTCTTTATTCATTCTTCATTATACTTCTAATAGGGTATAATCTTGTGGACTAACATCCACCGTGGTTTTTCCCCTAATAGGGTTTCCACATATAAAAATCTTGGTGTTCATGTGTCTCTGATGTGTTATTGATTTATGCTTGCACTATTAATTATCAGATCTGAGTTTAAAGGTTGATTAATTTTGAATAAGTTTGATTTTGGTAACAACTAATTCACCCACCCCCTCAATTGTCTATCCTTGTTTTTCCAAAAGTTAATGGGGGACCAATTGCACTAAATTGAGTAACCTCTAAATTTTAAAGAAGCTGACTCTTCATTTAATTGGGGTTTAGAATGGGAAAAGGAAGCAAATATAAAATATAAAGTCTGATCTCTAGCGTAATGCACCAAAATTTAAGTATGCAGGCATGAGAAACCTTCCTTTTGGATGAGTTTTGAAGGCCCATTCAACAATATGCATGTCTGATAATAACATAAAACATAGATGAAAATCTTAAGCAGTTAATCAGATAACATAGTATAATTTCCACATACATTTACTAAATAAGAAGAGTGTGAGACATGATTCAAACAACAAATTTCTATTGAAATTATAAAATTCATGTAGATAAACTACTTATTACAACATGTAGCATAGTATAATGTCTTATATTAAATAAGAAACAAAGATGCCAAACACTTGGAACAGTCTATAAGTCTTAATACAATAATCAGAAAAATACAAAGGCTTAGAGATTTCAGTCTTTGTTCTGTAATTTTTGAACCCTTTCTCAGAGAGTTAAAGCAGTATATATAGACTCTTCCACCACCTAAAATCCAATAACCAAAAATATTCCCTAGACACACGTCATCCTCCCCTTGGATGATGCTTGAAACAATCATAATAGAAAGATCCTTTGTTACCTCAAACAAAGTGTGCCCTTCAACAAATGATGACTATGGTCTCAAAAGGGAAGCATTGACAACCTCATGAAGACATGTGTCTAACCATTTGAAGAGTCAATTAGGACACATGGAAAAGAAATGAATCCTCTCTTTCATTCTTCCATCCTTTACGACCAAAGCCTCCACAGAGGTGACACATTGAGTAGCGGTGGGAGATTTTATTCATCTTTTATTTCTTTGGGATGCAATCCCTATGAAGATGACATGTGGCACATCATTGGCTTGGATGAAAATGTGTTTGAGGGTCTATGCAACGTGGCACATAGACGGGGTTTGGAGACGAAATAATGGGAAGAATATTTCCAAATGCACACACTGTGGACATGTGGTGTGAGCAGATGAAGGGATGACCAAAGGATGAGCCCAAATAGTTTAGATATATATCACCCATGGATAAGGCATATGAAAAGCCAAACAAAACCCAAACTAAAGGGGGCTTCATAGATTATATAATCCAAAATAGAAATAAAATCTGAACCTTTAGCCAAGGACCATATTGAGCCATATGTCCCAAGCCCTATAAATGCTAACCTGTACATCACTAATGGGTTAGAGAGTCAATCCATGACCTTAGACCCCAACACACCTAATGAAGAGGTAAATCTAGATGAGTATGCAACCAAAAATCATTATCTTGACCCTTTTAGTGACACTGATGAAGTAGGGTTAGGCATCCATATGATTCATGAGCCTGATGCAAATTTTTTGAATCTGGTCAAGGACCAAGGTTAGCATTTGGATGATGGCACAATATTTTTGAGAGATGAAGAAGTTTTCAAAGAATAGGAGGAGCTACTATTTTACAACAAATTTTTGAATCTAGAGGAGGACCTCAAGGAAGATGAAAAATCTGTTAAAGAATGGATGGAATTGCTTTTTGAAAATCAATATTTGGAGAAAACTTTGGAACAAATTGTGAATCAAGTAGAGGAACAAGACTTAGACCAAACTGTGGATCAAGAAGAGGACCTCAAAGAATATAGGGAAGTTGACCAAAAATGAACAAAAGTGCATTTTGATGATCAAGCTTTGGATCAAGAGGACTTCAAAGATGAAATTTTTGAAGAGATTGAGAGACTCATAGGAGGCTTCTATGGGGAAAGAAATAGTTCCTTTTCATTCAATATCCAAGAGGAAGGTATGGAGAATCTATTTCTAGAGAATTTCAAGTTTCTTGCTGTAAATTTCGAGGATGTGAAAGAAATCAGTGTTGAACCACAACTCCTAGATGATTGGTCGGATGAACTCCCCAATTTTCACATTGAGGTTCAAATAACTATGTCCATGTTGGGATCAATGCCAAGAGATGAACAATTTTTTTATAAAAGATGTTTGGATAATTTTTAATTTCAAAAGGCTAATGTTCAGTTGAATGGAAAGTTTGACACTAACATGATAAATGATTTTTGTGAAGCAAAGCAAAGAGATTTCATTGTTGGAGATTTTGTGTTCAAATGAGATGAACATAGAAGCAAACCTAGAATACATTCAAAGTTTGATGCAATGTGGGATGGACCATATGTAGTAACAGAGTGCAAAGAACACAACTCTTTTCAATTATCCAAGTTAAGTGGAGAGATGATGCGTATCCCAGTTAATGGGATCCACCTCAAGAATTTATTTTAAAGATAAGTTCAAATTTGTACTATAGTAGATTAGTTTTATGTTAATAAGTGCTTGGAGTAAATTTTATTTCTGCTATTTTTCTTTTCCTCAGTGTTGTTGCACATTATTTTCTGGCCACCAGGGCCTCTTCTTTTTCTTTTGGTTTCATTTGGTTTTGGTTTTTTGCTGCCATTTGGAATGTTGCAAGTTTTGGTTTCATGAGTTTTTGAGTTTTGGAAGGGTAGATTTGACTCTGCACCTAATGAAGTTTTTTAAGGAAACTAATCTAATGCTTAACAGGCAAGCATTCAGCAGAAATCGCCAAGAATGTTACCAAATTTTCACAACTCAAATTGGTAGAGCTGGTTAATTTAAGTTCATTATAAGGTGAAAACATTTCAATTCATTTTTTTATTTTCTTAAACCATTGTATAGATTGGAGTTTGAAAGGAATTGTTCAATTAAAATAAGAAATGTTTTTTCAATAAAGATAGCTTTTAGTTTTCCATTCAATGATTGCAGCATTAAGGAAATTGCATAAGATATAAAGAATATTATTTATTTCATTTTGTATTGGTCTATCAATTTTACAAAATTGTGTACATTTTTCAAAAGTGATATACAGAATTGAACAAGATTGCAAAAGTGTTGTTTTCATATTCTTTGGAATGTAAGGAGAGACCAAGTGTCCCATACAAGTTGTGGGAGTAGCTAAAACAACATATCATGGGGAATGGACTATACAACTAAAGATGAAAAAGAAAGCAAGCATATAAAAAAATGCATATCCATCATTGCCTAGTTTTTGGTCTTTAGTTGGTCTTCATTGTTTCTTCTCCTTCTTGCTCCCAATCTTGAGTGAATGCGCATCATGTTGAGGAAAATTTGTTAGAGCTCTGGATATGAACATCACTATGTTCTCTATCAATAGAAATATAGTGCATTTCCCATAATGCATTGAATCAGTTGAATAAACATCAGAATTATGCAAGAGTCTAAAAATGAAATATCACAGGAAACATTGAGATTTATTGTGTTTTTTTATCTAACATGTTTGTTCACTATGCAAGTGTAGGAGAAATCACGTTGTTGATTCATTTCTAAAGACATAATAACATGTGGTGTCAAAATGGGCTCTCCTAAGGGTTGAGCTCAGCATGCTGCCCCTTAACATTCAAGAGGGGGATTGAGAAATGAAATACATTCATAATTTCATAAAAGGAAATATGCATCTGAAGGAATACATCATAAGTGTTGTAAGAGATCAAGCAATTGATCATTTAGGACAATCAAGTCTAGGAATGCAATGAGTTGAAAATCATAAATGATCAATTGCTCATAAGAGTAATCAAAGGAGTGCATCATCATGAAGTGTGATAGTGAACAGGCATATGACCTAATTGTATACATCTAAAAATGGTCACATTAAATCAAGCTTGTTAATTAGTTAAATATGAATTATTTAATTAATCTTCTAAACTCATCTACATATAAATAATTTTAATTATTTATTTATATCATTCACTTTTATAATTCTTCTAGCTTAATTAAATAAATAAGTTTATTTAATTATTGTCATCTTCCTCTTAATTAAATTAAATAAATTTTATAATTTGTTTATATTAATTATCATATTATTCTAAGTTTGAATATTTAAATTCAAATAATGGAATATTCCTCCAAATGCTTTCTTTATCTTACATTGAAATTAAATATTATAAATATTTGATTTAAACAATTTTCTCACTTCACACATAATTAAATATTTAAAATATTTAATTAACTTACCTTTTCATCTCTCATATATAATTAAATATTAATTATTTAATTATGGAAGCTTCTAAATTCATTGTCACATGTATTTATTTAATTAGGGATTCATCCTCAACTACCAACTAACTCCTCATAATTGAAGTGCACAAATGGAAACTTTCCTTCAATTTTGAATGGAGAAGGTTGCATAGGAGGAAAAATTTCCCATTATTCTCTCAACCTCTAGAATCTCTCACCGTTCATCTTGATAGGCTTGATTTCGACTGTCGATCTTTGCCAACTAGACTTTGGCCTTCAAAAATCTATGAATACAACCCTTTTGTGAGTTGAAAAAGATCCTAGATTTTGTGAATTTAGCATAGTTACTATAGTTTCATTCTATCTAGAGCTTAGCCATCTTTCTTTCTTGTGCTTAGCATTGCATTTTAGCTTCATCATTTAGCATAATAATCATGATAGAACAGTCCTGCACAAGTTGTTTTAGTTTCTTTTATCATAGTTTCATAGCTTAGCTGAATCATATCACATCATTTAGCAATAGACATGCATGTTGCATAATCTCGTTCTCTAATTTGTCATTCTGCCAAGCTATTGCATACACCAACTGAGAGCCAACAACTTACAATAGATCCTTGGAGATAGAGAACAATGGGATGTCATTGAAGAAACTATTGTTATTGAGAGTTTGTTTATCTCTTAATTAGTTTCCTTCAATATAATGTCACATTGGTGTGTTTTTTTATCCTTTTAGTTAGTCCACATATTCATACACATATTTTTGGTACCCACCTTGGGGCCCTTGCCTAACTTTTTAGTTTTTTATTGCAGGTTTTCTAGCAGGTTATGTAGAAGACTCGCAGTTTAGTGCATACAAGGACTATTTTAGCACATCCTTATTCAATTCTAGTATTCACTGTTCTGATTTAGTGCATTGTTTATCTATTTTAATACATTTCCATACACTTTCAATGCATTTTAGTTCTCTTTTAGCACATTTCCATTCTATTTTAGCGCATTGTTGCTCTGGTTTAGTGCATATGTGCTCTTTTAGTGCATTATTGTTCTATTTTAGTGCATACCTAAAATTTATTTTAGCGCATTTATGATTTTTTTTAGCGCATTGATTAGTTCTTTTAGTGCATCCAGGGAACTATAAAATTTTAATCTTGATTCTAATGCTTCTATGGACAAAGATTTTTATTTTATGCATAAGATTAAAATGAAGCAATCTTAGGGTAGACATTTAAATCTGAAATTTATCAATCCTAGGGTAGTCACCAAATAATTTTTTTATCTTGGTTAAAATGAATCCCATGCTCATTGTGAAGCAACATCTTCACTTAGTTTAGAAAATTTTCATTTGGGATTAAAAACTGAACAAAATTTTTTGTTGCGATTGCGAGGTGATAGGCATATGCTCTCCCCTTAACTAGGTGACCAAAATGCCAGACTTACCTTTTTCATTTTATGCATTTCATGTTTTATTACATCCTTTAGAAGGCCTTCCGTAGTGGGAAAAATTACTCACCCTATGGGAACGGCCTAAGTGGGAACACCTAAAGCCAAGGTTTCAAACCCACTCTAATCAAAAGTGAATTTTGGGGAAACCCATATTCAACAGAAGTGTGCAAGATAACAATCCCCAAAATCTTTGTTCTAAAGATTGGGAGGTGTCCTGCGGGATTTTATCTATTGTCATGCTGAATGGATATCCTTACTATGAACCATAGTGTAGAAGCCAACTGTGTCAATTTTTGAACATCCTAATAATCACAATGGAAGGGGAGGGAAGAATACGCCCCAAGACACTCACCATATAATTTCCATAGACTATTTGCTCAGGGGATCAATAAATCTAACCTTGAGTATGCACTTGGAAAAGAAAAAAACATAGGTGCCCTCTAGGGGGTGACACGACTGTGTGAGTCGACACAATTCTAAGATGTGGGTTGTGATTAATATGAAGACCCTTTTGATAATTAATAGTGAGTCTGACTGAAGTGTTTGTTTTGTTCAAAACTAGTGGAAATCAAAAGGATCATGTTTGATTCTTGAACATACACTTTATGTTTAGTTTTAAGACTTTAAAAACAACTATCTTCTATTGTATGTCATTTTTTTCAAACATTAAATTAGATAAAGATCATCCAATTCAAAAATTTATCAAAAACCATGTTTGTTTCAACCCATTGACTTAAGCTTTTAGATCTGCCATCAAGTCTAGTCTTTTTCTATGCTTAGGGAATGGAAATCCACAATTTTTATTAAGAAATCCCTAGAGAAAAGGATCAAGAAGCCAAAAAATTCCCTTAGTTATAAGAAGCTATTGAAGAAGCTATTGAAGAGAAGAATTTTTTTATACCAAAGTTCGAAAGTTTTGTTAGAGCATCGAACTTTTCTCCATCGATATCATGACTTTTCTAGGGGTTTTACTGATGATTTTTCCATATAACCATTATCTTCACGAGATTTCTTTCAATGAAGAGCTCTATTGCAGAGGCATAATCATAGTCAGCCTATTCATCCCTTTTTCATCCCACAACCTGCAATTCATTATTCCAATCGTCTCGATCAAGTGTTGCAATAGAGAGCTTAGAAGCATTAGGCTTTTGAAAAATCCTTATTTTCTCAATCTAAGATCAAAATATCACAAAGTGCATCATCACGTCCATTTATGATTCTAGTTTAATTCCCATAACAGGATCATCATCCTTTCAACTAGGGAATCAGGAGCTAAAAATTAGAAATTTCTTTAGTCATATCAGTAGAATCTTCATTCTATTTTGACTAAGATATCCAATTAATTGCACTATCCCATTTTTTATCAAAGTTAGTAGAAATTTGGTATAAGCTTATGCCTGTTGTCACAAGATCTCAAAAGAACATAGAAGAAATGAAAAGGAAAATTCTCTTTGCAACATGGGTGATAAGGAAGAAAACCCTTTTCACAAGCTTCGTAATGGGAATAATTCTAATTTTGATACAAAAAAGATTAGAGAGGATCCTGAAGCCCCCCTTAATGATTTTAGTGCCCTAACTCAACAAATAAAAGCACTATAAGGGAAGATTAAAGAGATACAAGGGGGAACAACCAAGAAATATGTTTTGGAGGATATATTCTCATATCCCTTTGACATGAATCTCAACATAATTCCTTTTTTCCCATTGTGAGATCTCAAAATTTGATAGATATAACGAAAAAATAGATCCCATTGATCATGTGCAAGAATTTTGAAATATGAGCTTGGAATTTTCTCATGAAGATACATACCTGATGCATTTGTTTCCATGAAGTCTTGGTGGACAATTGATGGAGTGGCTCTCCAAAATCACTCCCCCCATCGAATCATTTGAGGAGTTAATCAGTAAATTCATATCTCAGTACTCCTACAATATACAACACCAAATAACCATGCTTGATTTATGTAAAGCAAAGAAAAGGATTGGGGAACCTTTCATTACATTCATTCAAAGGTGGAGAAGGTTATTTGCAAGATATTATATCCTATTCTTCAAAAAGAAAAGATGGAAATCTTTATAGACAGTCTAAATCAAGAGATGAGTTATAGGCTAAACCTCCATTGTCCTCAATCGTTTGAGAAATTCATTGAAAACGTGATTACCATCGAAGGAGCCTTGGTCAAGAGAGGAACATTAAAGCTTGAAAAATATGGTCGAAATTCGTATAACAACAACAACAATAAATCATGATTTTGGACCAAAAATAAGAATGTTGTAAATTATGGGGTGGTAGATGCCAACAACGTGAAGCCAACCATTCTCAATATATCAGGTGTCCAATGTAACAACAAAAATGATGGAAATTATAATAAATAAGGCAATAATAATTCCAATCAAGGGAACAATGCTAACCAAGGAAATGTGGCCAATAATTGTGATAATAATCTCAACAATAATCAAAATTCAAATGCGCCCAAATCATAGTTTTTCTCAAATTGACGGAGTTTTACTCCCTTGGTCCAGTCTCTTGAATCAATCTTAAAAGAGTTGTTGAATCAAAATAGCATCACATTTCCACCACAAAAATATTATGAGCCTCAAGTTAAACCACCATCATGGAATGACTCGTACTTTTGTGATTATCATAGATACAAAGGTCATAGAACAAATAATTGCCAAGGGTTAAATAATTTGGTCCAGGATTTGATTGATAATCACACCATAGCTATTGAGGGACATAATACCAATGAAAATCATAAGGCATTCAAGGATCCTCTCCCCAATTATCAAAAAGGGGAATCTTCAAGTGACAAGGGAAAAAATGTGAATCATGTCTATGACACCACCATCAACCATATCTATTCTGACTACTAGCAAGTGAACGCTATCATTGTCAAAGGAAAGCAAGAGTATCGGGAAGTAAATGCAACAACATGGGGGCAAGCCAAAATTATTGTTAAGTAATTTCATCTAAGTCAGTTGTCCCCCCTCTAAAGCAGTACAATTTAGTCGATAAACTACAAAAAACATTGGCTCAAATTTCAATCTTGGAGCTTCTTAAAATATCACTAGCACATAAGGACATTCTGGAGAAAGCTCTATTTGACACAACTATATCTCTTGATTTGGTTATCGACAAATTTCAAGCCATTGTGGGACACTTGACCTCACCCACATGTCTATCCTTTTTCAAAAAGGGATGATACCTCCATGACCCATCCTTATAATTCATCACTTTATCTCGAGGTCATGGTTCATAAAACCCAAATCAGACATGTCCTAATAGATGGGGGAGATGGTCTAAACATTTATACTTTAAAACTAGTTCATTCCTTAGGGTATTCTGAAGAGTCTATTGATCTAAGGAGAAAAATTACAATCAAATCATATGATGATGAGGAACGAGCTTCTAAAGGCCTCATCATGATACCCATCAGAGTGGGACCTATTATGCCTTGCATAACCACCCCATCTTTTGCCTTGGTCAAAATGGGTCCCCCTTTTTGTGTTCATTATCTTTTATTTTGTTTTTTGAGTCTGTCGGAATCGGAATTGAAATTGAATCGGGTTCTGAAAGTTCTTTTGAGGCTTGTTTTTGGTTCTATCCCAATAGTCTTTTCTTTGCCTTTGTTTTGGTCTTTAGTGGAAGCAGAGTCGGAGTGGGTATTAGGATGGTTATTATCAAAATTTTTAAAATCATAATTTATTTCGATCCCGCCTTCACTATTTTTATTTTTGCTTAGTCTCAGTCTTTGTGTTTTATTAGGTCGGTCTTTTACTTTACTTTTTGTATTTACTTTTGTTTTGTTTTTAGTTGTCGAACCCAGAACTAGAATGGGAATGGGGTTTGGAAATTTTATAAATTTGAGATTCCGTTTCCATTTTAGTTCCGCCCCCGCCACTTTTTGTCGTTGACTTTTTGACTGAAGTTGCACTACAGATGAGTGTTCGTTCTCTTACAGTTCTGACTCCACCTTTATTGCACTTTAATGCATTAATGGTGGTTGCCGGTGTAGGTAGAAATTCACATATTTACCTTTATTAAGGGTTAATCCAATCATTATTGTTATTGTTAAAGATCTAAGAGCACGAAAGAGTAGTAGCAGAGTTTGTTTGAGCAAATTGATTGAGATAGAGAAGGGATATTGTGTGTGAATCAATTCAGAAAGTTAGCTCGGGTTTGTTTGCGTTTGAGGTAGGTTTCTTATCTTTGTTGTTCTTTGTTGATTTATGGTTGTGATTGTTGTGTTCTTCTTTATATTTGCTTGTGTGTTCAATCATTTTGTTTAAGGAAAATTTATGATTATTGATATGATTGAATGAGTAGGTTCTTGTTTGGTCTTGTTTCTTTTGCTTTAAATCTTTGTTTTCTTGTACGTTCATGTCGTTTCTTTCTATTTTTAGGTGTAGTCGCTTTCATGTCTTAATCGTGATTGCATCGTGTTTGTTTTTGGTTTGCAGTAGATTAGATTAGATTAAGGGTTTTTAATGGCTTTTGTTAAAATTAGAAATCTACAGTGAGGTAGATTAGAGATTTTACAGTGAGTTAGGGTAGATTAGATTTATTGTTTAATTAGGGTTTCGTCATATGTGTATAATGGCAAGGTTTAAACCCGTGCCCTAGTTTTTTTTATTGGATTCGTTAGATTAGGGTTTCGTATCACTTGATGATCATAGTTAAATAAGATTTAAATAATGGCCCTAAAATGCAATTGTTCCCCACGGTCATATGAGTGTAGATTTTTAAAGCTCCTTTTCCATTTTATAGCGACCTAGGTTTTAATCATGAAGTTATGTTGAAAATGAATAAAGTATTTGATGATGTCATGATTAACATAGCCGGAGGCGGGATTGGAATCGATTATGGACCTAAGAGTTTTGTTTTACAAAAGTCATTGATTCCATTTCTATCCCATTTCTGACTTCGAGTTCTAAAAGGTTTCCTTGAAGTATATGATAACATAGGCGAAGGTGGGATCAGAATAGATTATGAACTTAAGAATTTTTTTTTGCGAAAGTTATTGATTCCATTTCTATCATGTTTCCAACTCTGAATGTAATAAAAGTCTTCTTTGAAAAAGTAATGATAACCTAGACGGAGGTGGAGGCGGAGTTGAAGCCGGATATGAAAATTGGAAAATCAGAAGAAAAAAAAATCCTTTTTTTGTTCCAATCCTGGTTCCGACCACTATCCCGGTTCCAACCTCGAGCCCGTTTGTTATTACGTGAAGTATCTTTATTAGTTTTTGCTCTGAGTCCGATAGTGTTGTAAAAGAGATTTTTTTGAGCTTTTGTCTGGTTCCAAATCCGATGTATGTGTAATAGGTATGTTTTAAAAGCATGTTTTATGATGATATCTAAAGATCTAATTAGAGGTTTTCTTGCAAGAAAATTGAAAGATGTCAGGAACGTCAGGAGAGGCTGCTCGAAGGAATCAACTGGCTGGAACATCAAAGACAGTACCAAAAATAAAGAAGGTGAAACTAGAACCGTTGCCTTATACATTGAGGTATGATCATAGGAATCTGGTGGTGAAAGTGAGCAAGGTGGAATTAGACTGGTCAGATATCATAGATACTAATCTGGGCCAGTACAGCTTTGAAGAATTACATGAAGAGACCTTTGCAGAATGAGAAAAATTGACAGGGAGAACACAAAGGATTGTTGACTCTGGTCTTGCACATATCACTATGTTTCCTTTATCAATTCAGTGTCCGGAGTTGATATTGATAGTAGCTAGTACTTACAATCCTGCTACAAGACTATGCATGGATTCACAAAATAATGTGATTATAGATCTTACTCCGCAAATGTTCAAAAGTATATTTAATGTTCCTGATCCCAAGAACTTGGTGCAACTAACTGAAGCAGAGGCATTGAAGAAATATAGAAAGCATAAAGACTCCAATAATTCTCACTTAAACAAAAAATGGTTAAACAAAGAGAAGAAATCATTAAGCAAGCTTGCAGACCAGTTAAAGAGGGCAGATTTCAAGAAGGAGGTATCTGACTTAATATTAATGTTGTCTAGAGTGTTTGGGAAGAGGAATACCTTCCACTTCAAGGAATGGATATTTCATTTCATTCAAGTAATCTTTCAAGGTGATTACCAGTTTGATTGGTTAATGATTGTTTCTGATGCCATACATGATCAACTCACAAGGGTCAAACAAACTAAATCTTTCTTCATGACTTCTTATGTGGTTTATGCTGCAACAAGATTGGGGATTTTCCTAGGATTAAACAGAGTAGGTATAATAGGAGTCTTGGATGGGCAGAAGAAGGTATGGGAACATTATGATCAGTTATCTCTTCAAGTTGCTGAGACTCATTTCAGAAGAGTCAATGATGCATTTTTATATGTGGTCATCAATCAATTGAGTGGAGATGCAGGATACAGGTTGAGTCCGGAAGCTATGGCTTTTATTATTGAATGGGGAAGTTGGTACATCCAATACCCCAAATTTACATACTTCAAGTTATTTGGTTTTGAAGGCCATCCACATTTACTTCCAAGATGCTGCAGTAACAGAATAGTTCTTTTGGAGTTTGTGTATCAAGCTATCAGAGTTAATGCTAGGTTTGGGATCAGGCATAAAACTGGATGTCATAAATTTCTCATGAAGTTGGGGGAATATGGTTGTCAAAACTTGAAGGGAGCAAAGGTGGTTTGTAATGAGTTGATATAATTGAAATTGGGATTGTATACAGCTTGTAAGTATTTTGATCCAAGGAAGAAAATGTATGCCTTATTACCTTCAGTGTTCACTAGACACTTTAATTTGTTAGAGGACTTTTGGTGCGATCAACAAGATGAGTATGACTTAAGGAAGAAGAACTAGGAAAGATTGCTGGTTGCACTTATGGCAGAGTTGGGTGTTAAAGAAAATATTCCTGACACGTTGGCGGATGATGGAATTGTATTGGATCCCTCATATGAAGCCTTGAACATTGGCACCAAAAGCTTAGATCCAATAGACTGGAATGAGGAAGAAACAATTGATATTAAGAAAATTGGAAGAACAGTTTTGGATAGAAGTGTGCAATGGTTGATAATGAAAGCTCAAGCTCCTCAAGGACCAGTCATAAAGAAGGGCAAAGGATACAAGAGGATTAAAAGGAAGACACCTCCCAAAGAGCCATTAGAATTCCTTCCTCTGGATGTTGAAGAAATAGAACTTGAGGTGGTCGATGAAGAAGAAGAGGCACCAAAGGGAGATGTTCCAATAGGATCTACTATTTCTATGCCCACATTGGGTGAGTCATCCACACAAGTCCCACTTACAAGGAAAAGGAGTAAATAAGTTCAGAAGGGAGCACTTTATGGCATGGCTGAAACTGCTAAGGGAAAAGAAGTGGAGGAAGAAGTTCTTGAGGTTGAGATGGATTCAGATGAGACTCTATCTAAAAAGGATTTGCAAGAAAACATGCCTCTAGAGCATACTATTGAGTAGATTCTGACACAAGAAGAGCAATGGAAACTATTTGAAGATGCTACAAGAGATTATGATATAAGGGTTGCAGTGGAGAAGCAAAAGGAAATGGATGCTAAGGCGCAAGTTGATGCTCTACTTCACCAGCAGCAATTAAAGGCAAAAAAAATTGAAACAAGGGCAGCAACTGATGAAGTAGAGAAGCAAATGAGGCAATGAGAGCATGAGCTCAAGTTCAAAGCACAAAATGACAAGTTAGAATTGATACAGAAGATCCATGATCTTGAGGAGGAGAAAGCAAGAAACTAGAGGGAAAAGGAAATCCTGGTTGCTAAACTAAAACTTGCAGAGGAAGCTCGACAGAAAGAAGAAGAAGCTGAAGCTCTAAGAAAGAAAAGAGATGTTGAAGAGCTAATAAAGAAACAACAAGCTGAAGAAGAAAGGGAAAAGGTAGAGAAGCTCAAGGCCTTAGAAATAGAGGGGATAGAAAAAGAGAAACAAAAGGTTTTGGAAAAAGAAAGATTAGAAAAGGAAGTTCAAGAAAGAGAAGAAGAGGAAGGAAGGAAGAGAAAAGAACAAAAGGATAGAGAAGAGGTTGAGAAGTTGGTGCAGATGCATGTGCTGCAGGAGCAACAAGAGAAAGCAAAGGTTGATTCTCAACCTGAGGTAAATGTTCAGCCACCCTCTACAATTGTTGCTTCCTCTTCCATGATGATGACTTCTCCCAATGCTCCTATATTGTTGAAGTTAGACCTACAGAAGAGAGCTAGAAAACCTCCTCAACCTCTTAATTGGGAGGACATGATGAAGGGAATTGAATAGGAAAGTCCTAAGAAGAAGGATAAATTCTTACATTCTACCAGACTCACATATAAAGGGGATATAGTTGCTGAATGTGCCATGCCTATGAAAGAAAAGGAGGTAGGGGATATGCAGCTAATAGACTATCAATTGAGTATGGTTAATTTGGGAAGACCCACTAGGAATCAACAAATGAATCTAATTGATGTAGTGGCTTCAACAACTAAATCAAGAATGATGAAGGAAAAACAAAAGAAAGATGAGCTTAAAGCTCAATTGGATCAGTTACATTCATTCTTGAAGAGTGTCTCCTCTCCAAGGTCACAACAAGTTGCAGCCATTGAGACTCCTATTTTGTTAAGCAAAAAGGAGGTAGATGATTTGGTGCAAGTTAGAGGTAAGGTGGAGATGGTAGAAAAATGGATAGACAAATTGAACCGAGAGGTAGGTGAGGTTTTAACAAAAGGATTTGAAGCCTACAAAGAAGCAGAGGGAGTAATAAAAGAGATGCATCAATACATTGAGGCATCAAAAAAACAAGAAGAAGAGTATAAGGAGTATAGTGAAAAGTTAGAAAAGATAAATACATTGCCTCTAACTACTCTTCTAGAACAATCTATACTTGAAGATGATAACAAATACTTTGTAGAGAAGACTTCTTGCATACTTAAGTTTAGGACTGGCTTTTTGAGCAAGCATAAGGATGAGATTAATGAAGCAGTTAATAATTTAACTAAGCAGTTGGAAGAGTTGGAAGCAGTCATGGCCATAATTGTAGATGTGAATGTAATGACGAAAGATGGCATGCCTTTGAGTCAAGTTAAAGAGAAATGGAATAAAATATTTCAAGGACTCATGTAGGAGAAGGATGATGGAGGAGACTTGGTAATAGATCGGCTTGTAGAAGTCAAAGAAGAGATAAAAGATGCAGGGAGAGAATTGATAAAGGTTAAAAGTATGAAAGAATTTGCTACAGTTGAGTTGGATCGGATCAAATTTGTAGATGACTAGATTGATGGGCTAGATATGGATAGTTTACAACAAGTCTTCACCAGTTATGATGATTTCATTGCGGATCCAACTTCACATGCATAAAAATCTTGCATGCATAATGTTCTCCTTCCTTGCATGTTGCATATATACATCACTAATAGCTTTTTGAGCGCATGACTTCCTCTTCTATTCTATCTTCTATTTTTAGATCAAACTGAAAGTTTGAATGTAAAGACTCAAGATCAAATGGATCTAAGTTTCCAAGAAGGTTTAGTTCCTAAAAAGGTGGAATGCCTAAAATAGAAGTAGGGTTCAAACTTTTGTATATCTATAAATACCTGATGGGTATCATATTGTAAGGGTCGGCTAATTGAGAACTAGATTGGCTTACCTAATGCTAGGAGATAGAATTTTGTAGAGTTTTTGCAGAGATACATTATACTTGATCTTTTATAGTTAATAGAATTTACAGGTTAACGCAATATGGAGTTTTCATTGAGTTGTTTTGTTTGATAAGGTTAATAAGTTATAATCCATTTGAATGCCAGTGATTGTGCTGAAGTATGATAGTTTCTTATGTAATGAAAGTCATTAGAAGAAACCAGATTTAAAGATTATCTTGTTAGATTGTCATTGAATTGAAGTTATTAAAGTTTGTTGATCTATGATCTTGATGATGAATGAATGTGTGTTGTTTTGAAAAGTCCTTGAATTATTTGTGATATGTGATTGTGAAGTTAATTAAGCACCTAAAATGTATACAGTGGTACAGATTACGCTATAGATTGTGTCATATTATGGTTTTCTTGATTTGATTGGAAGAAACATTCATTATTGAAGATATATGTCTAGATGATAGATAAAGTTGATTCATACTTACTGGTTTACCCCTTTATTCTATCTTTTTCTTTTATTTAAAACCCATTGATTTACAAGAACTATTTCGATAAAAAGAGTCATAGCTTGAATCTTTTGTTACCAGTACAGGCCCCTTGAATATTATAGTTGCATGAACCAATTGAGTGACATCAGACAATTGAGAACCAACTACCAGGACCTTGGGAGTTAGGCTACTACATGTTGTCTTTCTTTTTCAGGAGAAATAGAGTAGAAATATTTTGTTTTAATGTTGTTTGTGTCATTTTAACCATCAATAGGGCCTGTTGTAAAGAACACTTTTTGTCAAGTTCTTGATCAAGATTTATCCTATAACATACTTCTGGGTCATCCATGGATCCATGAGATGCAAGCAGCGCCATCTACTTATCATCAATGTCTAAAATTTCCATATGGCGGACAAGAAATAACCATACCTACGGATCATAACAACAGTCAAATTTTCTCTAACCTAAAAGAAACCCTAAGATTCTTTTGTTCCACACAATAGAGAAGCTCTTGTTGTTACTATTTCCAAACACAAGGATCAAACAAAGGAATTAAAAAAGAGCTTTGGCACCAAGCTACAATTAGAAGACAATGGAGTGGGAGAATATTCTTTATGTCTCCCTAACTTACCTGTTTCTCCAAGGTCACATGGTTAGCCTACAGTATCCACACATTAGGCTGCAACAATATCCTCATCAAGAACACAAGCTTCAGTTCCCATCACCAAGTTTTATGGAAGATTCATCAAGGCAAGCACTCAAGAAAATGAAGTTGAAGATAGAGCTATTCTCGATTGGCTTTATAAATATGGAGATGAATCTGTTGAGCATATCAAACTATCCACTTAACAATATGGGAAAGGCTATACCATGATGCAAAAGATGGGTTATGATGGAAATGGCCCCATAGGAAAGAGAAAAGAAGGAATTATGGAACATATTCAACCAAAAATAATGCTTTTGAAAGATAAGATGAGACTTGGGTATGTGGAAGATATGAAAGAAGTTGCCTTAGAGAAAATTCAAGAAGAAGATGCTTTAAAGAGATCCCGTGGGGAATTAGCTGAAATAATTATGAGATTGCAGGAAAATTTTGACACTGATTCCAATGAGTATGAATGGGACACCATTTCTAATGATAAATTCTAGAGAGACAAATAGGTAGATTTTGTACAAAAATATACACCCATGCTCACACAAGGGGAAAGCTCAAGGCGTCCACTTGATTGTGTACTACAAAGTGACCATGACTCGAGTGATGATGATTTGATTAAAAGCAAGATAGATAATCAATAGGAGGATACCATCATAGATCTTCCCCATAGCGAGAATGATAATAGTATCATGACCTTAATAGTCATTGACTTTACCCAACCTAATGATCCATTACCCCTGGTCCATCTTGAGCTCATTGATTGGGAAAAAACTGAACCAATGGACATTCCAACCTTCCCAGATGATGAAACCATTATGAATTTTCTTTGTTCTTCCAACTTGGAAATGGGTTCCACCAGTGAATCGCAAGATCAAAGTCTCAGTTAGGAGAGTGCCAAGTTTTTTAGATGCAAAATTAACAATGTAAAAGATAGATCTAATGGTGAAAACCTAACAAAGGCAGTCTTAGATCATGAAAAGAGAAAAATAAAGAGTGCATTTGAAGGTAAAAAGCTTTCAAAGGCACTGGAAGATGGGAAACTTGACACTCTCCTTGAGCACTATCAAGAAAGATTTTCTATTTTGATAGAACCTATAGAAGCAATCAATATAGGCATTGCGGAAAAGCCAAAGATCTTGCAACTTGATGCATCACTGATAGAGGAAGAAGTTCCAAAATTCACAGAATTTCTAAAGGAAAATCAAATCAATTTTGCATGGTCATACACAAATATTCTTGGGTTAGATCCAAATCTTGTCATGCACCATTTGCCCATCATGCTAGGGGAAAATCCTATGAAACAAAAGCTTAGAAAGATGAACCCACATGTTACATTGCTAGTCAAAGAGGAACTAAAGAAACTATTGGATGTAGGATTCATTCGATCTATCGACTATGCGGAATGGATCTCCAACATTGTACTTGTGTCAAAACCAGATGGAAGAATCATAATCTATACAGATTTTAGGGATCTAAATAAAGCATGTCCAAAAGATGATTTCCCTCTACTAAACATAGACATGATTGTGGATTTAACAGCAAGGCATGCTATGTATTCATTAATGGATGGTTTTCTCAGGAATAAATAGATCAAGATTGCACCTGAAGATCAAGATAAGACTACATTCACATGTCCCTAGGGTACATATTGTTGGAATGTAATGTCACCCAGACTCAAAAATGTAGGAGCAACATATCAATGAGCAATGACTACAATTTTTCATGACATGATGCACACATTCATGGAGGATTATGTATATGATCTTTTAGAAAAATTAAACACAAGGGAAGAAAATCTAGATATCTTATCTAATATTTTCATCAGAATGGAAAAATTTAAGGTCAGACTCAATCCCAAGAAATGTGTCTTTGGAGTAAAATCTGGAAAGTTCCTAGGTTACAACTCTAATATTATTATCGATTATAATCATATATAATCGAACTCCATTGTCTTCTCAATTTGCTAGAGAAACATAGCATCAATTTGATGCTATGTTTCTCATACGGAATCCATTGCATTGCTAGACATATGGACAACTGAGCAACCTTCAGTCTTCGATTCGAATTAGATTGCTAGAAAAGCATCACTGCATTGTTCGTATGCATTATATGAATGCCATGCTATTCGTATAATAAACTGATGCATCAACACGCATTCAAATTATTGATTTTTATTTCAAATCAAGGAATTTCCCTTATTTCCAATACTTACTATGTTTTGTTCATGTAATATTAAACATTTTGATTGATAGGTCTATAATGGATATTATCCAGGTTTGTCAACCTTTTTTTTTCAATTTTTTTCAAGTATTTGAATAATATATTAATTCGAGGTTCTCTGAGTTTCTCAACTATATTTTTATATTAATATTCAATATGTAATATTGAAAAAATAGATAAAGTTTAACTTGCTAGCACATCTCACATCATTAGAAACAACGACCCTAAAAGACCCCTTATTTCAATAGAGAAAATTCCCTTATATCAAACCATGTTGATTCACACATTACAACAGGAACCAACGTGAAGTCTATCGAACTGCACGGGTTCTTTTAGAACCATTTCTTAGATTATTTTCATAATATTACATAATATTCTTTTATTCATTTCCGTGTTATATAGCTGAATTATATTCTTTATAGGATATAAATATTGAGATCCTCTGTTATAAGTGAAGGATCATTGCACATTGAAAGAGTAAATATTCGCCTGTAAGATACTTATTGAGCAGTACCGATATACAATAAAAAAGGTATTTGTATCCTCATATTATATGTATCTAATATGTGTAATGAGTAAATACAGATTTATTCCTATATAATAGAGGATCTCAATATTTCTTATCAAATTTGGCCATAGATTCTTCACAAGGAGCCAGATGAGAAGAAACTTTCATATCCGGTTCTAAAATAGAGATGGGATTCAAATATTATTAGACAACCATTGACTAGAACCCAAAAAGAACAAAATTTCATCACCAACATAGGGGAAGAATCAAGGGAGTATCTTCTCGGGGAAATCGCATTTGTTTTGGTAGATTTGCTCTTTAGGCATTGGAACCTGTTTGGATCACATCTGGACAGATAGAAGCAGGATGATGAGCAATTACTCATTATGCCCGTCGCGGCGCAAAAATATGGATACGTATATTTCCCGACAAACCTATTAGAACGAAACCTGCAGAAATACATATGGGTTCGGGGAAAGCCAAGGGATCTCCAGAATATTGGGTATCTGTCATCAAACCAGGTTGAATACTTTATGAAACAAGTGGAGTATCATGGCACATCTTACCAAAACCAGTTGTATCGTTATCCTTAACGATCAATGAATTGTAAATTCTAGGCATATTACCTGGAGGGAAAGATACATCTAATATTGGGCCGATGATCTGAGCAATACGTCCTACCTTCTTTTCTACAAGTGCAGAAACCCCAAGAATAAAAGGATAGGTTCTCATAAAAAATAAATAAAAAAAGACATGCTGATGTTTTCACAACAACTACCAAGCAATCATGAACACTTTAATTTTATGGGTCCTACACACAGCATGGCCCGGGCAAAAGAATTATTTTTTTCACACCTTAGAGACATACCATTCCAAAGTCTTATCAGTTGATGTTCCCTTGTAAAAATAACATAGCCGAGTATGAAGCTGCATTGCTAATTAGAATGAGAATCACATTGGACTGGAGAATCACAAAATTGTAAGTTTTTGCTGATTCACAACTTGTCATAAATCAAATAAATGATGACTATCAGACTAAAGATGAAAATTTAATGCCTTACAAGAACATGGTAGATGATTTCAAGAAGTATTTTGTTGAGATGAAGTTCATGCAAATACCATGGATCGACAACAAAGTTGCAAATGCCATGGCTACAATTGCATCACTACTGCAATTACTAGAGAACCAACTCTGATACAAATTCCTAGTGGAACAACTATTTTTCCCTACCTATGACCATCCTGAAACCCTAATAATTTTTCACTTGACTGGTTTTGATTCCCCCTTATATAGAAAAATCTATGCCTATCTAAAAGATTCTATCTTACCCTATATTTGTCTTGGGATCAGAAAATAAATTTCATACGATAATCTTCTCACTATACCCTAATCGATGATACCCTATACCGACATGGTCTTGATGGTACCGTCCTTAGATGTCTCAAACGTGATGAATCAGAGAAGGCCTTACAAGAGGTTCATAGTGGTATTTGTGGGACTCATTCAGGTGGATTAACCTTGGCTAAGAAACTTGTTATAATGGGTTACTATTGGCCAACCATGGAAAACGAATCATTTATCTTTGTGAAGAAATATTTGAAATGTTAGATGCATGGGAATCTCATTCACGCTCCTACTCAAGAACTACAACCTTTCACTACAATATGGAATTTTGCTCAGTGGGAACTAGATCTAGTTGGAAAAATTCACCCATCATCATCAAACGGACACAAGTTCATAATCACGTCCATCGAGGACTTTACTAAATGGATTGAAGTTGTTCCATTAACAATAGTCATCGGAAAACAAATTTCATCTTTCATTTTGAATTATATCATATGTTGATATGGCATTCCTAGCTCCATTATCATAGATAATGGAAGACCTTTTAAGAATCAAGATGTTGATGAACTCTGTGAAAGATTTGACATCCAACATAGGTTCTCTACGCCTTGTTATCCATAGGGGAATGGCCAAGTAGAAGCTTCAAACAAAACAATCATGAAGATTTTGAAGAAAATGGTGAATGATGTCGGTCATGATTGGCATGTCCAATTAAATCCAGCTTTGTGGGCATATAGAACCAACATTCACATGCCGATAGGTGCCACCCCATACGCTTTGGTTTATGGAGCAGAAGCAATTTTACCATTGGAAGTTGAGGTTCCCTCACTTCGAGTCTCACTGAAGGGACTCATAACTGATGAGGATTACAAAGTTGCAAGACTACAAGAACTAGAGCTACTTGATGAGAGACAACAAAATGCAGCCAATCATTTGAAGGTTTATCAACAAATCATGTCTCGTAGCTACAATCATAGATTCATACCATGCACATTTCAAGTGGGTTACTTGGTTCTAAAATAAAACCCACACAATCAACAAGATCGAGAAAAGAAAGGAAAGTTCAAACCCAATTGGCAGGGTCCATTTGTTATCATTGCAACATATGGATCAGGGGCATATCAGTTATCTATGCCAAAAGGGGACCTGCTTGAATATCCAACCAACAACATCCATCTAAAGAATTTCTATGTTTAAAAATACCCAAAAAAACACAAAAAGTCATGAAAAATCCATAAAAATCAGAAAATGTCCTTAAAAAATCCTCATCTAGGTGAAAACCTTGCAAATAGGCATCCTTTTGCAATATAAAAAATGAAAAATAGAGAAAATACAAAAAAAATGAAAAAGGAGAAAAACCGTTGCCTTGATGAAAACCTGGCAAATAGGCATCTTGGTAACAACAAAAAAAATCAAAAAATTTGAAAAAGTGCAATAAAAATAAACGGTGAAAACCTAGAAAATAAGTGTTATTTGTGATTTAGTTGGATCTCCCATCTATTAGGTTACATCCTACATTGCTCATTCATAGCCACTCTTTCTAGCATCAAATCCATAGTCGGCCATCATATTCACATCATGCGCACAACATTTCCTTGAAACAACAAGGATCTCATCATGGCTTGATGATCATTTGTTTGTATTCCTAGCAGTAGGATGTATCTAATCTAGAGTCAAGGTGCAAACTTATTGGGGGAAATCATATTTTTGAACTTTCTGGCAAACAAACAACAACAAATATCAAGAATCAGAATATCAGATCAACAATCAAATATCCAATCAAGCCTGGTCAAAGAAGCTATCAGACATGTCATACATAAAACTGAACCAAATTGGATGATCTTAGTCTGAATAAAATGAATGAAACACTTAAAGCATAAGTTGAATTGCTGTTTTGAAATTTGATGACATCATATCTCTAGAGTGGTTCAATGATGTACTGAACTAGAGTCGCAAGGAAGGAGTATGATTTTTTTTTGTCTGATGGCTGTGAGTTGATCATTATTATTGTGCAAATTTGTCATGGGACATGCTCTACAATGTATCATTGATGACATTTCAGAATTTTCATAAGAAAAAGGTTAACTTTTGTTTGTTTATGCAAGCAATACTTAGGTCATCTTGGTTCAATTATACCTCGATGCTTGTATTAACTTGCTATATCAAACATCATGAAAGTTGTACTCAAGTCATCATTGGTGCTAATATCCCCTTTTATTCTTGTACTCACTTTCAACATATCAAAAGGCTCAATGATGAAAATCAAGCACATAATTGGTTCACAAAATGACAACAATGAGTGGTTCATGTTATAATGTTAGGATTGCATGATTCATATAGATTGCATTCGCATTGCGGCTATATAATAGGTTTTTGGAAGGTGGGAAAAGATACATATCTCTTTTGAAATAAAGATTGAGTACACTTGGACATTGGAAAAAATCACATCATCATTTGTTGCATATCATTTTCATCCCATTTTTATATCATCTGGATTATCATTGTCATATCATTTTACTAATCATTTCATTTTATCATCTTACATCATTATTTGGGGTTATCATTGTTATGATCTTTTATTGCATTATCATTTTATTTCATTATCATTTTCACCATTAGTTTCATGTCATTTAATATCCACTTTCATATCATTTTCATTCATTTTATCATCAATCTTGGCATTTACCATCTTTACATCATTTGCATTTTTCAAAGTCATTTCCATATCATTTTCACATATCATTTTGCATTATCATTTATTTTCACATATCATTTTGCATTATCATTTCATTTTCACATATCATTTTTCATATCATCATTTGCATATATGTATCACATCAGTCTTTTATATCATTGTCATACCATTAATTATTCATCTCATTTGTATCTTGCATATCATTCTCATATCATATCTTACATTACCATATTATCATTATATTCTCCCTACCATATCATTTTAGGATTCACTTTGCACTATCATCATTAATAATTTTTGTATATATCATTTCAATTTCATTACCATTATCATTCTAGTTTCATGTCATTTTTGTATTTCACTTATCTATATTAGTCTCATATCATTAAATAGATTCATATCATTTTAAGATTCATTATCGTATATCATCCACTTTTCATATTCATATTATTATTATTCATTATCATTGCATGCCATTTATTATCTCATCCATTCATAGTATCATTTTAACATTCATATAGAGTATCATTATTTCTACATCATTTTCATATCATTCACATATCAACTTGCATCTCATCATTTCATTAACATGTAGTCTATCATAACATCCATATCATATTTTTCACATTATCATTCTCATGTTTATAAAAAAATATCATCTTATCATTTTTCATATCAGATCATTAAATTCATTCATCCACATCTATAAGCATACATCAAAAAGAATAAAATGCATCTATTTGATCATTTTGAATTCATAATTATAGAACATCATAAAATGCATTCAATTTTCATCATCATTTCATATCATGTGCATAAACATCATCACAATTGTCATAGCATCATGCATAAATCATCAATAACATGGCATATAGAGATAAAATGCATACATAAACATCCATCATAGAATAATCAAGGACACATGTATAGTCAACATTTTCATTGCATATCATGTAAATCTCATCAAAATAAATGTCCATCAGTACAATGATATCAAATGTCTAAAAGAGATACATAGAAAGCGACAAAAATGGTTTATACAATATAAACAATGTGGGGCATTTGTATGAGGATCATGGCTACTGCTATCTCTAGAGGTGGTGGATCTCAATAGATCTCTATTTCCTGAAGCACCTATCTCTCATCTAGGAGGCTCTGACATGCTCCTGGTGGCACTCCTAGTATGACTGTGTAAGTGGGTACAAGATCGGGTACCTGATTGTGTATAGGCTATCCTATGCTCAAGAGGTACTACCTCAAAATATCTCATCCTATAGTACTCACACTATTGATCAGTCTCCAACCACTCTACCACAACCTCTCCAATAGATGTACCCTCCACATATCTCACTAATCTCTCAGTTGTACCCTTTTCCTATACACACCGTTGTCTGAAGCTATCCCTCTCTACTATAATTTGGGTTATCTATGGGTATGTAGGTGGTGGCTACCTATCTATGCTTGTATTCGAATAATGGTGGCATGTTCCTGTGCCTATAGAGAATCAATATGTCCTTGTGAAGGAGACCTGATAGTGATTTGTGGTCCTAAAGTACTGCGCTCCTCCACCACTCTAGTTGTGCGAGGCCTGGTCTTGAAGTGTACATTAAAGAAAACTCTCCCCCCACCACCCCCATCATCCCCATCATCATCATCATCTAAACCATCATCATCATCCTCATCAATATCCATGGCCACCCCACCTATATCCTCCTTTCCTCCAATAGGTTGCTTTGCGTGTCCCTCTACATGTGGCTATTGTTGTGCTCACTGTAAGGCTGGTCCACCTAATAGTGGGGTAGGCTCATCTGGACTGGTCAATCTAGGGAATGGATGAGTATAAAAATATGTAATGTAATCCTTAGTCATATGTGCATATGTCACCTTTGGATGAATATCCTAAAACTCTAGCTATAACCCAGTGTACTCTACTCTTGCTACCTCAAGTGCGATAAAGGGACCCCACTCTACAACATCCTCTTGGTGTTTGGCATAGTGAGCCACACCCTATGGCATCATCTATACCCACCCATACTATCTTAGTACCCACATAACTAGAAACTTCTCAATGATAAATGGGGTACGACCAATCAAGTATCTAGTAATGCCATAGTAAGGTATCTCTATATCATCCTCATCCCATGCCTCACAATCAACATATGGTCTCCAGATGATTGTATCCATGTCATCTAACACATGACGCTAGTACTCTAACTTTCCCAACATAGGATGGACAAGGGGACCTGTATATGCATACACATATGGATGGCCAAGTGGACGATCTATCCGTGTGACAGGGTGGGTGATGGCATTGTGCTCCCACGCCCATATCTAAAGAAGTCTCACCCTAGAAGATATAATCTTCCCATTTGTATATACCACTTGATGAATATCATGGTATAGATGAGAAAAAATGCATGATCCCCATGTGTATCTAGTCTGATGAAGGATCATGTCCTACAATATCTGACCCCAACCTACTGATAGTCCCTTTGACCTATGATCGGGACAAAGGAAGCCACCAATGAAACTTGCCAAAACTAATGGAAGTGGGGCATATCTCTCAAGAATATCTCTCTAGGAAATCTCATAACCACCAACCTACGGATCCTGAAAAACTCGTTGCAGAGCATCTGTACCTCCAATCTCCTTGTGATCATAGATCACAAGCTTGCCAACCACAAGGATGCCTAAAATCCTATACACATCCTCTAGTGTAATTGTGATCTCTACACTCGGCAAGTGAAAAGTATTATTCTCACTATGCCATCTCTTGACTAACATAGTTAACAATGCTCTATTGACCCTATACTGCGGGATCCTGAGAAGGGAACCCAACCCACCTCTAATAATGACCCCAATCTCTGGCTAGGACAATCAGGGAATCATCTCCCATGTACGAGGAAACCTCTCTCTGATCTGGAGGATTTTAAAATCCTCCTATAACATCAATTCAACATTCAATCGGATCATCAGCAAGGAAAATCAATCAATCAGGAAATCAAATAATCATGTCAATCATATCAAGCAAGTGAATCATATCATTACTATTTTTTTTTCATCCAACATGGAAGCAAATTTATCAGAATCATCAAAATCAGAAACATATCAACCTATCATTACTATTTGTTTTCAAGCCAGAAGAAAATTTTATCATTTCTACTATTTGTTTTTCATCGCACATAAAAAAAATTAATAGCCAATCGGCTCAAAATCAACATCTTTACTATTTTTTTTCAGTTTGGAAAGAAAATTTATTAGAATCAAGAACATCATACTATTTTTTTCAAGCACAAGAACAAATTTATCAAAACATCATTATAATCAAGTTAATATATCCTTGATGCTACTCGATTTCATCAAATCAGTCGTCTAATAAAGCAATACACATCAAGAAATCATCTCAAAGTTTCAGAAACAACAAAATTTCATGGATGCGTAAAAAAAAACTTTCAATGCGCGAATTCAAAAAATGCGCTACATTATCCATGGATGCACTAAAACAGAGGTCCAAAGTGCTAAACCATCAATGCACTAGTCTATCAGGTGTATGCACAATATTATCTATCCTATGCACTAATCTAGTTGATGCGCTAAAGCCCTCAATCTATGCACTATTTGAGCATCATATGCGTGGGGTTTTCACCTATGTGCTAATCTATCTGTCCTATATGCTAATCCAGCATCCCTATGTACTACACTATTTAATCAATGTGCTATCTTGAATGTGCTAATCTACCTAGGCTATGCGCTAAACTAAAGCTCGCATGCACTAAATTAGTTTTCTATTAGCTAAACAAAATTTTAATAAACTCAAAATTCAAAAAAATCAAGAAAAAATTCAAAATAAAGGGTTGTACAATCTTACCGGAGGATCATATGCTGCTAGTCACTGATGTCAGTGAGCCTGCTTGAATTTGTGGCACTCATAGTGAATCGGTATCTTGAATATTCCTCTCGCAGACCTCTAAAAATCACAAAAGGAAACTATTCAAACGACAATGACTTTTACCTTTTTCCACATTTTAAGGGTGTAAGTAAGGTAGGATAATTTTTCTTTTTACCAAGTGGACAGCTAATTCAGGAGATAAATTGATGAATCTCTTTCTACTGACTCAAAATATTTGAATAATCATCAACATCATCAACTCAACACAATTTATCTCCCGAGGGGGCATATAACATTTTCAGTCAATTTTTTTAAAGTCAGTGACAAATTTTAATTTCTTTGAAGCAATGCATAAAACACATCACTTCAAAGAGAGGAAAAATGTATACATCTAAAAAATGGTCACATTAAATCAAGCTTGTTAATTAATTAGATATGAATTATTTAATTAATCTTCTAAACTCATCTACATATAAATAAATTTAATTATTTATTTATATCGTTCACTTTTATAATTTTTCTAGCTTAATTAAATAAATAATTTTATTTAATTATTGTCATCTTCCTCTTAATTAAATTAAATAAATTTTATAATTTATTTATATTAATTATCATATTATTCTAATTTTGAATATTTAAATTCAAATAATGGAATATTCCTCCAAATGCTTTCTTTATCTCGCATTTAAATTAAATATTATAAATATTTGATTTAAACATTTTTCTCACTTCACACATAATTAAATATTTACAATATTTAATTACCTTCCTTTTTCATCTCTCTTACATAATTAAAAATTAATTATTTAATTATGGAAGCTTCTAAATTCATTGTCACATGTAATTAAATCTATTTATTTATTTAATTAGGGATTTATCCTCAACTACCAACTAACTCCTCATAATTGAAGTGCACAAATGCAAACTTTCCTTCAATTTTGAATAGAGAAGGTTGTGTAGGAGAAAAAAATTTCCATTATTCTCTCAACCTTCCATCTTTCTCTCAACCTCCAAAATCTCTCACCATTCATCTTAACAGGCTTGATTTCGACCATCGATCTTTGCCAGCTAGACTTTGGCCTTCAAAAATATATAAATACAACCCTTTTGTGAGTTGAAAAAGATCCTAGATTTTGTGAATTTAGCACGATTACTATAGTTTCATTCTATCTAGCATTTAGCCATCTTTCTTTCTTGATATTAGCATTGCATTTTAGCTTCATCATTTAGCATAATAATCATGATAGAATAGTCTTGCACAAGTTGTTTAAGTTTCATTTATCATAGTTTCATATCTTAGCTGAATCATATCACATCATCTAGCAATAGACATGCATGTTCCATAATCACATTCTCTAAGTTGCCATTCTGCCAAGCTACTACATACACCAACTAAGAGCTAGCAACTTATAACAGATCCATGGAGATAGAGAACAATGGGACGTCATTGAAGAAAATGTTATTATTGAGAGTTTGTTTATCTTTTAATTAGTTTCCTTCAATATAATGTTGCATTGGTGTGTTTGTTTATCCTTTTAGTTAGTCCACATATTCACACACACACTAATAAGTTCATAATAAAAAATGCAATTGAAATAGTTTGAGCAACTTCAAGACATCATGGCTAGTTTCACATATTCCAAGATCTTTTGAGCATTATGTGTTAGATTTATACCAACTGTAGCTACCTAAGGGAAGATAAAAATGCATGAGGAGTGCAAGGAGACTTTGGTTCTATCAAGCAATGGAACTACAAAATATCTGCAAATGAACTATTGAAGTCATATCATGAAATGAAAGAAGCCATTATTGATTGTTGGTGTAATTCATTTTGAAGGAGACACTATTTACACATGGAACAACATCATGGAATCAAAATAAAACATTGCATTCTAATATTTGTTTCAGTATTATGACATATTTAGATGCTTTGGAAAATAAATTCATGGAGGAGATATTACATTTGTTTTGTCTTAAAGCAAGCAAGGACAAGGTTTTATCATGTTATAGGTGCATCATGCTACATTATGTTTGAGTGTAGGAGAGCGAAGAGAGAAAATTTCAACTTTTCTCAATATTAGAATGGAAACAAGATACAATAATCTTCATCATGAATATTCATGAAACACTTCAAGTACAGACTCAAGGAATGTTGTTTACTTTTTTTGAAGGAGCGAGTTTTCTTTGTAAAAAGTGATGATTTGGGTTGCCAACAGAGATAGGCTTCAAAATGAAAAATACAAATGAATAATCCAGATTACATTAAGTTTTTGAGAAAAACATAGTTGACCTCTCATGGCCACAGCCTGAGAGAAACTTTTCTTCACAAATAATGATACCCACTTTGGGTTTTGTCTTGACAACACAAATGCAAGAGAAAACAATTAGGCTTTGAGCTTATGCAAGTATTAAAGCTCCCAAAAAATGAATATAATGAAGTGAATGGTCGTAGCCTTAATCAAACATATACAAAGTTTCATCTACAACAAACAAAAGAACTCAATTATTTTGTTGAAGAAGCTCAAATCAAGCTTATTTAAGAGGGAAATACACAAGATTAAGAAGCATAGAGACTTACCCAGGTTCTATGTGGAGAAAACCCATCAAAAGCCCATGCACCATGTCTTTCAAAAACTCAAGTCAAGCTTTCCATGGTGGCTCAAAGTGGAGGAAGCATCAACAAAAAAACAAGGCACAAAAAATGAATTAGAAAGCTATAGAGGTTGCAGCCTAAAGGCCAAAAAAATTCCTCAAAATAGAGTCAAAATGACCCATATTGGAGAAGAAACAACTTACCATCGAATTCTGGAAGGGATTTGACATCAGAAAGAGGATAATCAACATGGAGATGCAAAAGATGATGAAGTTAGAGCTTTCAAACCCTAGTTCCCATGGTGGCCAAGTGTAGATCCTTTTCCTCCAAAGTCAACCGGTGCAAATGATGCAAAGAATTAGGGATTGATTTCGATTTTGATGTTAGGGTTTCCCAATTCCCTAATTCAATTTTGTGTTTTTTTGTCACATTCAATTTAAAAATCCAAATGCCTTTGAAATAATGTTTTGACCTTAGCATACATGCCAGACTTGGGTTTTTTATGCCTTTGATTTTCCTCATGCCTTTATTGAGAAATCAAGTCAATAACCTTAGGTTTCTTAATTCTACCTAATTCTTGTTGCCTTAGGTTTCCTTTCGACCTTTGGTTAGGAATGGTATGATAAGTGCCTTAGATTTTATGATTTTTTATAGAAAAAACAAATTTAGTAGGAGCAATTTAATCTTCATTAGAAAAATTGAATATCAAGGCCTTGGGGGATATTTTATTTTTTACAAAATGAAATCATCAAGACTTCAAGCCTTATTTTCCATATGATTTTGGAGAAAATCAAATTCCTAGACTTATATATATTATACTTGGAAAAATCAAAAAATAAGTCAATATTTTGCCTTGTCTTTGTGAAAATCAAATCAAAATCAGATCGACTTTTTTTTTTTAAATCAAAGCTGCAAGATATGGTAAAACAATATTAATATAATATTTCTATTAATTATCTTAATATCTATTGTTTCTAAATGTAGTTTTGATAAAAGAAATTTTGATAGAGCTTGTTATTGTGAGTTTGAGTTTTGGGTGAATTTGAAAAGGATGAAGTCAATCTGAGATTTCTTTTTCAGTTTCTAATCAGTTGAGCCTTATTTTTTGGTCTTTTTGGATCAACATGCCTTAGAGGGAATCTTGCCAACTTTTTCATTCAGTTTGGATAAGTTTTGGGCCTGATTTTTCAATTTTTTCATAGGAGCTCAAAAATGAGTTGAATTTGTTATCTTGGAGAGCTCTTTGATGTTGATTTTTTCTATTTTCACTATTGGAGACACTTGAGAGATATAATTTTGGAGAAAATTTAAATTTTCTTAGTTTAGATTATCGTTTCTTACTCTCACCCATTGAGAGAGTTTGTAAACATTTTATGTACTCATATTTTGGGCTTGAAACTCCTTCATTTTAATAAAACAATGGATCTTTCCTTCTCATTCTCTTGTCTCAGATATGCAAGATTGATTTGATGTTAATTGTGATTCAAGTATAGAATCCTTTTCATGTCTTGATTTTTGTGAATTTTTGTAACAAAAATTCATATATTTCAGATTATATTTTGTGTTCAATTTGTGTGAACCTCCATATAAATCATTGTTGGATTATATGTTGTCATTGGTGATATTGTGATAGTTTAAGTTTTGAGAACATGTTGAGAGTGGAATTTATCAAAATCTTTTGAAGTTCTGGTAAATCATCTTTAGGTTATAGGATCTACTTTTAGTTTTCTTCTTAACCCTTTCCCTTGAAAGTATTTTAGATTAGGTGGTATTATAGAGGGAACCAACCCACTCTAGAGATTCACTCTCATTTGTAGATTACCCACAATCTGAGAGCATTTCCATGTTTCAACAAGATAGGAAATCTTGATTTCCAACAGTAACCTTCAGTACAGCTCTCCCCAACAATAGGTTGTATTGCTAATGTGCTACCAAGGTAACCATCCTTCCATTCAACAAGGAGCCAACCCTCCTTACATCCAACAAGGATCCAACCCTCCTTACATCCAACAAAGAGCTAACCCTCCTTACATCCAACAATGAGCTAACCCTCCTTACATCCAACAAGGAGCTAACCCTCCTTTTGCTCAACAAGGAGATAACCCTCCCTTTATTCAACAAGTATTTAACTCCCCTTCCACCCAACATGGTTACCAAGGCTTGATATCTTCAGAATACCCAATCTATGACCAAAAAATGGTAGGACAACAAGGTTAATACACAAAAAATCCACAAACAAACGTACCAAAAATAGAGATGAAAATGCAACTACAAGAAATGAATCATAGAATATCAGATATGCAGATAGGGAAACCAAAGAAGACTTATACCCTTCAAGATATTTGTCCCTTTCCTTTTGATCATTCCATTAATATGATTCCTTTTCAGAAAAACTTTGAGATACCAAATTTTGACACATATAAAGGAAAGGGAGATCTAGTAGAACATGTACGAGACTTTTCGATAGCATGCATGGAAGTGCTAAATAATTACTCCTACCTAATGAGGCTCTTTCTACGTAGTCTTACTGGTCATGCCATGGAATGTTTCACCCATCTACTACTAGGAATCAAAAGTTTTTATGAACTAACCACCAAATTCATAAGCCACTTCTCATTCAATATAGAATAGGACATCACCATCACATATTTATACAAGATTAAATAGAGTCAAGGAGAACCTTTTACCTCCTACCTACAGAGATGGAGACACAAGGCTAGTAGGTTCAAGTGGCCAATTCCCGACAAGGAACTGGTAGACATATTTGTTTCAAATTTCCAAGAAAAGATAAACTACCAACTTACCATGTTGTTTCCCACTAACTTTGAAGAGGCCATTGAAAAATGATTGAACATATAAAGGGCCCTTGTAGCAAGAGGAGTGATCAATCTAAACAACCCAAGAGACAATTCTTCCAATTCGAATGAAAAACCTAAGGTTTGGGCCAAGAAAAAACATCACAAATGATGGGGTAGTGGATGATAGAGCAGTATGGAATGTAAAAAATCCTAGTGTACCTCAAAAAAAACCTCAAGGGGCACAAACAAGCTATGCTCCAAATAATGCACAAAACAATCAAGTACTCAGCCAATAGAAAAATTAGGGAGGGAAACAAAGGCAATATGATCCACTAAGAAGGAAGCTCACTACATTAGGAGAGTCACTTGTGATGTTCATGCACAAACTAGTGCAACAAAACCTCATCAAGGTTAATGATCACCCAAATTATAAGGAGACAAGCTTCAAAACACCATGGTACAAAGAGAAGGATTTATGTGAGTTCCACAAAATCAAGGGACATACTACAAACAACTATATGAGACTCAAGCACATAATATAAGATTTGATCAACAAGGGAGAAGTGGATGTCGAACATCGGCCTGGAAACAAAGACCTCCAGATATAAAAAAATCCAATTCTAAACCATAACAAGAAGAATGACAAAGGAAAGGACCAAGACTATCATAATGCTAACTACACTTATGGTGACATAGTTCTAGGTACCCTCTCTCAAGTATATGACACTAGGGTAGATGTAGTGACTATAAATGGTAGAGACAACAACTATAATTCAAATACCCATCAAGGGAGAGTTACAATACAGGGAGCTCCACCTAAGCCCATGACTAAGTCATCAAATGACTATAGTATTGTGGAATAGTTGAAGAAGATTCTTGCCTTAATTTCAATCCTAGAAGTACTAAAATTATCACCTACATTAGAAGCATTGGTATCTAAAAACCTCGATCCTAATCAATTACAAGCAATGGTAGGAAAAATCATGATCAATCACCATTTAGTCTTTTATGAGAAAGAACTTCCACAAAATTCATTCCATAACCAATCTCTCTACGTAGAAGTTGGTGTCCACAAAAACATGGTCAAACAATTGCTGATAGATAATAGTTTAGGTCTAAACATTGGTACCTTCAGATTTGTGAAATAGTTGGGGTATTCTACGATGTGATAGACAAAGCAACAAGTATTACTATAAGGTCTTATGATGACCTTGAAAGGAATTCAGAAGGGACATTCAAGCTACCAATGTAGATAGGACTAGCCACAATAAAAACCACATGTCAAGTACTTGAACTTGAGTTACCTTATAACCTCCTCCTAAGAAACCCTTGGATTCACACATTACAAGCAGTTCGTTCAACCTTTCACTAGTTTCTAAATTTTCCTCATGAAGGAAAGGAGGTGACATTATATATTTATTCAGAACCCTTCCACTTTCATGCAAAATTTGAGGAGAAGTATAACGAGATCCAACGTATACCCAACAATGACATAGCTTTTCATTCATTCTCATATGTTGAACCTTCCACACTACCATCAACCTCAAGCACACCAACATCAAGTGAGCAACCAAAAAATGAAACCAAGGTTCAAGTACTTGACAAAGGTAATGGATATTATCACTTCAACCAAGCATTCTGCATTGGCATGCTTCCACCAACACCCAAGGTTTATGGGGGCCCTAAGGGAATAAAACATGTTCATGTAGTGATAATGGTAGCCAAACCCACCATTTTAACCAAATGGAGAGGTATGAAGGATGAAAAAATATTCAAAGAAGACTTGTCATCTATGATCTACAAAGAGGAACAAAAGGAGCTAGAACAGCCACAAACCTTTCTAATTGACCCTAGCAATACAGGCTATTAGTTAGCTAAACAAGTGGGATACAATGGAGCAAGTGGCCTTGGGCTACACAAACAAGGTAGATGTGATCCTATCATAGTGGAAAAAAGAAAGAAAAACATGGGACTAGTTTATGATTCAAAAGATGTGGTGACTCCAAAATCTAGATGTACCTCTTTTAAGAAATGAGCACCTTTTGTTAAGACATTGGATAATTACCATCAAATAGACAATGAATTACCTATTGAGGATTTATTCCAAAGTTTTAGCATTAGTACAATCCTTACCTAACCTATTGAAACTATTCCTAATGACTACTATTATTCTAGAATAGACTCTAATGAGTATGAATTGGATTCTACTTCCTTTGTCACCTCAAGTGGTTATGACCTACACACCTAATGGGAAAATAATACTAGAGCCATAAAGACCATCTTAAGAAACTTAGTAAGCTTTATCAATGTCAGTGATAGCCTACCCCTTTGCTACCCACTATTGATAGATTGGGACCAACAACAACATTATCCTATTTTGGATCAATTCCAAAATGATGAAGCAATCACAAAGTTTATGGGACTTCAAACTAACATACTAGTAGGAGATCACAAATCGGGGTTCATCACAGAACTTGAACATGATGTGTACTTTGGTGGGGAGATTTTATCTTCTAGTCATAAAAATGAAAAAGATAATATAAAGATCAAAATGAGATCCCCTAGAGAAAACAATAATGTGGCTCTATCAAATCCTAAAAAGAAGAAAATAAAGGATGAATCTAAAGGTGAAAACCTCCTAGAGGCACCCAGAGATGGAGGGTTCAATCTCCCCATATCTGAATATCAAGAAAATTCAAAGCTCCTAGTAAAAGAAGTAGAATCCATCAATGTTGGCACAATAGAGAGTCCAAAGATCAGAGACCATGCAACATCACTTGATCTTGAAGAGAAAGAAAACTTCACAATGTTCATCAACATCAAAAAGATAAGCTTTGCATGGACCTATGCAAATATTCCTAGACTAGACCCAACACTAGTTGTACATCATTTTGTTGTAGTTGCTGGAGAAAAACCTATCAAGCAAAAACTAAGGAAAATGCATCCTCAAATATAACTTTTGGTAAAGGTAGAACTAAAGTAGTTACTAGATGTAGGTTTTATTAGACCCATCAATTATCCAGAATGGATATCAAATCTAGTACTAGTGTCAAAGCCCACTGGGGCATAAGGATCTGCATAGACTTTTGACACCTGAATAAAGCCTACCTAAAGGATGACTTCTCGCTTCAAAGTATTGAAATGATAGTGGATCTAATAGTAGGACATGAGATTCTATCATTAATGTATGGTTTCTCTAGGTATAATTAGATAAAAATATCCCCTGGTGATCAGCATAAAATGAAATTCACTTGTTCTTTGGGGACCTTCTACTAGAATGTTATGCCCTTTGATCTAAAGAAATCATGATCAAACTATCAGAGAGTGATGAAAAAAATCTTCCATGACATGATACACATAATCATGGAGAACTATGTGGATGATATTCTAGCGAATTCTGTCAAAAGGGAAGATCACTTGACCAATCTTGCAAAGGTGTTTGATAGGATAGAATAGTATAACTTGAGACTAAACTTAAAAAAAGTGTGTGTCCAAAGTAACATCTAAAAAGCTACTAGGGTACATAGTGTTAAGAAGGGGCATTGAAGTAGATCCTACAAAAGGAAGGCCATACTAGAAATGTCTCCACAAAATATATTAAAGAAATTGAGAAGTCTCCAAGGGAAGATACAATCTATTAGGTGATTCATCGCACAACTGGCAAACAAATGTCACCCTTTTACCCATCTCCTATACAAAGACATCACATTCAAATTGGATGGGAGATGTGACCAAGCATTCCACCAAGTCAAATAATACCTACTTACTCCTCTGATCTTGATACCACCTATTTCAGACAAAGAAATGATACTCTATGTGTCTAGAACACAAGAAATGTTGGGAGATATCCTATCACAACAAGATGATAATAACAAAGAATAAGTGTTCTACTACATCAGCTGAACATTGGTGGGCTACGAGTTGAACTACTCACCCATAGAAAGAGTGTGTCTCTCTCTCATTTTTTTGACATAATTTGAGATACTATATCTTAAACAAAAAGTTAAAGTTGATTTCAAAGGTAGACCCACTAAAATACCTATTAGCAAAATCAAATCTAATAGGAAGAATTACTAAATGGGTAATGATTTTGAGTGAGTTCAACATAGAATATGTAGATAGGAGAGCCATCAAGAGAAAAATTATAGTGAACCAGCTAGCTAATGCATCGATGGAGGATCATAAGCCTCTCATAGTAGACTTCTCAAATGAGATTATATTTCTAACAGAACAAATAGGCCATTGGACCCTATAATTTGGCAGGTCCAATACTCAACATAGCTCTGGAGTAGTTATCATATTCCTCACACCATAGGTAGATAGCATACCCAAGGCATACATAATAGCTTTCCCCTATAGAAATAATATCTCAAAGTATGAATCCCTCATCACGAGAGTCAAGATGGCTATCCAATGGAGGATAAAAGAATTGCAAGTCTTCAGAGACTCCCAACTAGTGATGAGACAAGTAAATGATGAGTATAAAAAAATACAAGTTGATCCATATAAAAGGATGGTAGATAGTTTCAAGGAATATTTTCTCACCATAACATTTGAACAGATTCCTAGAATCAACAACAGAGTAGTCGATTCCATGAAAACAATAGGTTTGCTTCTTGATATACTATAGAATATACCTAAATATGAGTTCCTTGTAGAACAACTACTTGTACTAGCATTTGACATCCTAGAATCAAAACTAGTGTGTTTTTGTTCACCCTAATTCACCATGGTACCAAGACACATTTGATTACATCCAACATGGTATCATACCACTTGACCTAACCACCACATAAAAGAAGACCTTTACCCATAGGACTTCCCAATTTATGATCCTAGGAGATACTCTACATCATCACAGTCTAGATAGTATGTTACTCTAATTTCTTAATGTAGAAGAAGCACAAACTACCTTACAAGAGGTACATGATGGTGTTTGTGGGTCCCACTCAAGTGGACCTAACCTAGTCCAAAATTTTCTAACAATAGGGTATTAGTGGCCCTTCATGGAATAAGATTGTATTCAATATTCTCAAAAATATCATCAATGTCAGCAACATAATGACCTTGTTCACACACTAGCGTAGGACTTAAGACCCATCACAACACCATGGTCATTCTTGTAATGGGGATTAGACTTGGTAGGTAATATTTCTCATGCTTCCTCTAATAGGCTTAAACTTATCAGTATTGAAAATAAATACTTCACTAAATGGGTAGAAGCAATTCCATGTTACAGTAAATTTGTCCCAAAAATGAACAAAAAAATTGGCTACCCCCAAATCTTGCAAAAAAGATGCCTGTGGAAACCCTTGCACAAAAAAAATCACTCTGAGGAAATATCTTCAAAAGATGAACATGCAGCTACAGGTCTTGAGCTTTGATACCATGTAGAAGTTAAGAAATCCAACTTCACAAACCCCAAGAATCACCTGCATGAAATAACCTATCACGTGCAAAAGATATTCAAAACCAAAGAAGATGTTCTGCAAGCCTTAAAGTAAAAAATGCATTAAGAGAATCAATCCTTATGAAGGAGATCAAGAAACCCTAAAGGAAACCTAAAAGGGAAACCCTACTATGCACACTTAATAATTAATAAATAATTATTAATGTGCCTAAGTTTAGCTTAAGTAACTAAAGTGATAAGTTATTCCACTTAATTAATTATATCATATTTGTTAATTAATTAAGTCACTTATCACTTTAGTTACTTAAGCTAAAATTAGGCACATTAATAATTATTTATTAATTATTAAGTGTGCACACTAGCATTTCCCTTTTAGGTTTCCTTTAGCGTTTCTTGATCCCTTTCATAAGGATTGATCTCTTTGTAATAATTGATTCTCTTAATGCATTTTTTACTTTGAGACTTGCATAACATCTTCTTTGGTTATGAATATCTTTTGCATGTGATAGTTTATTGCATGTAGGTGATTCTTGGGGTTCGTGAAGTTGGATTTCTCAACTTATACATGGTATCAAAGCTCCAAACCTATAGCTATGTGTTCATCTTTTGAAGAAATTTCTTTAGTGATTTTTTCTCTGCAAGGGTTTCCACAGGCATCATTTTTGCAAGATTTGGGGGTAGCCAAAAAATTTATTCATTTTTGGGCCAAATGGACATTGCCATTGCATTCAGAGTGCCCAAAAACCCTAGAAATTCTTGTCATTTCATCGATTTTGGAGCAGTTGGTTTCTAAGGCAAAAACGTTTTGCTAGGGAGGTCATATGGCCTCCCCAACATGCATTCTGAGGATCGAATTTAAAAAAAATTAAAAATTAAAAATTAAAAAAGTGGTTTTTAACTACACTGCTAGCACTACCAATTTACAAGGAGGTTGCACCATCATCACACCACTCGACAGCCACTAGCGGTGCCCCTCCACTCTGCCGCCCACCTCCATTAGCCCCCACGGGCTCCTCCAACACCAACATTGGTCATATGGGGAACCAAGCACTATGCGCCCAACCCTCAGCTGCTTCAGCCTTGTGCTAAGGTCACATGAGTGACTAAGGGATCTGCCCCAGCTTCTTCCTGCTAGCCCCTAGTCACACACAAGACCAGGGGCTGAATTTATTTTAGCCCATGGGCTGCCTGTAGGCCATATTGGCCCTTTTGGAGCACTTTCACGAAATCGATCATAAATTTTGCGTTCGGAGTTGGGTTTTCACAAACAAGATATCGTTGGAAAGATGGTTCTGAGAAATATGTTTTCATGTAATTTATTTTATTTTATTTTTCTATTTAGATTTATTTATTTCTGTTTGAAGTTAGATGTTTATTTATCACTTCCGAGCTCATAACTTTTTTCCATGATCTCCAATTTTCACAATCTTTACGGTGTTGGAAAGGTATTGAGGAGATCTTAGTTGATATCCATATACTTTTTTTGTATCTATCCTAGGTTGATCACTTAGTCCAAATTTGGTCCAATGGGTTTTTGGATATTACTTGGATGTTTTGGAAGTTGGAAGGGTGAAACTTGAATCTTTGCACTTCATTTCAGTAATACATCATTCAATAATCTACTGTTGCTTCATAGATTCTAGGGTTGTTCCATTTTGGATTTTTTTGATTTTTCCATGGCATCAAGTCTGTTGTTGCTTTTTCATGATTCCTTGAGTCAATCAGTGATTCTCATCTGGTTTCAATAGTAAACAAAAGGATCTTTCCTTGCTTGCCTGATTCAGGTTCCAGTGTTACTCCATAGTATTCTTCCAATGCTTCTTTATAGCATGTCATCTCATTGTAGGGGGGTTTTGTCCCATTGGGTTTTTATTCTCTACCTCATTCTTACATTTGTAAATGGGTACCTGATCAGGCCTTTGTTGTCGGGACCCATCTTTGTTTTCATGCATCTTTTTCTAGTGTTTTAGCTACTTCCTAAGTTCATATTAAGGGGGGGTGTTAGAGTAATAAGGTATTCCACTTAATTAATTATATCATATTGGTTAATTAATTAAGTCACTTATCACTTTAGTTACTTAAGATAAACTTAGGCACATTAATAATTATTTATTAATTATTAAGTGTGCACACTAGGGTTTCCATTTTAGGTTTCTGTTAGGATTTCTTGATCTCCTTCATAAGGATTGATCTCTTTGTAGTAATTGATTCTCTTAATGCATTTTTTACTTTGAGGCTTGCAAAATATCTTCTTTGGTTTTGAATATCTTTTGCACGTGATAGGTTGTTGCATGTAGGTGATTCTTGGGGTTTGTGAAGTTGGATTTCTCAACTTCTACATTCCATTGACCTATATCACCAAAATTAGATATCAGAGTTCATTTTGAATTATCTAATTTGTAGGTATGAAATTCCTCAAAAAATCATAACAAACAATGGAACCCCATTCAAGAATCAAGACATCCAAAAAAACTATTCCAAGTTCTCTATCCAGCATAGATTCTCAATGCCCTACTATCCCCAAGGAAATGATCAAGCTAAAGCATCTAACAAAACTATCTTGAAAATACTAAAGGAGATTGTTAATAACGCTGACCGTGATTGGAATTTTTAGCCAAACCTAGCTAAATATGATTATCAAACTAGTATCTAAATACCTATAGGTGCCACACCTTTTTCCTTGGTCTACATATCAGAAGTTGTCTTACCTATCGAAGTTAAAATCCCCTCATTGTGAATCTCACTAAAATGAATGGTTAGCAATGAAGAGTGTTGGGTATCTAGATTAAATAAGTTGGAACTCCTAGATGGAAGGTGTTTGAGTGTGATAAGCCATCTTTAGATTTATTAGAATTGGCTCAAATGAAGTTATGATAAAAGGATCAAAGACAAAAAAAAATTGGTTTGTGATTTGGTACTCAAAGAGAATTAGAAGGTACAACTAAATCAAGATGGCAAAGGAAAATTTGAACCCAACTGGTTAGGCCTATTCATAATCACAACAAGCTACAGTTTTGGAGCTTATCAGTTGGCTACTCCTAAAGGAGAACCCTTGGCCAAACCACTAAAAAACAACCACCTCAATATGTTCTATACTTGAACCACATTAGAATACCCTAGGCAAAAGGGTAAAAATCCAAAAAAAATAAAAAAGATTTTAAAAAAAGTGAAAAAATCAAAAAGCAAGAAAAATAATAAAGAGAAATAAAATTTTCTTTAAGTGAAAACCACTTTATGGCACTCCTAGAATAGGTACCATAGTGAAAACCTAACAAACAAGTGTTACGTTTGAAGAAAACTTGCATTGTTATCTATTGCTACTATCTGAAGCATCCACCCATTCATCCCATGATAAAATATGTTTCCAACCATCGATTAATGACGGATTACGTATTGAACCTTTTTGCACGATCAATGTCAATCTCCTAGAGAAGGTAGTTTTTTTCTCAAACTAGGGGAAACTCCTCAAAACTAATTATAGATTTAATCCTTGTGTGTCCCATCATGGCCAAAAAAGCATTCACAAAAATTCAAAAATTCAAAAAAACATCTAGAAAACAACAAAAATAAAAAGAACTTTGGATTACTCATTCACTCAAAAATCTAGGATATCAACATTTGCTTGAACCTCAAGGCTATTTCAAGTAATATTTTCTAGAACATATCCTCTAGAAATAGAAGTGGAATATCAATCCAAGTTAGTAACATTGTTTAGATCCTAAATACATTTTATGCTTCGAGTCAAAATTGATCGAACTACATGGTCTCTGTGTGTACAACGTAGGCAAGGATTATTAGCCCTCGAGGCCTTAGGTCAGTCCCCTTAGGTGTTTACCATGCTTTCTTTCAACTTAGTCAAAAATAATAAAATACAAAAACATTTGAAAAAGACAAAATCCAAAAAACACTCACAAGCGACAAAATCCAAACACATTCAAAAAATAGAAAAGAAAAAACATGTTCTTATCCAACTAAGTGAACTACAAGACTCCACATGTACAATGTAGGTGAGGCTTATCTTTGATGAGCCCTTGAGGCCCTATATCAGTCCCCTAAAAACAACAAAAATAGCATCATAAAAATCAGAAAACCAGAAAGATCCTAAATCCATGATCACAATCCACAATAAAACATCATAGTAAATAATTCATCACACTCACCCTTTGAAAAAATAAACAAATAAACAAAGAAAACATCAAAAGCTATAAATTTCAAGAAAACTATCATAAAGCTTTGATTACAAACAAATGAAAATAATGACAAAGTATTAAGTACCTATATTTTGACAAATTACCAACAAAATCCTGAGATATGCCTTAATGGACCTGTTCCTACAATAGACATGATCAATACTGGATAATAGCCCCAACCCAAATAGATATGACAAGTGATACTAAAAATTTGTTTTTATTTTTTTTATAGTCTTATCTTTATGATTATTTTTATTGAATCATTGCTAGGATCTCTCGAGGATATCCATAAGGATTTAGAGAAGAAGGAATGGGGGTAATTGAGAGTCATTTCAATTTACTGCTTGTAAGATTTTTTTGTGATAGTACCACAATGAATACATGTTTTATTAAGTGTATGGAATTTTTTTTGAGAAAATTTATGTAGTGGTTGCATGTTAGGTATTTTATACCTCTTTGTGTAACTAGTCTGAAAAGTTTTAACACAACCCAACCATATATTTTAAACAAATTCTTTGTATGTCAAGTATGAGAAAGAATATTCTTTCTATGTCAAGTCAAATTCCACGCAATGGATACAAATTCACCTTAGTTATTAATACCCTAGTTCATCATATCTATTTGCTACATCAAAAAGTATTGTTCAAAATGTGAAGTCTCCAAGCAAAGAAAATATAAATCATCATAACTAACAATGTCAAATTTCTATCCATCATGAAATATGTCTTCTATCTAACATTCATCCTACATCACAATACCATTAGTACCTTATCCATCTTGCATCCACAATGTTTTCAATAAATATCATGATGATAATAAAGAAATGAAAAAATTATGAGTCATGTATAAGGCATACATCCATAATATATCAACATAATAAAACATCATATAAAATAAAATATGATCAATCCATCCATCCACATCACATACATACATAAGAAAAATACAAAATAATGTATACATAATCATCCATAATCATCACATAAACACATAATTAAGTTGAATCGAAGCATGTATATCACATATATATCATCATAAAAAATGAGAATGTCATGGTACATCATCAAGGAAACATGTGTGATAGGATAATACAAAATATACATATGTACAAGGTCTTAGTTGGGCCAATGAATATATATATATATACAAAATCATGTCCACAACATAAGTCTCTAAATGGTAAACATCATAAAGATCAAGTACAAATATGCCACTACCTAGCTAAAGGAGAAGAACTCTAGGGCTCCTGGCTAGGGTGAGGAGGAGCCTCTAGATCAAGCTATCTAACAGAATGATCATTTGACGCAATAGATGTACTAGTATTGGGCTCTCAAAACCTCGGTCATGGCTACGCCTAAGGAACAAAGACATCATAGAGGGTCTGATAATATGTTTCTCTCTATAGCAACTAATTCCGCTCAACATAGAGGCTATCATGCTTTGTCCTCAGACTATCCCTCTTAGTGGTAATAGCCTATAATTGTGTCTCAGCAATGAGACACCACCCAATCTCAATATATCTATTTTCTCTAAGACCATCTCTCTCTCGTCAAGCTATATCTTGCTTAGTAGTGAGTGTAACAATCAATGCCTTTGAGGCCTATCACCACCCTATCCTGATAGCCAACTGTACACCTCCATCTCTAGGTGGTGGAGGATGACCCAAAACCTATCCCTGATCCTACTGCATCAGATCACCCTATCATTCCTATGCACTATCCTTCCTAGCCCTAGCAAGTTTCTCCATAATGATCTCCACACGCTACCTCTCCCCATGATGACCTATAATTCCTGCTCTTCCCACTATAGGAACACAAAAATGATCTATGAATCTCAAAGGAATGTGTCGTGACCACTACTGATCATAATTAGGAGTAGTACCAAGATTGGCTAAACCCATTGGCCAAACCCACCCAAATGGGGCAAGAGCTTTGAAATCAGCAACAACATCTTGATCAGCTTGTAGACCCTATACATGGACCTCTCTAATGTTTTGACCTAATCGAGCCTCATAGACATCTATAAATCATCCCTATCTCTCTCCAAACTTCTATTGAATCATACCAAGTAGATATCTCTCTAATAGAGAGGGCACATGACCAATCAACCATCTATTCTATTTGTAATATACCAAATACTCCGATCATCAGGCCATACCTCACAATCCATACATGATCTCCATATAAAATTGGTCATATCATATAAAATGAAATGACATTAGGGCAATTGTCCAGGTAAGTATAATGAAGGAAATCTCCACAAAAATAAGAATATGGATCCCCAATTGTATGATCCAATATACCATCAGGTCAAATAACTGAGATGTGCTCCCAAGCTCATACATGCAAAAGAGAAACACCGATATAAATAGACCTCCCTCATTGATATGCAACCTTGTGCATATCTTTGTATAGGTGGGAAAGACAACATAGACCCCATGCCTATCTAGTCCCATGCTCGTGCATCTTCTCTATGCACACACCCAAACCAATGGAAAATTTTCAGCCCCTCCTATCAAGAGCAATGAGCTGCATGACCAAACCATAGAGAACAAGTGAAACAATATCAACACTACCAAAAAAATTTGATAAGTCTATCTCTTACTAGTGAACCTCTAGATGTCTCACTAGTGCAGGAGCACCTAGGAAACACTAAGCAATTAGGAATTCTAGGATGAATTTTTGTTTTTGATATGTTACCATGAAGGTCATGTTGACCATTGAGATATAGTTAGAGGTTTAAGAATATGTCTTGATCAGGAGTGATCAGGAGTGATTAGTAGTGATCAGTAGGTTAAGGAGTGGAAAGGGTGGATGAGTTTAGAAACTCATTTTACTAGAAATTGGAAAAAGTGCAAAAATGGTACATTTTTGCAAATTTGCCACAAGGTAACTATAATGTCTGAAAAAGGGGAGGCATAACTACTTTTTTTGACCTATATAGGGTGTGCCTCGACCTGAGAAGAAGGTTGGAAGTTTTTACATTATTTGAAATTTATGAATACAAGAGAAGACAGTGATAAGTTAATTAAATTTTCTGGTTTTTGCTTTGAATTGTGTGTTAATGGAGTGATCTTGACAATGTGAAATGTGTAGGATGTAGTGCAATTGTCTTCCAAGGATTATGTGGAATAGTAGGTAGCTAGTTTATTCATTTCAAGCATTCTTTGTCGTTAGTTTATTTCTTTTAAGTTGTTGTTCTAACTGGCAGATTGTGAAGAATGGAGGTTTAGCTCACATTTCCACTGTACCTAGTGTATGGGCTTTTGGGGATTTTGGCTAGACTCCATGATTGTAAATATGGTAGGGTTAGGAGTCTTTAGAAGTCAGGATATCACTATGGAAGTCTTCTCCTAGGCGAGCCAAGAAGAGTCTAGCTAGGGAAGACAAGAATTGCAAAGCACTTGATTTGCAGGGGTGTTCATCTCCTATCAAATCATGGTGTGGAGAGGGAAAGAATGAGCCTTTCCAAGGCATAACATGGAGGAGAAAGCTCCACCAATCCATCTGATACTGGAAATCTTGAACAGTTGCAGGAAGGTCAGGGAAAAAGCTTAGAAAGACCTAAGTTTGCCAAATTGAGGGTTAGGCCTGTGTACGCAATTGAGGATTAAGACCTCCAAAATCTTTGAGGGATGGGTATAAGGACCAAGAAGCCAAAGGAAAACTTTTGTGTTCTTTGGAAAATTTAGGAGAGCCAACCTGTTTTCTCAGAGGTGGACCCCTAATTGGGCTCCTAGGCTAGTAGCCTTTTTAACCCTAAATGAGGGTTTGGTGGAAGCGATGAAAAGATGGAGTTAGGTGGATCTTTCAGAGCCATAATAGGATGGAATGAAGTTAGTGGAAACATCTCCACACCCTTGCAAAGCTAAGCTTTAGTTCTTGGAGAATGTTAGTCTTTAGGGTAGATTAAGGGCTAAGGAAGAGTTAGAGGCATTACACCAAGATTGACTTGGTAGGTTGAATTGTGATGGTAGTGGGGTTGGCCAGGAGAACCAGGGGTACCTAAACATGAAGAAGGTCCTAAAGGTTAAGGTGGTGAAGTAAGACACCAAGGAGGTCTTGCAAGTAAAGATCCAGAGCATGGAACAATGATTTTTCCATCCAACCCTACCCTATCACTCACACCAAGAACGTGACACATAGCATGGATACACCATCAAATAGAATATATAAAGAGATCTCCATGAATGGGTATGTGGAGGATCCTCCACACATCCTCAAGAATGATGGTAGCCTCCCCTATAGGTAAATGAAAATATGAGGTCTTTGAGTGCCGCCTCTTTGCAAGTGCAATAATCATCACTCTATGACCTCTAATAGTAGGCATGTAGCAAATGTTTCATAGCCTAAAAACATCTAAAATATCTCACTCTAGCTCATGAAACCCAACAACTCTAGAGGTCGCCGCTCCCTCAAATGGAGTGGATTAAGAACTGCCTACAACCATTCATCCCATGATGTTAAAGATTCACTATGAAAACAAAAAATGAACCTAGGACAACAAATAAATTGACTAAGAATTCCAAAATAGTCATAAGCGAAACCTTTTTAGAAAAAGTGATCAATTTTCTAGCAAAAGCACAACAAACAGGAAAAAGCAAGAAATTGTTAGTCAAAAGTGATAGAAAATTTCAAAGGTGAAACACTATATCAAAAGTGAAAATTTACAATAAATATATGAAAAACGAAGCATAAAAGTCACAATCACAAAATTAGGGCAAAGGAAAAATCAAGAACGTAAATGTATGTCAGGTGCACAAATTCTAAGAAAATGTGCAAAGGATAATCAAAAGAGAATTATTTACATAGAGAAAAAGTGCTAAAACAGATGCAATAGCAAAAATTTCCTAAAATTAGCACATTCGCCTAATTTCTCTTCGTGCATTAATTATGCAAACATGAAAAGATGAAAATGAGAAATCAAAGGGTACATACCAAGGCACCAATGCATGTGGGCTATCTAAACTTGCAAACTGCATCCGCATAATGTGGGGCTCCCTGAATCCTCCCCATAGCTCCTCGATAATTGACAAAACCAGAAACCCAGAGGTAAGAATTCTTTATAGGCTCAAAGTGCAAATGGGGTAACTTGAACCATAATTACCTATTTTAACCCCCAAAAAACCCTAATTTTTACTTAGGAAACTTTTCTAGGTTGAAATTAGAACCTCCCAAGAACATTTGAATGAGCAATAGAAGGCCTAAAGGCTTAATTTTTTTCCCTCTACACATTGAAACTAAAATAGAACAGTGTCATGAGCCCAATCTCAAAATTGAAATTTTCAGCCAACCTCTCGAGGTGGAAACCCAGAGTCCTACCATCATTCTACTGACTGTCAGGGCATAGTGGGGCACATAATTTTTTTCAAAACTCAAGTCTTGATCTTAACAAAACAACCAGTACTTTTTCTTAAAGAGGGGAAAAATGTAGACATGTAAAAATTACCTAACATTTTATCAGATATCCTAAATGCCATTCTATGATCATCAACATTATTATCACCGAATATCTTTGCATTTCACATCAATTGCATCAAAAACTCCAATTTCCTTTATTAATTGAATAATATGACATTATCTAATTAATTCACTTTTTCACTATTTTTGATGAATTAAATCAATTTCATTTATTTAATAAAGTCCTAAAGTCCTAAAACTCTAATTTCCTCTATTAGTTGAATAATTTAACATTATTTAGTTCATTCATTTTTTCATCATTTTCAACCAATTAAATAAATTACATTTATTTAATAAAGTCTCGATCTAACTTTATTCCTCCTGATTAACTAAATAACATCAATTTTTTAATTATGTCATGTAATGCCCCACCAAGTAACCTTAAAAGAAGTTGCAATTAACATCATAAGCAAACCAATTTTTCCTATAAAGTGCATTTAACATACACATTCACTTACTAATTAACAACAACCTCTAAGACTACAAGGTTAGGATTACTTAAACCCAAACATACATATTACATATAACCATAGCCTTATGAACTTTATGAAATAACCATCATACATCATAAGAATATCACATAACATAATAAGATAATCAACCCAGATACAATCTCATAATAATTATCTTATTCCAATAGTTATATCACTCATTCCCAGAATGAGACAATAGTACAAATGTATTACAATTACATAACTCCACCTCATAACAAAAGAGGAATAAAATAACTTATACAAGTTAAAATATTACAAAGCAAGAATAACACAAGAACTCGAGCCATCCATCAGGATGTCTCGCCACCAAGTACTGAAGATAGATGGGGACCCAACGGTTTTGGTGCATGTTCCACCCTACCAATGTCATACCCGAAGGCCCACCCCCCATGCTAGGAGATAGTAACAAAGTAACATGGACAAAGATCTACAACCACTAACCAAAGGCAGATTCAAACTGACTCATACTATTATAACCAACCAAATGAATTAACAAGTACAACTCATTCACCATACAAGTACGAATCAAGTACAACTCAAGTACAATACAAGTACAAATCAAGTACACTCAAGTACAATACAAGTACAAATCAAGTACACTCAAGTACAATACAAGTACAAATCAAGTACAACTCCAACATCACTGACATAGGTCACATTTCTTCCAGACATAAAGTAGATCAAGTATGTTCACAGAATCATACATATAAAACAATTAACAACAGTTGTCCTAGATAGAGTGTCATCGCAAGGTTTTTCATGAGATCTCCTCTGGGCATTCTTCATAGGCTCTGGCACAAGTAATCCTGGTGGCCTTAACCGAATCCCAACACTCATACTCACTCATGCGGAATCAACTACCTCTCACAAGAACAAGATAGTTGATCTTGCCATTCTAGGCCTTCTCACTCATCCCAAGTCTAAACAAGCCCTTGTGTCTATGAGTGAGGATTAAAGTATCTTGATTAGTGAGAAGTTAGTCCTAATATTCTAAGTACATTATTTTAATTATCACTTGTTTAAATCACTTCTGAAGGTTATCCAGTTTACCTCTTTGGGCTCTGGCGCCTAACAGAAGCCACTCTTCTATTCGACAACACACACCCAAACAATCCACCAAGGGAACCACAAGTGCATACCAATTAGGCATCATAATCCACTCCAACATAAGGAGGATACAAATAATAGAACTCACTCCAAACATCTTGGAGGCAACAAACACATAGTCCACTCCTTTCATAGGAGGCAACAAGATGAAACCACATAACAAGGTCACTCCAAACAAGGAGACACGGATTCCATAATCCGCTCCTAAACTAGGGAGGTGCAAACATCCCCGTTCATGAAAACCGGGTAAAACTGAAAAGATGCCATGCACTACCCAAGGGAAAACAATTGGATGGCATAAAGATTCAACAACCCTTATCCTCTAAGTTCTTCCAGAAGACTTATAATTTAGGACTAACACTAAATCCCAAAACCAACAATGTAACTTGACGACATAACAACCAAAGCATTCAAGTCATTAATCAAATCTAATATTTGGATTTCCTAAATCCATACTCATTCAATAGGTAGTGTTGACAAAGTCAAAGACATGATAACTAGATCATCTAAAATAATCATAACCCCTATTTCCCTTTTCATTACTGAAAATTTAAAACAATTAAACTTACTTCCCTTTACTAAATACAAAGAATTAAATCTTTTAAGATAATCATGAGGAAGATACTACTTTTGGATATACTAAATTCATATCTCTTTCATAATCCAATCACAATGATTCAATTAATCTAAATAGAAAATAATTAAATAACATAATTGATTGCCTCATCAATAAAACAACTTCTTAATTTACTTTTAAATCGAAACAAATCCATGCAAGTAAACTCTTTCCATTTCCTAACCAAATCTTACATTTCATTCAATTTCCTACACATACTAATCATTTCTTTTAAAACACTAATAATACCCAATTTGCAAACAACAGAATAAAATAATATAAAATATTATTTATTCTCTCAAATGGATATATACATTCAATATATATATACCAAATATAAATTAATATATTTAAATATATTTAATCATTAACATATCTTCTATTCTTTACAGAATATCAAATTGTTTAATTCAAAATAAAATATCCCTTATCATTAATTTTTCAAAATATAAATATATTTTTCCAATTAAATCAAATTAATAATTGGACCCTTTACATATGAATTTAAATTCCACAATTAAATTTTAAATTATGCATTCTTTAAATCAAATATTTAACTCCTTCAATTAAACTTTAACATGTCATTTTAAAATAAACAATAATTTCCCCATATGTTTATAATTTCAATTCCACTAATCTAATATACAAATTTTATTTAAAATAATATAAATAAATATAATACTTTAATATTATAAATTATAATATAAAATATTATTAAATAATATTTTCATATTATAATAACAATACATAAAATATTAATATTTATAAATATCAAATTATTATTATTTTATTTTCAAAACAGCCATGGAAAAATAACTTAACAGCAGTCTCATGTTTCAAGCATAACTCAAAAACTATGATCTGGGTATTTGCAATATTTTGATAGGGATAAGAAAATTTCAAAATACAAAAATCATTTAAATTTCTTGACAACCCAGTTTGTGAAAGTGAAGTTATAGGCAATGCAACCAGACAATTTTACCATGAAAATATAACTATACTGCAGATTTTAAAATCTGATTTTTAATAATAAACAAAGGGTTTCATTTTCTAAAAACATTCTAAATGAATTTTTCAATATCTATGTTTGATTTCAATAACAACAAAATCTATTTCCCCAAATAATTTAAATTCAACTAAGGTTTTCACAATTTTCACTCAAGAATTTTCACAAACAAAGGCTGTGAATTTGTTTAATTCTTTTCTTCTAATATCAAATTTATTTTCTAAAATAGATTTAACAAACAAAACTTTAATCATTACTATTTTAAAGAAAACAATCAAGAACAATAAAACACAAAGAGGAAAACCTGGTACAAGAAGCTACAGAAAGAGATGAATTTCTAATGCAAGCCTCCTCCAAAGATTTCCTGAATTTTCTTCAATCCTCCAATGAATCCAATCCAAAATCCAACAAATGCAAACAATCTTTCCTTCAATCAATTCTACAATCAAACTTCTTTCAAACCCTTGTACAAATTTTCCAAAATTTCTTCCCTGTTGTAAAAATGTATTTTTTTCCTAAAAGATTTTTCTGCCCTAAAATTAAAACATGTATTCTTTATAGATCAAAAATACCTAATCCAACCCTAATTCACATTACATGTAAATTAGATATTTCAATTTCAATTTCAATTTCAAATTTCAATTTCAATTTTTATTTCAATTTCAATTTCAATTTTAATTTCACTTTTCGAAAACCCACTTCCAATTTAAAATGAAATTTCAAATAATAAATTAATTTCCAAAGTTGCAACTAATTTCCCAAATAAACATTTAATTACAATTCCTAGTTTAATTCCCACACATTGAAATTAAATTCCAAATTTAATTTTAATTCTTTTATTTCCTTTCATTCTCTTGCATCACGTTTAATTAATTAATTAAATTATTTAATAACTAAATTCAACCCCCTTGGATTAAATTTAATTAATTAAATAATTTAAATATAATTAATTAATTTAAATATCAACTTTTATCCATATTGCATTATTTAAATTAAACAACCATCAACATGATTTAAATGCAATTATTCTAAATATCTATTTCCAAATCAAGAATGCTTCAGAATTAAATAACATCAAAGCAAGACAGACAATGACTTGACACACATAACTGACGACACACTAAGGCTAGGGTGTAAACTTGACACATGTTACCTAGCTACTATCTCCCGTTCAACTTAACCGTTGGATCGACATGCTCAAACCTGTGAAACCAGGTGGAGTCAATGTAATGTACCTGCAATCCTGCAACCAAGTAAATGACATCATATAATATATCCAACATATAATACACACCGTGAAGAAGAAATCACGGATTCACAGGGCACTCGCAAGCGAGTGATGCGAAACTGTCCTCTTCACCAATACACTCATTGAAACTGAAACTTCCATCATAATTCCAATAATCTCATAATAATATCTCATGTTAACTCTACAACATCATTAATCCATAATGCATGTGAAACAATAATCAGATAACTACATCCCACAATAATAGTTGTCGCTCAATAGTAGCAATCAAAACATCATAACAAAATGTATCTAGTATCAAAGTAACTGCAACCAAACATAACATAAAGCAACTTGAACAAGAGACAAAATGGAGGGGTATTACATGTCACTAATTTAATTTATTTCTCTAGGTCAATTAAATTATTAAAACATAATAATTTAATTATGTCACTTTCTCCCAAATTTGAATAATTGAATTAAATTATTCAAAACATTATCAAAAATGTCAAATCAAACAAATACCACTTTGTTTACAAAATTCAAACTTGATTTGCACATTCAACTCAAAAAGATTAATTAATTAAATTAATTAATTAATTATCCTCACCCACTTTCATGATTGAGAAAATTACAATCCCCTAATTGCTCAATCTATTTCCTAACAAAACGATCTATTCTTCAAACCCACTAAAGGCTCAAATTGATTTCATCAATTTTACAGATTGCTCCACATGATTTCTTTAGTTCCACTAATTATTTAATCTATTCCCTCAATCCCACTAAACACTCAACATGATTTCTTCAATCACACTAATTACGTAATTTTCATTTATTATTCTTGTCTATTTCCTCTCAACATCTTTCAACCATCAATCAAGATATTCTACCACATGATCCAAAGCAGTCATTTCAAATCACAAATTTTATATAGCAGACCTCTTTCCTCTAAAAAAGGGATCGGAGAATCAACCTATTTTACACAACAAAGTAATGCCAAGATCTTAATCAACATTGGAAAACTTTAGCACACATCTTTGATCAACAACACACACACATTCTTCAAGATATTGGACACAACAATGGAGACTTCACATTTATACGAACAACCCAAAATCTTCGTGAACACACTCCGAAACGAGATGGGTAACGATATAGCTTAGTGAATTCATTTGTTATTTTTTTTGTTTCATTTACTCTTTCTTGAATTCATTGTTCTTATTTCGTTCACTTTGTGAGTAATGGGCATGAATCATTAACATTTTTTTCTTTAGATTAGTTTTTTTTCACTTAATTTGATTGCATTCACATGATCCCAATTTCCCCCCTTACACACTTAGAAGCAAACATAAATAACATAGAAATAAAACATCAATTAGTACATCACGTGTGAGCCCACCTATAGTAGGTCATCTGCATCCCAATCTTTCTCATCATAAATAGAAGGTTGATAACTAGACAAGGTGACTACAACAAGGGTCATACTAGGAGAATTACTAGGTTCAACACATGGTGGGTCACTCTAATCAAGAGGATCATCTTAATATCTCTTGGTCATTTGTAGGAGATGGGTGGAGGAACTACAATGTACTCATCTTGATTATTTGGAAGGGATTTAGGATCATTCATAGGTTCATCAATGGTGAGATGGAGAGAAGGAAAAACTAAGGACCTATTATACTTAGGAATATTGCTAAGAGATAAATCTATTATGCAGTTTTATTTGTACTTTTGATATGATTTGAAAATAAAATATTCACGAGGCTTTATAGGTTCCATAGGTCTAGGCCAAAAGAAATCTAATGAAAAACTACCATGAGAAAACAAGGGATTAAATACACTATGATGCACTATAAATATCTCATTTCCAACAAGTAACTTTATGCACTTATGAATAATTGATGGGACAACATTCATGGAGTGTAACCAAGAGTATCCTAGCTTCACATGGAATTGGTTTGATGTTGGGATAATGGAGAATGGCATATATAATTGTTTAGGTCCTACCTTTAATGAAAGATTGATCAAACCCATCATAGGGAAAGGAAAACCATTCTTTTAATTGTTCATAAGAATATTGATAAGGGTCATGCGCAAAAAATAATTCCTCAATGATCACATTCTCTACAATTGTGGGATCAATAACTATTCCTTGTGCAAGTATGTTATTGATATGGCCAACAATGTGGAGAGGACTATCAGGAACATGTCTAAGTGCATCATGATTATTAAAATCAATGTTAGGTAAAATATTGGTTTGGCCCTTACAAGGTTTAATGTCTATGAGACCGAGCATGTCATGTAAGTCATCCTCATTATCACTCTAATCATTATTGTCATCATCAATTGCATCCTCAATCTTATCAACATTCATCACATTATTCTTGACTTTCTTGACTTCACTAGCTTTCACAAAGTTGATTGAGTGATTTGGCATAGGATTGGTAAATATTTACAAATTTTGATTAGGTGGGGAAATAGATTTATTCCCTTGATCATTAACATGAACCAACTAGATATGATTAGTGTAGACACCCAAAATAATTTTTAATTAAATAGATAATTGGTATTTATTTAATTTAACCTACTTCCCTTATCCTAATAATTAATTAATTAAATATCTATTATTTATTTAATTAATTTCCCCATTTCCTTTATCCACCATATTCAATTAAATAAATCTATATTTATCTATTTAATTAAAGCTAATCATTTCCTCTTTCCTCTAAAATCCCCTAACCCTCCTTAAGTTAATTAATCCTTGATTAATTAACTTTATCCCTTTCCTAATCATTATTATCCCATTCTCCAACTTTTAACTCCACCCAAGCTAATAAACCATTGGTTTCTTAACTCAATCCATCCTCACTAAATCAATTAATCCTTGATTAATTTATTTAACCCTCATCCCTAATCCTCATTACCATTATTTCCTAATTTTATATTCCTACATCTCACCTACCCACACCAACCACTTACACAAGCCACCCTATTTATTACACATTTAATGCCTCTCTTCCCAATGTCTGCTGATGCATGTGTGAGAAAACCTCCCCATTTCACCTCTTTCCATGTTGTGGCACTTGTCACAAGGCTAACGATTCTTCATTCCTTGATCCAAACCCTATGCTTATTTAAATCTCAACCCTCCATTAACCAATCAATCCTAGCCCTTGATTCCCCTCACCAAATAACTATATAATGAGGCTTTGGCTCTCACTTTTGACATGCTTGGTGGCTTCCCACCCCTCTTTCTAACGTTCTATGATTTTTTTGTGAGTTTTGAAGTTGTAGGTGTTGTTTTTGGACATAAACTACATAACTGCACCTTTACCAGTCATTAAGGTGCCTCTACTCCAAACTAAGGTTCCTATGCTCAAAATTAAGGTGCCTCTACTCAAAATTGTGGCACTTTTGCCAAAAATTATGTCACTTTTATTTTTCGGCTATTTTTCAATCATTCTAACCTAGATTTAGGGTTTTCTCAACTCCTCACTATTGTGCACCTTTTTGCACACACATTGCACTGTGTTTTTCTCTTGGTATTTTGGCCTTTGAATTTTGAGGATTCGCTTGCTTGGGCATGTGCTTGGATGTTTATCTTGCTTGCATGGATGATCCCCCTATGATATATATTGAAAAGCTTAAGTTTTGGACTCATTCTGGGTGTTTCACTATTCTCAGGAAAATTCCCTCCTGGCAGAATTCCCTGGATTTCTTGGAAACTCGGTGGCGGTTGCTTTTCGCTGTGATCCGGATATTTTGGTCTTTTGCGGAATTCCATTGTGACTGGATTTCTTTGAGGATCTATTGCCTTATCAAAATCCCTGGTTTTGGTTTGACCTGTCTTGTCGACCGCATTAATGCTTGATAGTGCGACTTCTGCGGCAAGTATTAAATTGATTTAGGGAGTTTTTATGCCATTTTATTTTCATCACTTGCTTTCTATTGATCTAGAGTGCTTGAGCCTGGGTGTTGTTGTTGGATTGTGTGTTTGGGATTGAATTCGATTGTTGCGGTTGGTTGTTTGTTTTGGAATCCATTCGTGCTCTGCTCAGACTTTGGGGTTCCTTTCTAGCCTTTGTCATTTTGATTTTTCTATCCTCATGGTTTGTACATGGTGCTTTCTCCCTTTTTATGAATTAATTTAATTACTTCATGATTTTTGCATATGTGTTGTGAGTCAGAATGTTGATATAGTAGGGTTTGGCAATTGATGCTTGGGTTCCTCATTTTCTTTTGGTTCCCCTTCATGTGGTTTGCATTGCCTTGCTTTTGATTGTTGAATGTGCATTCTTCTTTGGTGTTTTGGGTGTGCTTGGGGTTTGAATACCTGCATGTTTGGGTGTTGAGTAATTTTGAAGCTGGGGCTATTCCATTCTATTAGAGTGTCGATCCTAAGTGATTCTTCGAGCTTGTCTTTTGATTTCATCATGGGTAGCCTACTTGTATAGGGTCGTAACAAACCTTCTGTGACCTTTGTAAACAAGCAAGTTGAGCCCAATCTTATCATGTGCGCTCATGGCATAATTTTAGGGTTTCGCACCTAGAGCCTTAATAACCCCTCTTGATTTACCTTAGGGTGAGTTTCGAATTCAAAGATGATCTGTAGGAGGTTCAAATCAAGATGGTTTCAAGCTCTAGATCCTCGAATTTTTGATTGTTCGATCAATTTGAATGAGCTCATGAGAAAACATGGATATTTGGGTTTTCAAAGTCTTCGGGAAATTCCTTAACTACTGGAATTCGCCGAATTTTCATTTTCTCTCTATCTTCCCAGAATGTGCAGTGATCCAGATTTTTGCCTGCCTCGCAGATTTCCTCTACCTCCAAATTTCCTCAATTTTTCCATCGCCCTATCAATTTCCCAAAAATGGGCTTAAATTGTGAGAATTCCATTAGCTTCGTTGGAATCCGTGCCATCAGGATATTTTCAAAATTTCTTGGTTCCTTCATTTTCCCAGAATTTCTAAGCTGTTGCTATTTTCGCGAATTTCCATCTAAGGCAGATTTTCCCAAAGTCTTGCTGAAAATGAAGAATCAAGAGATTGTATGAAAGTTTGATTGATGATTATGCATTTGATGATCGACTTTGAATTATTTTAGGATGTATCATGTGATTTATTGGTTAATTTAATTGACCAAATGATTATTGGATGTTGTTGTGCTTATTTCGCTAAAATCCGCGTGGTTGGGAATTTCCCAAAATTCCTCTCTGGTCTGGATTCCGCGGGAGAGTTGGAAGCCCAAACTTTGAGATGGTTAATTTTTATGAGGTTTTGAGAATTTTGCTTATCATGGAACTTATATTGAAGATGATTTTATCATTTGTGATAGACTAAATTGAATTCTATACTATGGTGGATCTTTATTTTGGTGTCCTTAGTGTATGCAGGCAGAATCAACTCAGAATATTGTTGGGAAGAGCAAGGGTAAGGAAATGAATCCTAATCCTAAGGGCTCGGCTATCTCCAAGGTAGAAAGAGTGAAGATGGATTTGAAGAGAAGAGTCCCTAAGAGCAAGTTGACCTCCATTTGGTTAGTGATCACTGATACAAACGTTGAGCTATGGGATTATGAAGAATTCAAGGCAAGAATGGTAGCACAAAATCTCTCCCTATTGGCTAGAAGAACATTGGAGTTTGGGTTGGCACATGTGGTTGGATTTCCTTCTACAGTCTAGTGTTATGAGTTAGTGCTTGAATGTGCCAAGCACTATGATAGGGGCACACAGAGGATAGTTGGTCCTCAAGGAAGAATTGTGGAAAATCTCAATCCGGTGTCCATTACTCAAACCTTTTACATGATTGATAGGTCTCATGTTGTGGCCTTTGATATGGATGTAGCAAAGAAGTACTATGATGGGAATGTAATCAAATCCTAGTAGGTTGTCAATTCTTGGTTGGAGAAACCTAAGTCCCACTTCTCCAAGTTGCCCAAGAATTTGGTCAAAATTAAATTTAGGAAGGAATACTCTAATGTTATCATACTCCTTAGTAGAGTAGTGAGATTGAAAAGTGCAGGAATATTTGAGAATTGGATGTTCCATGCCATTGCTAGGATGGAATAGGGTATAGACTACCACTAGGTAGGAATTATAAGTGCAATGATACATGAGCCTATGTGTAATGTTTCATGGACAAAGACCTTCAGAATGACCTCTTGTTTGGTGTATGAACTTGCAAGGTATCACCCATATAAGGGACTAAGTACAAGGGGTGTATTTGGGTAGGATGTAATTTATGAGATGTACCCACAGTTACACTTGGGTGGCACAAGCTATAAGATGATGAATGATGCATTCACCATGTACATCACCAGACTTCTACAGAGTGCAGAGCATGTTTGGATTTCAGACCATGCCAAGGAGTTAATTAAGAGGTTTGGAGCTTGGTTTATCCAATTTCCCACATTTTCATACATCAGAATTGGTGGCTCTCAGAGGGCTCCATATAGAATCCCTAGATACCCCATGGATCATGTTTTATTCCTGGAGGTCACAAGATAGATATGTGGCTTTGATGTAATTGTGAAGAGGGAGAAGCACAAGATGATGTTTGGTGGTGATTTTCCTTTCAGGATAGGTAGTGATGAGGCCTTCCCCTCTATTAACTCATCCCATGCTTCTGAAGAGGATATGATTACCCTAGGTCTTCCTTTCCACTCCAAGAGGTCCAGGTTTGATATAACCGGTGAAGCATAGAAGAAGGCTAGTAGAGAATACAGTCATAAGGATGACATAGAGGACTACTGGGCCGACATTAGTGATGATTTTGAAGTCAGAAAGAAGAAGTTCTGTAAGTTACCAATCAACTTGGTATGGTTATACAACATAAATGGTATCCCTGATCAAGTTGAGTAGGATGGGAATTTGATTCAGGGCCATAAATTTGAGGCTATGAAGGATAAGCTAGTCAGAGAGGTTGATTGGCTAGAGGAAGAGAAGATAGATCTAGAACAAATCATGACCCTAGTAATCAAGTATACCAAGCTATGGCTCAAGCACAAGATGTTGGAGTTGGAGTGAGGGTGTTCTATGTACCTACAATCTCATGGGGGACTTGGAGTCTCACTCTACTTCTGAGGAATCACCTGAATAGGACCCCAAAGGAAAAACTAAGGTGGGATCTCCTTTCAAGATCAAACTTAAAGATGTTCAGGCAGAGAATGTAGAAGAAGTAGAGAAACAAAGAAAACCTATAGCCAAGAAGAGGAAGCATGTCTTGAGGAGAAATAAATCTGAAGGAGATGAAGGAGAAAAGGAGGAGGCCAGTGTCCCCTCACAGAAGAAAAGGAGGATTTTTAGGTTGTCACAAAATGAGAAGGGAACTTCTAAGGAAGATGAAGAGGTTGACACACCTGTGGTAGAGGTAGAGATCTTGAGAGAAAAGACACAGGTATATACCAGTAAATCAAGGACTCCTTCTCCCAAATATGTTGCTCCAAAATGAAGTATTCCCATGACTGCTCCTATCACTGAGCATGAGGACATCCTTCCTCTTCATGAGACTGACAGTGTGCCAGATAAACCAAAGAATGCTGAAGATTCCCAAGACCATGGAGAGGAGGAATTTCAAGAGGGTGATCTTTAGAATGCTGAGGCAAAAATAGATAAGGTTCTACAGTATCCTCTGGTGGCTTGTGAGGATTCACCTACAAGAGGTGAAGAGGATATAATTCTTCCAAGTGAGGAAGTGCCAGCTAGGACTCCTTCACTAGTGCATGAGAGAGAAAAAAACAACAAAGGAAAGGAGGATTCAACTAAGAAGATCACCAAGGAGCCAAGCATGGATGAAAGTGTGCCTAAGGTACAACAAGATGTAGTGGAGCAGGGTAGTGTATAGTCAAGCCCTACAATCCTAGGATGGTTGGATAAGGAGTTTAAAAGAAAGAAAATTGTGGTCGATGATACTCCTCCTAATTGGGATGAGATACTAGCAAACATTGGAAAGGGAAAGACAAAAAAAAAAGCTAGGATTATTTCTCGGATTGAGAGGGATGAAACCAATAATAGAGTAGTCCACATTGCTATTCCTACTCCAGATAAGGATAGGGGTAATGTGACTGGTAACGATTACAGTGTGCAAACTATCAACCTGGGGCATGCTTCCATGGAGCAGGACATCAAAGAATATGAAGGTTCTAGTGTTGTAATCCTTGGAAAATTGAGAAAGGAAGTACATCCTAAGCAAGAGTTGGAGAAAGAAAATGATAAACTTAGGAGATATTTGCAAGAGTTGATGAAACCCTTGCAATCCATCGGTTCTTCCTCATCTATTATGAGCTTCCTACCTCAGAAAATAATATCAGTTGGAAAGTGTGAAAAACACCACACATGCTACAACCGGCTGGTTACAGGGGGTGCAAACTAAGGGAGATGATGCTGTCAAGGAAATCCTTTCAACTGGAGGATATGCAATGAGGTCGATAGACTGGCTAAAGAATGTACTAGATCAAGATAAGGAAGATGTAGATCTCCTATTGCAAAAGACAAGGACCATCATGGAATACACTGAAGATAAATTGATAAATGATGGAATTCTTCCTTCCTCAAGAATTGCAAAGCCTTGGGAATGGTTTGAAATTATACAAATCAGGAAAAAGTCTTTGAAGAAGATATATAAATAGGGGAGGCAGATTAAAGACACCTTGACTGAAATTTACAATAAATGTATCTCCTTCTTTGAAGTGATGACAAGGAGAAAGAAATTTGCGCCAAAGCATCTTAACTTGGAATAGTTAAGGAAATGGTGGTGAGATGTGTATTCCCTGGTCCATGAAGGCCCTATCACTGAGCATCAGTTAGATGATGTAGCTACTTACATTATAGTTATTGATAGATTTCAAACAAGTAAGGCTGATTGGGATTAAACGGTGATGCAGTCAAGGGATGATATCAAGTCCCTTCAGAGGAGAAATTGGGTTTTACCTATGCCACCTATTTTCAACTTGGATAGGATATTTTTGATGGCACAGGATAAAGTGGATCACGTGAAGGAAAAAGGGGGAAGTAGTTAATGCAATGTTGCATTGGAATTTGTGCTTCCCCATTATTTCTCCTCTTCCTTCACATGCATTGGACTAGGTATTGTTGGAGATCCCAGGCCAACATGGATGAAATTGGTGCATATTGCACATTTAATTTTTTTTTTCGATTTTCCTCTTGGCCGACGTATTTTTGGCCATTTGATTATTGTAAACCTAATTTGGGCCGACATATCTTGGAGGTTTCTATAAGTTTTGAATTTTTCCTCATTTTTAATAGCTAGATAGTTTTGCCATTGGAGTGAATTGTGATAAGAGAAATAATTAGAGTTAGAATTTAGTTTATCTTTCAAGCAAGTGATGTAACAAAAGACTAGAATTGTTGCCACTTTGGATGATTTAATACATGTAAAGACATTATGATTTAGTGCCTTTCTTGTGTTGAGTTTTATCTAGAATGGTTCTCAATATTCTATTTTTGAAATTGCTTAATTTTATTTGATGTTGGATGATTTGATGATGTTTAAGGTTTTATTCTTGAAGGGTTTGAAGTGATCTCTAGTCCATACTTTTTGCAGTTAGCTAATTATTATCTCCTTTGCAAATTTAGCTTGGACTTAAATGTGTGCTTAGTTCGACTACAAATTCTTGTTCATTTCAATTGCAATAGGGGTGTCTTGAATGAATTTTCATAATCTAAAAATCTTTAATACCTTAGAAGATTGCACTATTTATGTAAGATTGCTGATTTATTTGGGTCAAACAAGAGTTGGTTTCTAAGGGATTGGTCCATTTTGAGCATTTTGTCATCTGCATTGTCAATCTTAGAATTAGAAGTAGTCTTAGAAATATTCTTGAAACCCTTATCTTTTGTTATTTCTTTTATTGTCTAGGTTAGATTTAAGATTTGAAGTATCAACATATTGCTAGATTTGATAAATTCGAGTTCAGCATTTGCTTGTAGTAAGGTCCCTTTGTGATTACCAGCATTTTCACATTATCTCTGAGTTGTTTTATTTGCATTGTCAAGACCTAACATGAGAGACCTTGGGGTTATCTCTTTTCCAATAGAGATCGACCTTTCAAGAGAGATAGGATAGCATATTATGTCTGAGTTGTTGTTGTGCAAAAAAAACCATCAATAGATTAGCGCTAGAAGGAGGGCCTGAATAAGCAAGCTGAAGTGTTCTCTAAACACCATCTCTCCTGAAAGGCTCAGAAGGAGAACTATATCTACTCCAGGAGAGGAGGAATTTAAAAGACTTCAAGTTCCTACTAGGGCAAGAAGGACCAAGAGAAGGGGAGAATCATCATCCACCCAGCCACTCCCATCATCCCCATCATCCTTAGCATCCTCATCCTCATCCAATTCTGAAGCCATTCCTTTTTCGCAACCCCAACCAACCATAAATCAGCCTTTACCACCTCCACCTCCACCAATGGATATTTTGGCCAATAACCCATCTCTTTTGATCTTTAATAATTACAATGTCATGCCCAAGAACCTTGAGCACTTTTTCTCGAAGTTCCATACCAATGACCCCAATAGGATGATAGAGGAGCATATCAGGATTTTCTAGACCTGTTTGAGAGATAGAGGAATCAACCATGAGGATGTTGCATGCAGGCTTTTCCCTTATTCCCTGGGGGAAGAGGCCTTTTATTAGTATAATCACTTACCTACTGCTTCTATCCATAATTGTACAAAACTAGAGACTAAATTCCTATAGAAGTTTAAAATTCCCATTAGTGCTAATGAGCTTTATATGTAGTTTACCAAGGTTAAGAGGGAAATTAATGAGCCTGTGGGGTCTTTTAATAATCGGTTTCACCACTAGAATTCAATAACCTTATCCTATAGATGCCACCACTACCCTAGAGGTCTAATTTGAAGCCCTTGACAACCTTACATCCACCTTCCTTAAATGGAGGACTAATCCCCCAACTACTTTGCTCACTACATGCACAAAGGCTATTAAGGTCTACACAGATCTGAGGTAGCATTTTTCAAGACCTTTCCCATCCTTAGGACCTATTGCTCACCCTGGACAAGTCCAAGCTCTTAACTAGTCTTTGAATAATCATGATCCCATGATGAATCCAGTACCATCATTACCTTTGATCCCACACCCTGGTCCTCCAATACATCGAGCTCAACCAATGACCTCTTATCCTCAGCATTGAGCCAATCAACCCTTTCACCCACAACACTAGGTTGGTTTTCCTACATCTTTGTAGAATTCATAAGTCTTGAATCAGTTTGTTGGTTCTAGAGGAGCATTAGGATACCCATCCGGTAATGTGAATTCAATGCCACACAATGGTTTAGATAAAGAGTAGTTGGATGAGTTAACTAAGTAGGTGAAGAAACTAAACATGAAGGTGACCTATCTAGGAAATAAGAACAACCAACTCCAGGTTGTGTAGAAGAACATGCAATCGAACTACAACAAAAGGAACAAAGATGTTGCTAAAAGAAAAAACTTTGATAGAGTGCAGTATTTTGACATAAATCAAAATTTTGAAAGAGGGCAAGGCTCTGGCCCAAACTATGATAGGGGGAAACAAGATGTACAGGGGTTTGATTGAAAGCAACCACCTAGACATAATAGACCATGGAATACTGGGCCTAATAAGGGAGAAATTCCCACTCCATTGGATCAGCCTCCTACCTAGGAGAAGCCTCCAAGTGGTGTGTATCTAGTAGAAGCAGGTTTGTTTGGATGGTGTAGGCTCCATAAGACAAGTCAACACTCTGAGTTAGATTGTCTTGAGTTTCAAACTGCTGCCTCCATCTTTCAGTATGAAGTTGAAAACAATTCAAATAGTCAGGAGATTGTTCCCTCAAATCCTTATGATTCCCCAGTAATGGTACTTAACCATGCTCCATTCCCCAAAAGTGAGGAGAATGAACTAGAAGAGGATTCTAGTGACTAGGATAAAGAGATAGAGAAGGTTTTGAATGAGGATGAAATCTCTTAGTTTTTTAATGAAGAGAATGAAAATGATAATGGCCCTTTGGATGAAGAGGAAGTTGGTGTTGAAGAAGTTCAGATGTTTCAGCAACCTATAAAGAAATATGATTTGAGGAACAAGCCTAACAGGAGTCCACAATCTAGAGGCCCTTTCATGACTTCTATTCCTCCAAATAATTTCACTACTCCACTAGATCCACAAGCCAATAATAATCCATCTTACCCTCATGTGCCAACACAATACTTGTCAAAGGGAAACAATGTTGAAGTATCAAAGGACAAACAGACTAGTGGCTGGAAGGAAGCTCATGCTGATGTGAACATGGAGAAATTGGGCAAATATGTGATTGAAGAATTCAGAAAAGTAAAGGTAAGTCTTTCTTCTTTTGAATTATTAAGAGTCCTTGCTATTAGGAATTCTTTCTTGGGGTATTTCAATTCAAACACAGCACCACAAGGAGTAACTGCCAATGAGGTAGTTGTCAGATCCTTTAATTCACAGGCACCTAAAGGATAGGGCTAGGTCCCACCTATGGACAAAGGGAAAGATAAAGATAAGAGTTAGGTTACACAAGCTAACACCCAATTGAACCTATTCCAAGGAAAGATGGAAACCCCTCCCTTTTTGATTTATGTTCGTATCTTTGGAAAGAATCTGCATAATTTTCTGCTGGATTCATGCACATCCACAAATGTTATTCCTTTTGTTGTCTACAAAGCTTTAGGTATTACCCCTATTGCTTCTCAAAAGAAGGTAACTCAATTAGACAAGAGGGAGGTGAGTGTTGTAGGAGAGGTGAACATGATACCCACACAAGTTGCATCAGATCCGAGGGTGCAATAGGTGATCAACATTCAAGTTGCTAATATTCTTGACACCTATGGTTTGATTTTGGGTTAGGATTTCACTAAGGCATCAAATGGTTACACATATATAAACCATTCTCAAATGTGGCTACAGGTGATCAACATTCAATTTTTTGATATTCCTGACACCTATGGTTTGATTTTGGGTCTAGATTTCACTAAGGCATTAAATGGTTACACATATATAAACCATTCTCAAATGTGGCTACCATGGAAAGGGGTCCCAAATTAGATCAGGATTGAAAGAGAGACCAGAATGAAGTATGTAATCACTGAGTACCAAAATACTTCAAATGAGATATTAATATTAGAGGTCAGCATGGGGAACTCTGCATTGGTTGCATCAGTCCCAGATATAGAAGAGGTCTTTATGCTGCAGGGCCCCTTTTATGAATCTAGATCAAAATTTGGTGGGTCAGAAGAAATTTTTATGATGCAAGATGAGAATCAGTGATTTTGAACACTGAGTGAGCAAACAAATGAAACTAATGACCAAGAGGGTAGGAAACTCATTTTGTTGGATAACTTCTAGGAGTTCATCCAAAGGTGTATGGAGAATCAGATCCAGTTGGGTAGGAGTATGAATTTTGAAGAATTATTGCTTCCTAATTGGTGTCGAGTCCATGATGATCCCCACTTTGAGTTGGAATTTCACGTGTGGCAGAATACTCTAGAGCAGGTACAAAAGTGCTTTAACCCAACCCCAATGTTGAGGCTAAATATACAGGGAAAGCAAGGTAATGACAAGGGTAAAATGCAGTGCTTCCTGAACAGCCTCCTACTTGCAGTACAATGAAAGATCATTCGAAGAAATCAGGGACTAATGGGTGTTGGATGTTAAGATTCGATGGATCCAAATCTAAGAAAGGTGCTGGAGTAGGGTTTGAACTAATTAGTCCTAAGGGAAAAAGCTATTTTTCTGCTCATAGACTACAATTCCAATATACTAATGATGTAGCTGAATATGAAGCTTTAATCCATGGATTATTAATGGCATCAAGGCAAAAAGTTAAGATATTATAAGTTTTTGGGGATTCTGAGTTGGTAGTCAGGTAGGTGAGGAAACAATATTCGTTCCATGATAGGAGGATGACTAATTATATACATAGAGTGTGGGATCTTATTGAAGGATTCGATGCTTTCAACATCTAGTTGATTCCTCAAAGTAAGAACCAAGTTGCAGATTCTCTGGCATAGGCGGCTAGTACATTGCAACCCCTGCAACTTTTAGGATTGAAGAAGTTTACTATGGAGCTCACTCCAATTCCTTCGGTACCTAAAAATGTTACCAATTTCCAAGTATTTGAGGACGATAAGCATATTCTTGATTTTATTACAAGTTGTGATGTGTTTGCTTCTCAAGTAATTGATGAGGTAGAACCTTAAGAGACAGAAATGGACTTGGGAGGGGTCATCAACCTGAATACCAACACTATCCCAAGAGGTATGGTGCAGTTAGAATGAATTTTTGATTTGGATAAGATAAAAGACCAAGAACAAGTGAAAAGGGAATCTCTCAGTAGTCAATGTGAAACATACAACATGGGAACACAGGATGATGTAAAGAAAATTTTATTGGTAAGGTATGTACTCCCAAAGAAAGGAGAGGGATTATTGATTCTATAAACACATATCGAGTTGTGATAGCTTGGAGTTATGAGGACTTAAAAACATATGATACTTCAATAATTACACACACCATTCCCTTGAAGTCAAATGTAAAACTATTTAGACAAAGACAGAGACCAATTAATGCTCTGTTAGAACTCATCATTCAAAAGGAAGTGTAGAAGCTACTTTCAACATAAATTATATTTCCAGTGAGGCATTCAACCTCGATTACGAATCTAGTTCCTATGAGGAAAAAACATGGAGAAACCAGACTATGTGTGGATTTTAGGAATCTTAACAGGGCATCGGAGAAAGATAATTATCTAGTTCCTTCATTGGATGAGGTCCTTTAGATTGTCAATGGATCCCAGATGATGTCTTTTCTGGATGGGTACTCTGGGTATAACCAAGTCATGGTACAATATGTAGATAGGCATAAAAATTCCTTCACTATGAAATGGGGAACTTATTCCTATAGAAGAATACCTTTTGGGTTGATCAATGTTGGAGCTACATTCTAGAGGGCTATGGATATTTCTTTTAAAGACATAATTGGTAAGTGCATCATTATTTATATGGATTATTTGACAATCTTCTCTAAGAAGCAAGGTAATCATATAACATATTTATGCAAAGTATTCCAAAGGTGCAGAGAGTTTGGCATCTCACTTAACCCAAAGAAGTGCATTTTTGGGGTTACAAAGGGGAAATTGCTAGGACATATTATTTCAGAAAAGGGTATTGCCATTGATCCTGAATGAATAGAGGCTATTTTGAAGATTTAGCCTCCTAGAAGAAAAAAAGAAATGAATTCATTCTTTGGGAAGATCAAATTCATTAGAAATTTCATCACTGGATTTGCGGACATAGTAAAGCCCTTGAACGCTATGATAAAACAAGAGGCCAAGGAGGCATTCATGGAAATCAAGAAAGCTATTGTTGAGGCTCTAGTGTTGGTGAGTCTAGATTATTGTAAGCCTTTTTACATATATTCATTTGCTTTTGATCACTCTTGTGTTAGAATGTTAACTCAAAAGTTTGATCAAGGTGATGAGCATCCTATAGCCTTCATGAGTACCCCTTTAAAGGATGCAGAGCTGAGATATCACAATGTAGAAAAGTAGGCCTATGCTTTGGTCAAAGTAGTGAAAAAGTTCAAACACTATATTTTGAGGAATAAGGTTTTTGCCATAGCGCCTGATCCTGCGGTGAAGCTATTGCTTATGCAGAATGAGCTAGGTGAGTGAAGAGTTAAATGGGTAACTATGTTACAAGAATATGATGTTGAGATTCAACCCATGAAATTAGTGAGGGGGCAGGGACTGACGAAGATAATAGCTGAGATAGGTCCTGATATCACAAATCAGCATTATCATCTCCAAGAGGTATCTCTAGGTGACTGGTATGATGAAATCATTTATTATTTACTAAACCAGCGGTGTCCTAATCACCTTAATATAGTTCAAAGGCGGGCCTTTTGCCTAAAGAGTGGAAGTTTTATGATGAAATGGTGTGTCTTGTATAAGAAAAATCATGAGGGTGTGTATTTAAGATGTTTGGGGAAGGAAGAAGCTACCAAGGTGATGATTGAATTCCATGAAAGATATGACACGGGCCATGGTTCTGCATTGTCCACTACCAATCAGATCTTGAGGGCAGGCTATTATTGGCCTACCCTATTTAAGGATGCACACAAACATTTGAGGACTTGTCATGTATGTCAGACTATAGCAAGTATGGAAAAACATGCAGCCCTTCCACTTCAGCTAGTAATAGAGGTGAAACCATTTGCATAGTGGGGAATGTACTTTATAGGTCCAATTAACCCACCTTCTTCTATAGGCTATCGATATATTCTAACCATAACTGATTATTTTACTAGATGGACTGAAGCTCTTACATGTAAGCAATGTACTTCTAATGTGGTAATCAATTTCCTTGAATCGGGTATTATTAATTGTTTTGGTTGTCCATTGTCTTTGGTTTGTGATAATGGTTCTGCATTTGCATCACTGAAAATTTTTAATTGGGCTTTTGATCATGGAATCATTATAAAATTTGCATCCAATTACTACCCTCAAGGTAATGGTCTAGCCAAGTCCTCCAATAAGAACCTTTTGATAGTCATCTGTAAGTTACTAGAGTAGAATCCTAAGGATTGACACACCCAACTTATATTTTCTCTCTGGGCGGACCATACCAGACATAAGGCATCCATAGAAACCTCTCCTTATCACCTAGTGTATGGTTTGGAACCTGTATTTCCCATCCAGTTGAAGATCCCTACCTTGCAGTTCATTAATGAATACTATGACGAGGAGGATAAATGTGAGGCTTGTTTGACTGAGTTGTTACACCTTGAAGAGAAGAGAGATGAGGCCCTAGAAAACTTTGCCAAACACCAGGGCATAGTTAAAAGATGGTTTGATAGAAGAGGTAAGGTGAAAGCCTTTATAATCTCTGACTTAGTTCTCTAATGGGATAAATCCCATGACCATAAGGGGGAGCATGGTAAATTCAACAAACTTTGGCTTGGCCCTTATTAGATTTCAAAAATTCTGGGAGATAATGCTTTTCACCTAAAAACCCTCACTGGTGAGGACATTTCGCTGCCTATCAATGGGTAGTATTTGAAGCATTACTTTCAATCTTGAGTTTTTTGTAGCTCTCTCTTGTACATAGTTAGTGTAGGTTTTCTTTTTGGTTTTCTTTGATTGTTTGTTTTTTTGGTTTGGTTAGATTAGGTTTCTTTTCTTTTCTTTTGCTTTGGTTAGCATAGGTTTTCTTTGGTTGGTTTTTCTTTACGCTTTGTTTTTTCGCTTTTGGTTTCTGGATTTCTTGGGGTTGTTGCATCTATATAACAAGTTGCTCACTTGGGGTTGTTCTAGAATTTTCTTTTACAAAATCTAGTCAATTTTTCAGAGTCAAGTGGTGGAATTCCTTCATCTACTATCCCTTGTACTTGGAATTAGAGTCACTTGTTTTGGTTGAACTTTGGAATATATTTGGGTCTCACATTTTCACATAAATTTTAAGGATTCTGGAATTGCATATGGTTCCTATGTAATATGGCCAAGTGAAAAATCTTATATTCTACTTTAGTGCCACTGTGTTCCTCATCCTTGAGTGTGAGTTTCGTTGCTTACAATGTGAAAGGAAGGTTTAAAATAATGTTATGAAAAAATGAAAGAAAGAAAAGAGAAAGTATTGAAAATCAAAAGAACAAATCTTCACCTTATCAGGGGTATCCTAGTATCTCTACCGAGGCTATAGATGCTTGGTTGGCAGTAGAGCTATGCTTGGGAGGGTCATAGTGATATTATCATCAGGGCTATGGATGCCTGACTGGAAGTGAGGCTCTATCTAGGTTGCTTTTAAAGTTAGAAATTTTGTGTAGCCTGGTCAGACTTGCTCTGGTTCTTGTTACACGTAGAGAATGGGGAATGAATGCAAATACACACACTTGGACCCTAGTATAGAAAAGGTTCACTTGCTTATGATTCCTGAAACTTTTTTCATAGGTGACCTGATGTAAGGGCTGAAACCAAAGATTTTGGGTTCTTGATTCCAGTTTTTTCTTTTAATTCTCTAGGGCATCTTCCCAAGGGAGTCACCATTTTTTGTGCACCTTTTTGCACACATGCCCCACTGAAAGCAGGGACCCTCTTTTGGGTTTTTTCTCTTAGTGTTTTGGCCTTTCAATTTTGATGATTCGCTTGCTTGGGCATGTGCTTGGATGTTTATCTTGCTTGTGTGGATGATCCCCCTTTGATATATATTGAAAAAATTAAGTTTTGGACTCATTCCGGGTGTTTCACTATTCTAGGGAAAATCCCCTCTTGGTGGAATTCCCCGGTTTCCTTAGAAACCCGGTGGCGGCTACTTTTCACTATGATCTGGAGATTTTGGTTTTTAATGGAATTCCATTGTGACCGGATTTCTTTGAGGATCCGTTGCCTTGTCAAAATCCTGGGTTTTGGTTTGACCTGTCTTGTCGACCACATTAATGCTCGATTGTGTGACTTCTACGACAAGTACTAAATTGATTTAGGGAGTTTATATGCCAATTGAGTTTCATCACTTACTTTCTATTGATCCAGAGTGCTTGATCCTAGGTGTTGTTGCTAGATTCTGTGTTTGGGATTGAAGTTGATTGTTGCAGTTGGTTTTTTTTTTGGAATCCATTTGCGCTCTACTCGGACTTTGGGGTTCATTTCCAGCCTCTGTCGTTTAGATTTTTCTATCCTCATGGTATGTACATGGTGCTTTCTCCCTATTTATGAATGAAATGAATTACTTCATGGTTTGTGCATATGTGTTGTGAGTCAGAATGTTGATATGGTATGGTTTGGTGATTGATACTTGGGTTTTTGGTTTTCTTTTCGTGCCCCTTCATGTGGTTTGTGTTGCCTTGCTTTTGATTGTTAAATGTGCATGCTTCTTTGGCATTTTGTGTGTGCTTGGGGTTCGAATTCCTACATGTTTGGGCTTTGAGTATCTTGAAGCTGGAGCTATTCCATTCTATTAGAGTGCCAATCCTAAGTGAGTCTTTGAGCTTGTCTTTTGATTTCATCATGAGGTAGCTTGGTTGTATGGGTCGTAACAAATCTTCATGTGACATTTGTAAACAAGCAAGTTGAGCCCAAGCTTATCCTGCACGCTCATGGCAGAATTTTAGGGTTTCATGCCTAGGGCCTCACCAATCCCTCTCAATTTACCTTAGGGTGAGTTTAAAATTCAAAGATGATCTATAGGAGGTTCAAATCGAGTTGTTTTCAAGGTCTAGATCCTGAAGTTTGTGATTGTTCGATCAATTTGAGTGAGGTCACGAGAAAACGTGCATATTTGGGTTTTCAAAGTCTTTGCAAAATTCCTTAACTATCGGAATTCCCTAACTTTTTGTTTTCTCTTTGTCTTCCCAGAATGTGCAGTGATTCAGATTTCTGCCTGCCTCGTGGATTTCCTCTACCTCCAGATTTCCCCGATTTGTCTATCGCCCTGTCAATTTCTCGAAAATGGGCTCTAATTGTGAGAATTGCATTAGCTTCGCTAGAATCCGTGTCTTTGGGATTTTTTTGAAAGTTCTTGGTTCCTTTAGTTTCCCAGAATTTCTTAACTATTTCTATTTTCATGGATTTTTGTCTAAGGCAGATTATCCCGAAGTCTTGTTGAAAATTAAGAATCAAGAGATTATATGAAATTTTGCTTGATGATTATGCATTTGATGATCAAATTTGACATTTTAAAGATGCATCATGTGATTTCTTGGTTAATTTAATTGATAAAATTATTATTGGATAATGTTGTGCTTCTTTCACTAAAATTCACCTGGTTGGGAATTTCCCAAAATTCCTCTCTGGGTTGGATTCCTCGGGAGGGTTGGAAACCCGAACTTTGAGATGGTTAATTTTTATGAGGTTTTGAGAATTTTTCTTATCATGGAAATTATATTGAAGATGAATTTATCATTTCTGATAGACTAAATTGAATTCTATGCTATGGTGGATCTTTATTTTGGTGTCCTTGGTGTATGCAGGTAGAATCAAGTCAGGATATTGCTAGGCAAAGCAAGGGTAAGGAAATGAATCCTAAACATGAGGGCTTGGATATCTTTGAGGTAGAAATAGTGAAGATGGATTAGAAGATCAGAGTCCCTAAGAGCAAGTTGACCTCCATTTGGTCAAGGATCACTAATACAAATTTTAGCCTATGGGATTATGAAGAATTCAAGGCAAGAATGGCAGAACAAAATCTCTCCCTGTTGGCCAGAAGAACATTGGATTTTGGGTTGGCACATGTGGCTAGATTTCCTTCTATAGTCTAGTGTTATGAGTTAATGCTTGAATGTGCCAAGCACTATGACAAGGGCACACAAAGGATAGTTGGTCCTCAAGGAAGAATTGTGGAAAATTGCAATCTGGTGTCCATTGCTCAGACCTTTGACATGCCTGATAGGTCTCATGTTGTGGCCTTTAATATGGATGTAGCAAAGAAGTACTATGATGAGAATGTATTTAAATCCTAGAAGGTTGTCAATTCTTGGTTGGAGAAACCCAAGTCCCACTTCTCCAAGGTTCCCAAGAAGTTGGTTAGAATTAAATTTAGGAAGGAATACTATGATGTTATCACACTCCTCAGTAGAGTAGTGGGATTGAAAAGTGTAGGAATGTTTGAGAATTGGATGTTCCATGTCATTGCTAGGATGAAATAGGTTATAGACTACCACTCGATGGGAATTATAAGTGCAATGATACATGAGCAGATGTGTAATGTTTCACAGACAAAGACCTTCACAATGACCTCCTATTTGGTGTATGCACTTGAAAGGTATTACCCATATAAGGGACTAAGTACAAGGGGTGTATTTGGGAAGGATGTAATTTATGAGGTGCAACCACAGTTACACTTGGGTGGCACAAGCTATAGGAGGGTGAATGATGCATTCACCATGTACATCACTAGAATTCTACAGGGTGCAGAGCATGTTCAGATTTTAGACCATGACAAGGAGTTAATTAAGAGGTTTGGAGCTTGGATTATCTAGTTTCCCACCTTTTCATACATCATAATTGATGGTTGTCAGAGGGCTCCATACAAACTCCCTAGATACCCCATAGATTATGTTTTACTCTTGTAGGTCACAAGACAAATATTTTATTTTGATGTAATTGTAAAGAGGGAGAAGCACAAGACAGGGTTTGGTGGTGATTTTACTTCGAGGATAGGTAGTGATGAGGCCTTCCCCTCTATTAACTCATCCCATTCCTTTGAAGAGGAGATGAGTACCCTAGGTCTCCCTTTCCACTCCAAGAGGTCCAGGTTTGATATAACTAGTGAAGCACAGAAGAAGGCTAGCAAAGAATACAGTCACAAGGATGACATAGAGGACTACTGGGCCAACATCAGTGATGATTTTGAAGTCAGAAAGATGAAGTTCTCTAGGTTAATTGTCAACTTGGTACAGTTATACAACATAAAGGTTGTCCTTGATTAGGTTGAGAAGGATGGGAATTTGATTTAGGGCCATAAATTTGAATCTATGAAGTATAAACCTATCAGAGAGGTTGATTGGCTAGAGGAAGAGAAGAGAGAGCTAGAAAAAATCATGACCCTATTAATCAAGTATACCAAGCTATGGCTCAAGGACAAGATGTTGGAGTTGGAGAGTGAGGGTGTGCAATGTACCTATGATCTCATGGGGGACTTTGAGTCACACTCTACTTTCGAGGAATGACCTGAATAGGACTCCAAAGGAAAAACTAAGGTGGTCTCTCCTTTCAAGATCAAACTTAAATATGTTCAGGAAGAGCAGGTAGGAGAAGCAAATAAAGAAAGAAAACCTATATTCAAGAAGAGGAAGGATGTCTCGAGGAGAAAGAAAGCTGAAGGAGATGAAGGAGAAAAGGAGGAGGCTAGTGTCCCCTTGTAGAAGAAAGGAGGATTTTTAGGTTGTCACAAAAGGAGAAGGGAACTTCTAAGCCAGATGAAGAGGTTGACACACCTGTGGTAGAGGTAGAGAGCTCGGGAGAAAAGACATAGGTATATACTAGGAAACCAAGGACTCCTTCTCCCAAAGATTCTACTCCAAAAGTAAGTATTCCCATGACTCCTCCTATCACCGAGCATGAGGACATCCCTCCTCTTCATGAGACTGATAGTGTGCCAGATAAACTACAGAATTTTGAATATTCCCAAGACCATGGAGAGGAGGAATTTCAAGAGGGTGATCTCTACAATGCTAATGAAAAAAAAGATAAGGTTCTACAGTCTCCTCTAGTGGCTTGTGAGGGTTCAACTACAAGAGGTGAAGAGGATAGACCTCTTCCAAGTGAGGAAGTGCTAGGTAGGACTCCTTCACTAGTGCATGAGATAGAAGAGCACAACAAAGGAAAGGAGGATTCAGCTAAGAAGATCTCTAAGGAAGCCAAGCATGGATGAAAGTGTGCCTAAGGTACAACAAGATCCAGTGGAGCAGGGTAATGTACAATCAAGCCCTATAATCCTAGGATGGTTGGATAAGGAGTTGAAAACAAAGAAAATTGTTGTGGATGATACTCCTCCTAATTGGGATGAGCTATTGGCAAATGTTGGAAAGGGAAAGACAAAGAAAAAATCTAGGATCATTTCCTGGATTGAGAGGGATGAAGCAAATAATAGAGTAGTCCACATTGCTACTCATTTTATAGATAAGGATAGGGATAATGTGACTGGTAATGAATACAGTGTGCAAACTATCAACTTGGGGCATGCGTCCATGGAGTAAAACATCGAATAATATGAAGGCTCCAGTGATGTAATCCTTGGCATATTGAGAAAGGAGGTACAACCTAAGAAAGATTTGGAGAAAGAAAATGATAAAATTAGGAGATATTTACAAGAGTTGATGAAACCCTTGCAATCCATCAATTCTTCCTCATCTGTTACGGGCTTCCTACTTCAGGAAACAATATCAGAGTTGGAAAGAATGAAAAACACCACACATGCTACAACCGACTGGTCACAGGGAGTGCAAACTAAGGGAGATGATGCTATCAAGGACATCCTTTTGACTGGAGGAGATGCAATGAGGGTGATAGACTAGATAAATAATGTGCTAGCTCAGGATAAGGAAGATGTAGATCTCTTGTTGCAAAAGATGAGGACCATCATGGAATACATTGAAGATAAATTGATAAATGATGCAATTCTTCCTTCCTCAAAAATCATAGAGCCTTGGGAATGGTTTGAAATTTTGCAAATAAGGAAAAAGGCTTTGAAGAAGATATATAAATAGGGGAGGTAGATTGAAGATGCCTTGATTGAAATTTACAATAAGTGTATCTCCTTCTTTGAAGTGATGACAAAGAGAAAGAAATTTGTGCCAAAGCATCTTAATTTGGAGTAGTTAAGGAAATGGTGGCAAGATGTGTTTTCCCCGATCCATGAAGGCCCTATCACTGAGCATCAGTTAGATGATGCAGCTACTTACATTGCATTTATTGATAGATTTCAAACAAGGTAGATTTGGATAAAATAGTGATGAAGTCAAGGGATGGTGCAGGATAAAGTGGAGTGCGCCAAGGAAAAAGGGGGAAGTATTTAATGTAATGCTGCATCAAAATTTGTGCTTCCCCATTATTTCTCCTCTTCCTTCGCATGCATTGGACTGAGCTTTGTTGGAGATCCTAGGCCAACATGGATGAAATTGGTGCATATTTCACATTTCATGGTTTTTTCGATTTTCCTCTTAGCCAACCTATTTTTGGTCGTTTGATTATTGTAAACCTAATTTGAGCTGACATATCTTGGAGGTTTCTATAAGTTTGGCATTTTTCCTCATTTGTAGTAGCTAGATAGCTTTTATATTGGAGCGAATTGTGATAAGAGAAAGAATTAGAGTTAGAATTTAGTTTATCTTTCAAGCAAGTGTTGTAAAAGAAGACTGGAATTGTTGCCACTTTGGATGATTTAATACATGTAAAGACATTGTGATCTGGTTCCTTTCTTATGTTGAGTTTCATCTGGCATGGTTCTTGATATTCTATCTTTGAAATTGCTTAATTTTATTTGATGTATGATGATTTGATGATGTTTAGGGTTTTATTCTTGAAGTGTTTACAACGATCTCTAGTCCATACTTTTTGCAGTTAGCTGATTGTTAGTTGCTTTGCAAAGTTAGCATAGATTTAAATTTGTGCTTATTTCGATTACAAATGCTTGTTCATTTCAATTGCAATAGGGTTGTCTTGAATGAATGTTCATAATCTGAAAATCTTGAATACCTTAGAAGATTGCACTATTTCTATAAGATTGCAGATTTATCTGGGTCAAACAAGAGTTAGTTTCTAAGGGATTGGTCCATTTTGAGCATTTTATCATCTGCATTATCAATCTTATAATTAGAAGTAGTCTTAGAAATCTTCTTGAAACCCTTATCTTTTATTTATTTATTTTATTATCTGGGTTAGATTTAATATTTGAACTAACAACATATTGCTAGATCTGATAAATTCAAGTTTAGCATTTGCTTGTAGTAAGGTCCCTTTATGATTACCAACATTTTCACATTATCTCTGAGTTGTTTTATTTGCATTGTCAAGACCTGACATTAGAGACCTTGGGGTTATCTCTTTTCCAATAGAGATTGACCTTTTAAGAGATATAGGATATCATATTATGTCTGAGTTGTTGTTGTGCAGAAAACACCATCAACACTCACATATTGTTTTATAGGTTCAATCATCACTTGTATGCCTAAATTAGGACTTTTAAGGTGTTGTAAGATTAGCGTTTCTTGTAAGCTTTCTAGGATACCTAGAGTTTTTCTCATTTTGAAATCATTTTCATTGCATTATGGGCCATATTTTGGCAAGATATTCATTATTTTTGGTCCCCTACATGTTCATCTACTTACTTACCCACTTGGATTGGTGAAAAACCTCATTTTTTGACTCATGAGTGTCATTTTTTGGCCTTATCTATAAAGTGGCATCTTTGCTCAAAATTATGGCACCTCTACCTTAAGGGGTATATTTTGGAGTTTTTTAGGTGTATTTTGCATTAAATTTTCATTTCTAGGTGGTTAGCTATATTTTCAAGTTGTTTTCTAAACTGGGTCATTGTAAAACATCAATTTTTGGCACAATCTGCAAAGTGGTGCCTCTTCTCAAAATTGTGGTGCCTTTGCTTCATAAAGGTGCACATCTACTTTAGTAGAAGCACAAATTTAACTACAAAGTTGTTCTTGTGCTTCAGTTTGCATCTTTAGGGCTTCTTTTAGTTGCTTTCTTGATTTAATCTCTATTTTTTAGCTTAATAATGCATGTTCCAAGTCTCTAATGCTTATCTAAAAAAATCCTCAAACTTCTATTATTATCTTCATGCTAAAAATATTTTTCTTTGATCATCTTATCAACTAACCCCTTTGTGGTGTAGCTTGAAATCGATTGTCAAAGGAAAAATCATCAAACTACTAACATATTTCTTGCAAATTGGCTTGTCGAAGACTTTCTTTTTTCCACTAATCTAGGCACATTTCATTTCTTAAGGTTAATGAGATTTTGTTTGATGTTTCTTTGAGTGAGTGGTGTGTGTGTTTTCCTTTCTCACCTAGTGTGATCTTGAGGATCAAAAACATCACTTACTCATTTTCTTTTTTATTTTTATCCCAAGGAACCCAACATGTGTATACTCTCCCCTTGTGCTTCATTCCATCTTGGGGATCAAAAAAACTTGGATCATTCCTTTTAGGGGGGCTTCCTAGGGATTTCATCACCTTAGGGGATGAATTCAACTACCATGTTTCTGAAGAGTATAAAGAGAAAAAGATCAATCGAAAGATACCTCTCTTGGAAGTGGAATCTTGCAAATCTGGGCTAAGCCTCCAAGAAATTTATGCCTTGGAGAAGTGAAGTTGGAGAGTGGGTTACCATCTCCTCTCATTTGTTTGTCATTATTCCCTTTCATCTATGAATTTGTGCCTCACATACCCTTGAGGTATTTAGAGGACTCCCTAGCAACCTTGTGTATCCTATATTAAGACCTTTCAGCCATAGAATAGTGTAGTGCAAGGGATGCACATCATGCCTTGTATATCCTGATACAGAGTAAGAAAACCTTTTGTACTTTGTGGACAAACAAGAGCAATGGGAAAGGATGATTTCAACTATTCTCAAACCCTCAAACTGGCCTATTACTATTTAGGATGATTTAAATATTCCTTTCCACCTTCCCAAGCTTCACCAATGTTCAACAACCTCTATAGGGTCTTATCAAAGCCTATCTCCACTATGGAAAATCTAAAAAAGACAAAAAAATCACTAAACCCTTGAGGGTTTATAAGGTTTAATAGTCCCTCTTGCACTCATACCTACATAAATTTCACTTGCAACACTTTCAAGACCTCTCCTTTGGCAGACCCCTAAGAATAAATTAAATGAAGGTTTCTACCAAGTTTTAGATTTTTCCCATCATTAGAACAAAATTTATGGGCAAATCTTTACTGCTTCAAACCCTAGTTTCTAAATAGAGCAACAAGCACTATTTTGATCATAAATTGAGAAAAGCTCTATGAAATCACCTCAAAAAAAATTTATTTGAACCTCAATACATTCCATTATCATCCCACACAAACAAAAACCTGCAACTATTTTGTACATGGTCATACAAGTCTATTTTTAGACTGTAATTGTAGAAAATTACATAAAATTGTCATAAATTGTAAAGAAAACAAGGTATTTCCCTCCAAAGATCCTCCAAAACTTCTTGGAGCATGTAATCTCATTCATTATATGTCAATTAACCTCAATAATAGTTACAATTCAAATATTTCATTCTTTTTCATCAAAATCTAAAGTAACTTCATATCCTTTTTTGCCTTTAACTTGCAAATTATGCACTTTTCCACAACGTAGAATGAAAACAACATGAAGGGAGACTTTACAAGGTTTTCATAGTCTTTCAAGAACTTTTTGGACTTGGAAAACCAAAAAATCAAGTTGAGGAACAAACCCCAAACTTGCAACAAGCCAAAAAAAACCTAGAATTCAAATTTGTACTTTGGTAGGAAAATCACAATTTGAATTTCTAAGCCTACTTAAACTACCTAAACCATTGGAGATGAACCCCATGGACTCCTAAGACCTTCAAAGACTCAATTAAGACTCCTAACATCAAAATCCAAAACTTACATTTTCAGGTTGCTATGTGCTCCTGCATCATACTCTTGAGGTGGGAGAAATTTAAGTTCCATCTCAAATGATGGTCTTTTGTTTTTCTTCTTCCAATTGTGTTTTATTCATATTTTTTCTTTGACCTCCTCTTGATCCTCTCTATGATTGGATTTATTGGCTCTATGATTCCTGGTTTTCACTCTTTTGGTTCACTCATCCTTCTTATCTCCTCCTCAGTTGCAAGACTCCAAAATTATATTTCTCAAGTTCATATGCCTCATTACCACTGTCCATTTCTTCATTCTCTTCATTCTCTCCTTGGTCTACACCTATAAAAACATTATCAACATACATTTTATAAAAAATATGAGGCCAATGTGCCTCTTTAGTAGCTCCTTGTGCCTACTTCCTTGTTTCTTCCTTTATCTCAGCTATACCTATCTTGTTATCAACTCTCTTATCATCACCAACATGTTGGTTCCTTGAATGTGTCTCTTGCCAATGGACCTTTGTATATGTGTCTGCTTGAGAACATTGTTCTCTCATTACTTCTACACTTGCTCTTACACTTCTCCTAGCTTAAAGAAACTCTTGATCTTCCTTCATGCCAATTTCAATTAATTTTTCTTCTTTATTTGCTTCATCTTCTCTTTTAAAGGTAGTTATTTGTTGTCTTTTTCTTTCCTTAACAGTAATCTTTATGGGCCACTTTACCTTCCTACGCATTGGCCAATACCCAAAATATTATTGGTATCCTTCCTCAAGCCACTGATGTACTAAAAGATTAATATATTTCCTCAAATTTTCCATTTCAATATCAAGCTTTGCATCTTGTTTCTTCATATTTCCTTTCTTCTTGATGTCTTCCTTCTTAGTATACTACTACATTCTTTTAACCTTTCCTCTTTTTTTTTTCTGATTGATACATCACTTAGGGATTCTCTTTTCTTTTCCTTTGCCCAATATTTTGGTACCTAGGTTCTTCACTTTAACCTATCGAACTTTAAAAAACACACCAACTTCCCATTCATAGATCTTTGTAGCTCTGATACCAAAAATGATGTAGAGTAAGACAACCTTTTTTACTTTGTAGACAAACAAGAGCAATGAGAAAGGATGATTTCAACTATTCTCAAACCCTCAAAGTAACCTATTTCTATTTGGGATGATGAAACTCTTCCTTTCCACCTTCTCAAGATTCACTAGAATTCAACAACCTCTATAGGGTCTTATCAAACCCTAGCTCCATGTGGAAACTCAAAAAAAGATAAAAAAAATTCACTAAACCCTTAAGGGTTTATAAGATTTCCTAGTTCCTCTTGCACTCAGACCTACATAAATTTCACCAGCAACACTTTCAATACCTCTCCTTTGGTAGGACCTTGGGTAGAAATTAAATGAATTTTTCTACCAAGTTTTAGATTTTTCCCATGGTTAGAACAAAAGTTATGGGAAAATATTTACCGCTAGAAACCCTAGTTTTTGAACAAAGCAGTGAGTACTGTTTTGAACATAACTTGATAAAAACTCAATGAAATCACCTCAAAAAAATTTTATTTGAACCTTAATAAATTTCATTATCATCCCATGCAAACAAAAACCTACAACTATTTTGTACATAGTCATAGAAGTCTCTTTTCATATTGTAATTGTAGAAAATTACAGAAAATTGTCATAAATTGTCAAGAAAACAAGGTGTTTCCGTCGAATGCTCCTCCAAATCTTCTTTGATTTTGTGATCTCATTCATTCCATATCAATTAACCTCAGTAATAGTTAAAATTTGAATACTACATCCTTTTTCATCAAAACCTAAAGTAACTTCATATCCTTTTTGCCTTTAACTTGCAAATTATGCACTTTTCTAAAACCTAGAGTAAAAACAACATTAAGAGAGGCCTTACAAGGTCTTCATGGTCTTTAAAGAAATTTTTGGACTCATAAAAACAAAAAATCAAGCTGAGGAACAAACACCAAACTTGCAACAAGCTAAAAATCACCTAGAATTCAAATTTGCACTTTGGTGAGAAAATCATGATTTGAATTTCTAAGCCTACTTAATCTACCTAAACCATTTGAGATGAACCCAATGGACTCCTAAGACCTAAAAAAACTGAATTAAGACTCCTAAAATCAAAATCTCAAACTTACATGTTTGGGTTGCTATGTGTTCCTACATCAGATCCCCACCATACGACTCCCTTGAGTGAGACAGAAACCCTTGGCTTTGCATAAGCTATGCATCGCTTCCCAAGGAGAGGGTTATTGGGTTATCATTCCATGCAAATATCCCCCTATATGTATTCTCTCACAAAGACACAAGTCTATACAATCCCTAAGGGTGTCCCTACCCTTGAGTCAAAGGAGATTCTAAGTTTGGAGAAATCCAAGTTTGTGGGACTACACTAGCCTATAAACCCACTTGAGCTTAGGATTTTAAAAAAAGTTGTTAAAGTGTCTTATTTTGAAATAACAGTGAAAAAAAATCAGCCAAGGGGCTAAGGATTGAACATACACTATAAAAATCCATCAAATTTGGCCACATTGTTTGTTTGTATGCTTTTAATTCTATCTCCTATTCAAGCAAGCAAAACCTTCACCTCATCCCAAACAATTATTCTTATCCTAAATATCTTTCCATATCCTAATCATACAAAATTTTCTATCCTAATCACCTTATCCTAATAATCCTATCCTAATCCTCCATTATCACTCTAATCATCTATCTTGTCCTAATCATTCCCTAATCCATCCCTAATCTATCATTTATGACCCTAAGACTAATTTTCCAAATCTACTTGAGATCCTAATCATCCTCGATAATCCATAATACACATACTTCATTATCCTTTTTAATCCCCATCTCTCATCATCATATTATTCCAATCATCTTATCAACATAGCCCCATCTTAATCAAATCCTAATATCATTCTTCATCTTTACCCTTAGGTCCTATTCTTCTCAATCCTAAAATTCATTTCTAATCCATCATCATACTTTCTATCCTCATCCAAAATCAATTCAAACCTTCCCTCTTCCAATTAAACCTCCACCATGTCTAACCACCTAATCTATTCTAATACACCTTCACCCATCCTAATCCAATATAATATCATGAACCCATATCTTAATCCCTATGGTGATAGTGAGAATATTGTGGATAACCTTGAATCCATCAGACAAAATCCTTCAAGATTTCACCAATCACCCACCCACATCATCCTCATGGGATTCCATCACCAATTATTTCCTCACCCACTACTTAATAGTGATATGGATTCCATGCTAAAAAAAATCTCCTTGGAATTGGTACTAAACTTCCATCCTCCCCACCTTAATCCAATCCAACCCATCCCTTCTTTCTTATCATTCTCCTTCCTTTGACAAGGGAGACCAAGCATTTAGTGAAAATATCCCTCCAACTCCATCCAATTCTCAAATTCCTATCACCAAATCCTTTTGAAGTTCCTCATCCTCATTATCAATTTACCAATCCATGGAAGCTTCCACCTCTTATTCCATGTGTTCATATCCCACATCCCTATAATCCACATCACCCCAATCTTACTAATCAAATTCACCCCATGTCCTTCATAATAATTGGCTCTAAGGAATATTTGTGAAGGCACTTAATTCCCCATGCAGAAAAAAAGCTGTACAATATTCCTATGTCATGCATCCACCTTCATCACCTCCACATCAAGATAAATATCAATCCCCTAAATTTCATGAATCCTCTACTACTCCATTCATTGAATTTGAAGCATCCATCCAGCCTTCCTCCCCCATCACACCATCCACATCAAATGAGCTATATCAATAATCCAATCCAAAGCATGCTAACACAGATTTCCCTCCATTTAAAGATCAAGGAACTGATTTCCCTCCATCATATGACCCCCTTCCATCTCATAATCTCATTTCTAACCAAGAAAAATATATCCCTCCCATCGCATCTGATGATACTTTTCCATCTCAAGATCCAAATACCCATTCCACTCCATTACATGATCCCTCTCTAAATAAAGATCAAAGTAAACTTTCCACCCCATCTAATGATCATTTCCCCTCTCATTATCAAAACATCACTCCCACTTCACATCATGATCCCCTCTTATCTCATAACCAAGAGAACACTATACCATCTATCCCATCCTATGATCCTACCCAAAGTCAAGATCAAAGAATCCCTTCATCTCCATCTCATGATCGTAATCCCCCAAATGATCCCATCACCCCTACCCAAGCTACCCATGAAACCCATACTTATCAAATGGGTTCCTCCGCTTACATACAAGTTGGTTTACTCCAAGAACCTATCATTCCTTCCATAACATATCCCCCTCAAAATGGACTTGCATCTTTCTTCTCAAATAATAAGTATCCCATAGGTAAAATTATTTTTGAAGCCATACATTATCAAGGAAAAGGGTTAGGACTCCATGAGCAAGGCATATTAGAACCCGTACAAATCCAATCAAATCCTAATTATCATGGACTTGGTTATAAGGCTCTAGATGTCGGTACTCCTTCCACCCATCCTAATCCAAAATCCCTCCATCTAAATTCCAATATCCATATTCCCCATACTCCAAATCTATCGTGTGCCCTTATATTTCAAATCCAAATCCCTCATCCCTTCCATCCATTTTAGGTCCCTATGTCCCAAAAAAATTCCTTCATCACCTCCATCCATCTTCGGTCCTTACATTCCACCACCTAGCACTCCTATTCCACAATTCCATTATCCTTTCTATCCATTACCTTGCATACCTCATCAAGAACAAAAAAGGTACACACCCTTTAATCCATTCCAACATCCTACTTACACCAACCCATCCATAATACATCCACATCATTCATATCTATAAGTGTGAATAAGTAAACAAGGTTAAAACACTTCTTAATAATACATTATATCAATGATCAGACAAATTGAACTAATTCAAAACAATAATCAATTGAAAGCGTCATATTGCTCTCTATCCTCAAAGATTTATTAAATCAAAATTGCTCTCAGATTGTTAAGCACTATGATTGTTAAAATGACTATCTGAAGAACGAGATGATACTAATGCAATGATATGGAACTAGATAACAATACTAGATGATAAAATGATTAAACTAGCATGATATAGACATGAAATAGATAATTGTAGCTACAGGAGGCAACCATGACTATGAAAGCTTGATTGCTTGAGTGCTAATGCTTGATTGTTGATGCTTGAATTCATGGAGAGTAGGAGTGCATAAGTTAGATTATCTGGATCCTTTTCTTGGTTCAATGAGGCTTTATTTATAGATTTCCTGGCTGTAGAAATGCACAAGGAAAGCTTTGAGAGGCTTGGATTCAATCTGGAGAATTGAATGGTGAAAGATGGAGGAGATTGAGAGAAAAATGGATATTGTCTCTACCCATGAAAACACCAGGCAAGAGAAGAGGAAAGATTGATGGAGGAGGATTAAGAGAAGATTTTGGAATTTATCTCCAATTTGTCTCCAAAACTTCCCATGAAGTTTCAAAGAATTGATTGTGATATATTTTAGACATGGATTAGACATAGGAAATCTAATTCATTTTTGAGGAAATGTAGATTGGAATATTCCTTATGCTCTAATTCAAATATTTTTGATTTATTTAAATTAGCAAAAGAGGGATAAATAATTTAATAAAACGAACTATAAGATAGTTGTTTATTAAATTAAATAGAAGAATATGGCAATTAATCAATAAAGCATTTGATCTTTATTTAATTAATTTAGAATCGATGTGATAGAATAAAATAGGGATTTGATAATTAAATAAAAAAAGTATTTAATTTTGTTTATTTAATTAAGATAAGAATTAGAAGAATTTAAATGTGATGTGAATGTGGACTATATAAAATGAATATTTCTATTTATTCAATAGTAGAGGAAATTAGAATAATTAATCAAATAATTTGTATTTAATTAATCGGATGCTCCAGACCATTTTTAGGTGTATACATTTTGCCCCTCTTCGAAGTGATGTGTTTACGCGTTGCTTTGAAGAAATATTTTACTGCTATTGCCAAGATCGATGATATAAAAAAATAATTCCATATGCCCCAGACATGCCCCAAACATTGATTTTTAGATGATTGTCAATAATATGCCCCCTTGGGAGATAAATAAATGATTTGATGATTTTATGAATTTTTTCAAAATTTAATGATTTTTTGATGATTTTATGATGATTTGATGATGAATTAATTTATCTCCCAACAAATGATGAAGAAATCTAGCCTATAGATGAGTTTTAATTAATTTCCTAGATAAAATTAATCAAAAGATAAGAAAACCCACCAAAAATACCTTTCCAAATATTATATATAGTGCAAAAAGGTCATTTTCCAATTCATTTGCACTATTTGAGTTAGAAAATCCTTTGTGATAGAGAATTTTCTGCCAGCTGGAGCAAGATTCCTATCCCCTACCACACTCACCAATTTGAGCGTGTTCGACGTCACCGACGGTCGGCCATGTATGGACCTCCAGTATGTACCTCTTGACCTCCTCGTAATTCATGCATTTTTGTTTTTAATGCATTTAATTGTTTAGGCATGTTTTAACTTGTTTTAGTGCTTTCAAGCCGCGCTATAGCGCTTACACTCTGGTGTAGCGCTTCCAGTAGGTAGTTTAGCGCTTTGAGTTTTAGTGCTTGCGTTAAAAAGTCTAGCGCCTCCATAGGGTACCTTAGTGCTTTCAATGATTTACCGCTTAGGAGTTAAGAATTAGCGCTTTGATGCTGGATTTTAGCACTTTGAGACTTTTAGTGCTTTGATTTGGTGGATTAGTGCTTTCATGGTCTGTTCTAGTGCTTCTCATAAAGTGGCGCTTTAATAGACTATTGTAGCGCTTCGAGACTTTTAGCACTTTGGAAGCCTGTTTTAGCACTTCGGAGTGCTGAAATAATGCTTTCGAGATTTAGTGCTTTGGGTCCCTGATTTAGCGCTTTTAACTGATAAAGTAGCGCTTTTGAGATTTAGTGCTTTGGAAGCCTATTTTAGCGCTTCTATGTCAGAATTGAAGATTTTGACTTAGTGAACCCTGATTTTGTCAATTCTGATCATATCCATTCTTCGGATTGGTATGATTTGATAATCCAAAATTCTTGATGTGGTTGATTTGATGATTTAAATAAGACTAACTTCTCATGATAGGCGAGAAAAAATCTTATTTGTGATGATCCTCATGATAGGCAAGGAAATGATTCAATATCTGATAAATCTCATGATAGGCAGGATCTAGATAATGTTTTGATGAACCTCATGATAGGTGAGGTTTTATGATGTTTGAGAACCCCATGATAGGTGAGGTTTGATGTTCGCTTATGAATTTTGATCAAAAATTCATACCAATTTTGGATTAGACGTGATAGTAGAATGTCTTATGATTTCTAGACATAGTTCACTGATTTGTGGATTTTTTTCATTGTGATGATAAGAGGATTTGGGTACTCTCCAAATGTGAGAGAGGTTTCCACAGATGACAAAATTGATACCTCATCTGACACCAGATGAGCTTCAGGTGATAGGTCGATGCGGCCTTACTAGCTTGCTTGATATGCCCCAGATTAGGATTAATCAGGGTCTATTGAATGCATTGGCTAAGAGGTGGCATAGTGACCACAACACCTTTCACCTACCCACTGGCGAGATGACAGTCACACCAAAGGATGTGTGGAAGATTTTGTGTATTTTGTTTATGGGTGAGATCATCGTATATGATTCCCATGGGATCGACGGTAGATATGCTCTTTGTAGAGTGTTTCAAGATCAGAACATTGTGGGTCTGAGCATTCAGTGGAGGAGGATCGCCGACTCTTACGGACACTACCAACAGTGCTAGCTAGATTCATTGGAGGTTTCCTTTGCCCTGATCGTAGGTCAAAGGGATTTCTCATTGGCTGGGCAGGACACTAGAGAGCATGATGGTACATGGTACCAAATATGCATGGGGGATGTGCATGCTAGCACATCTTTATTATGATCTACACTTGGTTGTGTACCTTGGAGCACAGAGCTTACGAGCAGGGATGACCCTATTATAGGTGTGGGCATGGGAGCATTTTTCTTTGCTCAGTCATTTCCAGTTGTAGATAGAATAGTCGGCAGACCCTATGTTTTTCGATACACCGGTCGGTTCACATAGGCCCGTATGGGCAAGTTAGAGCACTAGAGGCAGGTTTTTGATGATACAGAGATAGTTACCTTGCACCCATACCTTGACTATGAGCAGTGGGATGAGGATGATGTAGTGTTGGGATTCCTTTGTGATTCCATGTATCTCATCGGTCACACACCTTTGTTCTAGAGAGATTCCTGCTGCATCGAGTGTATAGGTAGTACGACATTGTGCAGTGTATGCCACAGGGAGTAGCTCATTATGCTAGATGACGAATGGATATTCCTGATTGGGGGCCCCATTTATCATATGATGTTGTAGTAGAGGGATATAGGGCATTGTAGCCATCAACCTAGGATATGCAGAGGGATATTGCAGAGGCACTCATTACTGAGGAGTATGTTGCATTTTTGGCATTGGTGCCACATCATTGTATTACGATCCCCGATGAGCCAGCACCACTACTAGCAGAGGAGGATGTGTCAGAGGGTTTCACATAGAGCAAGGGTGATACTTCGGTAGACAATAGCACTGAGAGTAGTAGTGGTGACAGCAGCAGTGATGACAACAATGGTGGTAGTGGAGGTGATAGAGGGGCAGGGCCAGCCATTAGTAGTGCTCCATCATCCATCAGGCCTTGCAAGAGGCGAGCAGTGATAGTGCCAATAGTATATTAGCAGAGACAGATAGCAGGTCTCTAGGTATAGGTTTAGATGCTACAGGGGTAGTTGGTTCAGGCTTAGGGTTTGCTTGTTCAGACCTAGACTCAGATGCAAGCCCACGCACAAGCTCATGCTTAGGTGTTATCATAAGTGCAGGGATAGTTGGCCACTATATAGACACAGGTGGCTACTTTGACAGCCGAGAGAGACAGTGCTCGGTAGATTGCTGAGAGAGCATAGGAGATAGTGGAGACTCTCCAGAGAGTGGCTAATGGTACCTCCATAGGAGATTACATGAGAGAGGTATTGCGGGTCGACTAAGAGGCAGAGTTCTATAGAGGTAGATATCATGATGCAGTGCCTCTTGAACATAGGGTCAGTTATGCCCCGTCGAGATCTGGATGGACTCACACACAGACAGTCAGTGAAGGAGTGACACAGCCTCTACGCAAAGATCCGGGTTCCTCTGAGGGTGGTGGTGGTACAGGTCCTATTGGGCCCACACATTCTGGCAATAGTAGATCATAGATGCTATTGTGATCCTTTATAATGTATATTACGATATAGCTTATTGTTGATGATGTATTTTTAGACTAGACTTCATTGTATACTTGACACTTGATGATATATATATGAGATGCAGTTGATTGATGTGAAATGATGATGGTTTATGATTTCTATGTGATGGATGCATTTATTATGTGATGTTTATATGAATGATTTTATTTCAAATGTGATGATGTAATGATTCTATGATAAATGTATGTGTAGAATAGATGGTATATGGATGTATGATGTGATGTGATAATGATAACAAAAAATGATGTTTCTATAATGATAATGTGATCAAAATGTGATAATATGTATGGATGGATGGATAAATGCTTTTTATTTCATGTAATGATCTTATGATGAATGATCTTTAATGGGTGTAATGATAATAAAGACGTGATTTTATTTATTAAATGTATGGATGGTAAATGATGTATGCATATGATGTTGGATAGATGATAATGTAATTAATGTTTTTATGGTAAAATGAACATAATGTACCCATGGTATCATTTAATTCATAGTTTATTTGATGTATGAATGATGAAATGATGATACTAAATGATGCGATGATGACTCCTACATGTTTTTGATGATTTTTGGATTTTATGTCAAGTATACTCAGTCCTATTTGTAGATTAGATAATCATTGATTGGAATCCTTTATGCAACAAATACTCTGCAGATAATGAATATGATGAATGCAATCTAATTTTAATATGCAAATATATGCAAAACAATTGTCATTTTAACAATACCTTCATTCTTTTGTCATCATAGAGCTTTATTGGATGTTGAAAGTGAATACAAGCATCAATGATATGTGTTAGACCAATGACGACCTGAGTACCTCTTTCATGATTTTTGATATTACAATTGAACACAAGCATCTAGGTATGATTTAACCGAGATGATCTAAGCATTCATTGCGTAAACATGTAAATATGTGTGATTAATCATTTCAATGTGTGAATTTTGAATGTCATCAGTGATACATTTGCATAGCACATCCCCCGACAATTCATACATTGATATGGTTAACGTATAGATAGCAGATAATAAAAACATCATTCTTTTTCCTTGTTCCTCTAGTTCAATACATCATTGAGTTACTCCAAAGAAATGATAATCAAAATTACAATTTATCCATTGTTTACTTAGAGTGTTCCATTCATTATTTAGATTTTAGATCATCCATCCTAATTTTGTGATGTTTTTGGATTTTCGAGATTTTGACTAAAGACCTAACCTACTAACCTATCTTAGGGGTCTTGTGGGCTGATCAAAGATAAGCCTTGCCTACGTTACACATGCAGAGACCATGTAGTTCAACTGACACAGACTTATGTTTTTGGATTTTACTTTTTCAGACTTACTTTTTTGACATGTTTTTGGATTTTCGATAAGATATTTAAAATGTTTTGGGATTTTTGAAAAATGATACGGATGGTTGATGTTTGCACTGTAGTCTTTGTTTTCAATTTTCTGCTATATTGTTGTGTTTCCTTTGGTGAAATCGATATGTTTGTATTGCCCCTAGTTATATCCAGATGTTGCCCCCAAGCTTTGGAGTGATACTTGACTATTTGAAAATGATTTTGATATGGACGCAAAGATGGAAAGACCACTGACATGATATGAAACGATATTGACTGTCAGACTAATGATCCTGATATATATCCAAATAGATGGGAAAACTGATCTTAGAATCACATACGATGCCTGTTTCCAGGTTTTCACCATATGCTTTAATTACACGCTTTGTGTTTTTGTATTTTCTCATTTTTCTCTTTTTCTTTCTTTTTGTATTTTGTATTTTTTTTATTTGTATTTTTGTGTTTTCCAAGATGCCTATTTGCCAGGTTTTCACCAAGGAAACAATTTTCAGAAGTTTGACTCATGCACTAGGAGATTTAAGCATAGAATTTTCTGAGATGAATACTATTGATAGGTTTATCAAACAAATCCCCTTCTGATATTGATAGTTGATATGCTCCCGATCCATACACTGATATGATGAAAAAGGGACCAAGCTAGTTAGGCTCAAATTTTCTTTTCTTCTCCCTATCCTGCTGATTCCTAGGGTTTTCCTTTAGTACCAAGTCACCAACCTGAAAAACCCTCACTTTTACCCTGTGGTTGTACCTTCTTGACATCCTCTATTGAAAATTTGTTAGATGATTAATAGTTTGTTGACAACACTCATCCAGCAATTCCAGTTCCTGTAGTCTAGATACCCTATAGTCTTCTTCTGAAATGATACCTCTGAGTGATACACGAAGGGATGGAATTTCAACTTTAATGGGCAATATGGCTTTTGATCCATATACCAAAACAAATGGTGTGGCTCCTGTTGGTGTTCTGATGCTTGTTCTGTAGGCCCATAGTGTAGGATTGAGTTGAACATGTCAATCATGTCCAACATCGTTAACTGTCTTTTTGAGAATTTTGAGTATTATTTTGTTTGAGGCCTCTACTTGGTCATTCCCTTGAGGATAGTACGGTGTTGAAAACTGATGTTGGATATGAAACTTATCACATAGCTCCTGGACATCTTGATTCGTGAAAGGTCGTCCATTATCTATGATTATAGATTGAGGGATTCTATAGCGACAGATGATGTAGTTCAAGATAAAAGAGGAAATCTGCTTCCTAGTGATGGTAGTAAGAGGTACTGCCTCTATCCATTTTGTGAAATATTCTACAACTCTTATAATGAACTTGTGTCCATTAGAAGAAGATGGATTTATTTTTCCTACTAGATCTAGGCCCCATTGAAAAAAAGGCCATGTCGATGTGAAGGGATGCAGTTCTTGTGCTGGTCCATGAACCAAATTGCTGTGAACCTGACATTTTTGACATTTCTTGACAAACTGATATGATTCTTTCTCCATGCATGGCCAATAATATCCCAAATGGAGGAGTTTCTTAGCTAGAGTTATTCCACTTGAGTGAGTAGCACAAATACCCTCATGAACTTCTCGTAGGGCTATTTTAGATTCGTTGTATTCTAGACATTCGAGTAGGGTACCATCAAGACCTCGATGATAAAGGACATCTATGATTAAAATATGTCGAGCAAATTGGTGGATAAAGTTTCATTTTTGGTTCCTAGAAAGATCAGGAGGAAGAATATCATCTTTCAGGTAAGCATAGGTTTTTTCATAGATGGAAGTTTCAATGGTTTCTATATGACATATGGAAGTAGATTCTGATTTATAATGGGAAGGACATGATACTTGTTCTACCATAAACTCATAACAAACACGCTTCTTAGACAATTGTAGTAATGAAGCAATTGTAGCCATAGCATCTATAGCTTTGTTCTTTGCCCTTAGAATTTTATCAAACTTGATACTGACAAAGGACTGTTTCAAATTATTTATTTACTGCTTGTAGGGCATCAATTTTTCATCTTTTGTTTGATATTCATCATTTACTTGATAAATAACCAGTTGAGAGTCCCCATATACCTGTAAATCCATGATTTTCCATTGAATTTCTATCTTGACCCCAATAATCAATGCTTCATATTCTTCCACATTATTTGTACACTGAAACATGAGTCTATATGATTTTGAAATTGTGTGTCCTTGGGGAGAGATGAACAAGATCCCTACTTCTGATCCTCATTGTGTATATGATCCATCAAAATATAGTATCCATTGTTGGGGCATCGCTGTGATAATGTCTGCGTCTGGAAATTCCATTATCATTGGGCGATCATCTGGTAGAGGAGCTTCAACTAGCTATTCAGCAATTTCTTGTCCCTTGATTTCCTTTCTCTTGACATATTGAATGTCAAATGCACTTAGGAGCAAAGCCCATTTTGCCAGTCTACCTATTAAGGCAACTTTACTTAGTAGATAACTCAAAGGGTTGATCTTTGCAATTAACTTGATTGTATGAGTCAGCATGTAGTGTCTTAGCTATTGAGTAGCAAATACCACTGATAAGAAAGAATTCTCTATGAATTTATATTTTATTTCATAGCCATTTAAAGTTCTACTGATGTAGTAGATGGCGCGCTCTTTCCCTTCATAGTCCTCTTGTGCTAATAGTGCCCCCAAAGAGATATTTGTCATGGCAATGTACAATATGAGAGGCCTTCCTTCTGTTGGTAGCATGAGAATGGGTGGTGACATTAGATATTTCTTGATTTTATTGAATTTTGTTTCACACCCCTCATCCCACTTGAAAACTATATTCTTATGCAATAGATGATTAAAAGGATGACTTTTGTCTGCCAGCTAGGAGATGAATCTTCTGATCGATTCGAGCCTTCCCTGTAATGATCTATGTTGACTAATATTTTTAGGAGGTGGCATCTCCATAATTTCTTTGACTTTCACCGGATCCACTTCAATACCTTTTTTCGAGACAATGTACCCTAATAGTTTTGCTGATGTGACCCCGAAGACACACTTCTTGGGGTTTAACCTGACATTGAATTTCTCCATCTGCGTGAAGATTCTGTCTAGGATATGCAGATGTCCTTCCCTTGTAGTAGACTTTACCAAGATGTCATCCACATAATCCTCCATGAAAGTGTGCATCATATCATGGAAGATTGTCATCATTTCTCTTTGATAAGTGGCTCCTGCATTCTTTAGACCAAATGGCATGATGTTCCAGCAGAAGGTTCCCCATGGACATGTAAAAGCCATCTTTTCTTGATCTTTTGGAGCTATTCTTATTTGATTGTACCTAGAGAAGCTGTCCATGATTGATAACATGGCATTACTTGCCGTCAAGTCCATGATGATGTCTATATTTGGTAGTGGAAAATCATCCTTCGGGAATGCTTTATTTAGGTCCCTGAAATCTGTGCAGATTCTGATGCTATTGTCTGGCTTTGAAATAGGTACTATATTTGATATCCACTCAGCATAGTCTATAGACCTTATGAATTTAGCATCCAACAATTTCTTTAATTCTGTCTTTACCATCAATGAGATGTGAGGATGCATTTTTCTTTATTTTTGCTTAATAGGCTTGATTCCTATTGGCAAAGACAAATGATGCATAAGTAGATTTAGATCTAAGCCTAGCATATCAAAATATGACCAAGCAAAGTTGATGCTTCTTTCTTTAAAGAAATTGATAAATTCTGGTCTCTCTTGATCAGTCATTGATTCTGCTAGATGTAGAACTTTTGCCTTCTCTTTTGTGCCAATGTCCACCAATTATGTAGGTTCGACCAGAACTAATGATCGCTCATGATAATGTTCTGGGAGAGTGTAAAATCTTCCATCCTTCAGTGCCTCAAAAAAATTTTAACTTTTGGATGCATTCTTTATTTTTACTTTTTCCAGATCTAATGCTGCCATAGAATGGTTTTCACCATTAGATCTATTTTCCCTATTTTCAATTTTGCAACTGGAAGATTTGACACCCTCTCGCCGAGTCGTATTGTTATGTGTATTATAGATATAATTTGTATCAAGTTCGGTATGACATAGGAAATGCACGATGGCATCATCATTTGCAAATTTTGGTACAATCAAAGGTTCGATAGGTTCCCAATCAATAAGTTCTGGATGGATTAATGGTATGATATCATCGGATTGATTTAGGTCAATAGAAGTAAGGGTGAGGACAACAATATTGTCATAATTATCATTTGGGATATTGAGATCCATGATGGTACCCTCTTTGAAATCATCTAGTTCACTCAAATTTTGTTCATCCCCACTAGAGTCATCGATATTTAGTGATCCCGCGATGAATGGTCTAGACCCAGAGCCTTGGCCCTCCTCATGTGTAGGTGTATATCGTTGGATGAAATCAACTTGAATATCAGTAAAAGATACTTTGGAACCCACATCCCACTCATATTCATTTGTATTTGTCTCAGAGCTATCTCTAAGTTGAAGGATCCTTTCTACCACTTTCTTTTCCAGTTCTCGTTTTTCCTCAATAGAGTATCCTAGTCCTGGCTTCTCTTTTGAATGTAGAGTGAGGGGTTGAATAGGTTCTATGATCCCCTCCTTTCTCAATCCAATGGGTCCTTGTCCTTTGTACCCCATCTTCTCTAAAATAGCTTTTCCCTTTCCATATTTTTCAGTGTTGCTATTGACATTTTTGACACTAATTTCTGATGTAGAGGGTTCTTCATCTTTGTATAGCCAATCCAGGATTGCTTTGCTATCTAATTCATCCTCTATTGTGCCTTTTTTGACAAAGCTCTCATTAAGAGCTATGACTGGCAATGATGTTTGGGTTTTGATCATAGATGGTTGACCATATGTTCTAGGAGATGGCATTAACTGTGATAGGTTAAGCGATTGCTCCATAGAATATGTTCCCATTCCCTTGTCCGTCAGTTGAACTTGCTCTTGGAATTTTTGTGATATAGAAGTTTGTTGATCAGGTTTATCTATTGATTGAGTTTCAACAGAACTTGTCTCTTTTTCTTTTCCCTTCTTCTCTACCCACTTGGTAGTGATACTTGGACGTTGTTCTTCTTTGGGTGATTTTGAACTTGAAGCTTCCCTATTGTGAGGGACAAAGGTGTCTTGAGATATTCTCAATGTGTCACAATATTGTGGATGATTATAATTAGCAGCTATAGTCACCTCTTGTTCATTTACTAGAAACTTTAGGCATTGATGGTATGTAGAAGGTACGACCTACATTTCATGAATCCAGGGTCATCCTAAGAGAATGTTGTATGTCCACTCTCTTTCCAATACTTGACATGCTATATGCTTCATCATGGGTAATACAATTGAACCTTTAGATGATCTTTCCTCCTCATCATATGCTTTGATGGTCATTTTCCTTCGAGCATCAATAGCATCATCAGAATATGCTAGTGCATGGATTAACTTGAGGGTACGAATGTTCAAACCAGCTCCCCCATCTATTAGAACTCTCTTAACGCGATGATTATGGATACATACTTTGATATGCAATGCAGTATTATGCGGATGGTTTAATGAGAGATCATCCTATTCAGAGAATGACAGACAATGTGGGGTAGTCAAATGTCCCACCATAGCTTGGAATTGACAAACATCCAGATTCTTTGGTATGGTTGTGGCAACTAATGCTTGTTCGAGAACTTCCTTATGTGATGGTGATAATTTAAGGAGTTCTAATATTGATATTTATGTGAGGATGTTTGTCAATTGATCAAAAATATTATAATGAGATTGAGGCAGAACCGCACGTTGAGATCCAACTCCTTTTAACACTACCTTGGCTTGCCCCCTAGTCATGACGTTGGTTGGTTGATGTTCTTGATTTTCTCGGGGGATTTTTTGCAATTGATCAATAACATTATAATGTGATGGAGGCAGAACTGCATTTGTGGAGCTAATTCCCTTTAATATTACCTTGGATTGTCCCCTAGTTATCACATTGGCTAGTTGATGTTATTGATTTTCTCTGATTTTTAAGATATTGATTTGATTATTAGAGTTTTGCATACTTGGGAGTAAATCCAAAGAGGTAATGTTGTTGGTTTCATTTTCATCAATGTTATCACTAATTGTATGATCATGTTTGAATTCAAATAGACAAAGGATTGTTTTCTCATAGACATGATTGATGTTCTTTCCTTTGTTGTTCGAAGAGGATGATGCTCCTTTGTCATAATTTGGAAAAGGATCATTGAATGCAGAATGATCATATTATTTTGAGGTTCCTCCACATACACTTTGTTCTTGTCAACCAAATCTTGTACTGCGAGTTTCAACTCCATATAGTCATTGGTTTTGTGAACCTTGTTATTATGAAAGTTGCAGTAATCAGCGTCATTCTGCCATGATGGTTTGACTTTTGGATCCCAGAATCTAGCTTCCCATGTAGTGAGAAGGTCTCTAGTAACTAATTCTTTCATTGCTGATTCCATTGTTTGACCCAAAGGTGTGAACCTTCGCCAATTTGACGGTTTTTGATATGACTCTAGTTTTATGATTTCATTGCTTTGTATGGTATTCGACTTGACATTTTGCTCATTGTTTTGATTCTTTGAAATGGATGTGGTCAAGTTGAAAACTGGTTTAACATTTTGGGGATCATTCGTCATCTCATTTGTATTTCGATTCTTTTGCCAAAATTTTGGCTTCTCACCGCTTGAGTATTGATTGGGGGAGTTACTTGTATTGTTTGTTTTATCATTGAAATGCTTGATAACTCCTTTCTTGACTAACGCCTCTTCGATTTTAATACCATTTTCTATCACTTTCTCGAATGTTGCAGGACATTGTAGTTCCAGACTATAACTCATTTCTTCTGTCAAGTTTTCAATGAACAACTCCATCTTTTCTTCTTCAGGAATCGATCTAGGATATCTAGCGAACAAGCGTCGCCATCTTTGGAGAAAAGACAAGAATTTTTCTCCTTTTTTTTGTTTTAGATTGTAAAGATCTTTGATTGTAACATCGTGTTGGATGTTGAAGGATTACTGAGAGATAAATCTATTGACGAGTTCCTCAAAAGTTCTGATACCTGGTTTTAATTTCAAAAACCACTCCATGCATGATCCTCCCAAACTCCTTGGGAATAATCTCATTAAATAAGTTTCCTCTTGGGAAAACTCAAGACTCATTGTTTTAAATTCTCTGATATGATCTATTGGATCCATTCTTCCATTATACTTATCGTATTTTGGGATCTCACAATGTCTAGGAAAAGGTATTAAGCCGACCATTACGTCGAAAGGATAAGGACAAATGTTTTGTATCACATATCTCTTAGTAGTCCCTTTTGTCATATCTTGTATCTGTTGCTGTAACATTTACATTTGTGATGTTAAAGCAGCAACTAGATCTATTGTTTGCATGGGTTGTGGTATCTCAATCTCATTCATTCTATGTGTTTTCTTCAAATGGTTTACATCAAAATCTTTTGGAAGTTTAGCCCCTGATTCAGCTAACATTAAAAGATATTTTTCAATCTCTTGTTCCAAAATCTTTTCCATAAACTTATGGAATTTGGGATTTGTAGACATGGAAAATGTACAAATTCATTTTGGCAGACCTGATCTTGATTCACTAACAACATTTCCTCCTAAATCACATCCTCAGCATTCTATCCCTTAACTTGATAAATCATTATTTATTGAATTAAGTCTTCTCTTTTCAATGATTAAATTAATCAATTTAATTTAATCAACCTTGCATCTCTATCTAATTAAATAAACCGTTTTATTTGATTAAATTCTCTAAAGTACTCTTATTAAATTAAATAAATCAAACCTTATTTGATTTAATCTAACACATTCCTTCTTTATTAAATAAATCAAATCATTTATTTGATGAATCATTTCCTCTCAATTTCTGACTTAAATCAATTCATAAATCTATGTCTAAATGGTCACATCACCTAATTCTTCATTAAGTTAATCAAATCCATATTTAACTTAATCCTTCTCACTAAAATCTTCTAGAGAATGCAACTTGCACAATAAATCAATTACTTTGACTTATTAATTCTCCTATTTTCTCTCACAAAGCATCAAAAAGGTAATATTCCTCTTTTGAATTCAAAAAAGTCCAAGTGGAATTGGTCCTTACAACAAGGCATTAAAAGCCTCTTACATGTCCTTGAACTTGAGCCAAGTGACAATAACTTCATTCCTTTTCCCTCTTCAACATGTCATTTCTCAAGTTTGAAATGCCACCTAATTGCATTTATTGGCACATTGGACAAAGCTTGCACATTCCTCATCCAATCACATGTGGATGAGTGGCACAATGCCATTTAATGATCTTTTATCCCACATTGCTCAATCTTGCTATCTCTTCCAAGATTTGAATCTATGAATTGGAGACTCTTCTCCTCAATCTTCATCCACAACTCATATGCAAAGTTACTCTCTTCAAGTGAGAACTGATTTTGCACCATTGCACTCAATCATCCACTATTTTCATAATCTAGTATCAAGGTTATGCTCAAATCTCTTTGGAGATTTGATCATTTCTTCAATCAATCAACATTTGCAACTTAGGAATTGGGAAAGGGCTAATTGCAACATATCATTGGCACCAATTCCCCCATGGGATCATAATGCTATTTGCTTAATTAGGATTTACATGTTATAATTTTATTGTGTTCTTCATTTCCTAATTTAAGTTTTAGATAGATGGATTTTATGGGGAATCCCTTATTGTTTACATGGATATTTGATCTAAAACTAACAATGTTTGAATTCTTTGTGCATTTGCAGGTTTAGGGGTTCACATTTTGGCACTAGAAGGAGGGCTTGTTCACATTTGACACATTTTTATTTCAAAATTCTGTGGTTTTTTCATGTTTTTTGGTCATATATAGGAAACTGCATCACAAACCAGACACGCAGTACTATATTGCACCATGGACTCATACGCAGCGCTATATTGCACCACAGCTCTTGAAGCCCATGACACCATAGAGCACTGCAACTTCTTCCCGCGCTCCAAATTTCAAATTTTGCCAAACACCGTTGCTTCCAAACTCCACCGTGTGTGATACTCCGCCGCATCCATGGTCTCTGTTTCTACAGAGCACCGCAGCCAGTCAACCACATGGCATTATATAACACCACGTCTGTTTTTAAGTAGCACTACACCTGATAAGGAGCACCACACTTGCTAAACACTGCCGCGGGATTAGTCTAATTTTAAAAAGTTGAATATTTTTTTAATACTAACCTGATTTGCTATTTTTTCCTTTTTTCACTCTCTATTTTTCTATTATTTTACAGGATGGAGGCAAAAGGAGAAGTTCACCATGATGTTATCTTCACAAACCCAAAGTGTTTCTAAACACTAAAAGTGTTCTTTAACAATTCTTGAGAAAATTTGTTAAAATCTTTGACCTTAGGAAAACTAATTTCACAAATGTTCAAACTTTCTTTTATATCATGTTCATTTGTGCAAAGTGTTCCTAAACACTTAAGTGTTCCTTAACACTTAAGTGTTCCTTAACACTTCTTGAGAAAATTTGCTAAAATCTTTGACCTTAGAATACTAAATTTTCATTTGGATTTAAAAAGAACAAAACAAGCTTTGTTTTCTAAAAGTTGCCAAGGGGCTAAAAAGAATTTTAGGAAAATATACTAGAGTTGGTTTGAAAGGTAAAAAATTGAACAAGGCAATTTCACACTTCATTTGGTGCTCTTAAAAAGAATTCATCATTGCTTTGAAGGTTAAAATGAACAAGTGTCTTTTATGTTTTGCAAAAATTTTCACAAATTAACATCACTAAAATACGTATGTGCTTCTCTCGCGCTCTATAGCAATCTTGAGAATCAAAAGCATTTTAGTGATATTAATTTTTCAAAGAGATTGCCTCCACACTTCAATTTGCCACTTAAAAATTGAACAAAACATGCGAGTGTGAGCATGAAATATTGCGGAGGTTTTCCCCTTTGTTTTTCAACAAGGGTTGTGTGAACAATAGGATATATTTGTTTGCTATTGTTTATCTTATAGGGCCTACCTTGTGGGAAAAAGTAATCACCCAAGGGAATGACCCAACTAGGAACACGCTAAAGCCAAGTGACTTCCAACTGGTATACAAGTGTGGATATTGGAACAAAGGCCAATATCACAAGGATTATTCTGATGAGATGGACAGCAATGGACTCTCGTCGATGTTGGATAATCCGCCATGAACGGAATGCCCGAATTAGAACCCCTTGTTTAGAAAAAGGCCAAAACCTTGTCTATCTTGTTGGTGCAAAAGGTCATGTCCTTTGAAGCCTCCCCACGTAACATGCAGTCTTGTTGTTGAAATGGAAAGTATGCCATGGGAGATTCATGGGTACTAATGCTTGGTTGACCCGAATAAGTGAGTGTCGTGCAGGGGAGCCAGTGCGGTCAAGCATTTAGCCATTCGCACAAGATTTGCGCAGCTGGATTTATCCAAGTGGGAACCCAACAAGGTATTGTCTCATCAACCTAGGAGTGTAAAAGTGTTTGGAAGAACACATTGCTTGATCTTGAAAACATTTGGAAAACAAACATACACAAGAAACCTTGAAATTTCAAACACCTTGTGGGAAACAAATACCTATTGACGAACTTGCCTGCTCTTGCTTTCCCTAGGAATCACATTCCTAGAGGTTTCTAAGTGTGCAAATTCTACCATCATTTGTTTCCAATAAGGATAAACATAAGGAACTTTTGCCCTATTTTCCTCGATTTCCACATAAAGGACATTATGGGATGAGAAAGAGAATGGGACAGTAGACATATAGTTTGAAAACCTAAGCAAGCAAGTGTCTTGGATAAAAGGAACCTCATTTAAACCAAGATAAAGAGACCAATTGAATTACACGTGTTGTTTCCAATGATTTCCCTCAAGATTAAGATCCCAAAGCCAAAATTCAAGAAAGTGAGTCTAAAAATCCATGAGCAATGCCTTGAGATGCTCCTTGAAGTAAGGGAAAGAATTGTATACAACTTTTACAAAAGGCCTCAAGGAACAATCCCGCATTGTATGCATTTTATTGCCAACAAAATCCCGAACTTTTCAAAAGGTTTGCATTTCTCCCATAGGAAGTCAAGCATGTTCTTCAATACCGAGGTTTTGTAGAGAGAGTCACATATAGGTTAAGGTTCAAGATCAAAGTTGTCATTTCCTTTCATTCCTCCATGAAATCAAGTCTCATTTCATCATCAAACCTTTTGAGAACTCTAGAATCAATCATCACGCTAAACTTAGAGTGCTAAATCAACATCATCATATCTTGGCTTAACACACTTAGCCAACATAGTCTCAAATCATTGAACAAATATTCTTTGAGATAACACAACTTCTTAAAGTCTATTAGTTCTCCAAAACATTGGCATAACACACTTTGTCAATTCATCCATTTTGTGCAAGTTCCCTTAGGATAACGCAACTTCCTAGGGAAAACAACTTCACAACTATCTTGTTTGACTTAATGCATCTAGTCAAATTATCACAAATCAAATCAAATCAAATCCCTTACAAAGTTTAGCACATACCATTCAAAAGTTCTCCAAAGGTTTCACTCACTCATCCCATCCATTTAACCCACCACCATTATCACCATCTTTGGTCTTTTAGCTTCCCTAGTTCTTCTCTTTTGGACCTAAAGGATTACGATCGAACAAATCCCTATTTTTTATGGTCCAAACAAGATCTCAACACAAGAAGGACATGGAGAATATCAGAGAAATATCAGCTTCTATGGACATGAGTCATCTAAATACCAAAGTGAACTGAGCAGGATCAAGCAATCCCCCAAGCAACTCTCCCTTATCATCACAAAATCCTCAAGAGGAGAGTCATCAAGAGGACAACAGAAGTGAAGACATGGATGACACCAAATGAAATCATGGAAATGGTTCAAAATCTAGAGAACCACAAAATCATTAGTGCTATGTTCAAATACCTAAATATAATAGAAAGAGGAGGGGTCATGCCCCCTCCCGACCTTAACACAAGCACTAGTATAGATGCATGCCCATTGTCAAACATCAATCAAGAAGTACCTTGCATCACATCAGTCATTACACCAACCACCCCAAATGTGAACAAGGGGAGTGCCATGTTCCAGGAATTGCAAAAACACTGCCTTGCGGCTAATAAAGAAGCAATCGTCACCCCCACACCAGCTACATTTATTTTGGAAAACCCATCTCACCTATACGTCCCACTCACATTTCATAATCCCGTTGGTTCATCCTCATTTCATGCCATACCAGCCTATCAATTGAACATACCAACTGCCCCACCACATGAGGAAGTTGGCTTGCTTGGAATGACGGAAGCTATCAATCCTTTCTCTTTCCAAATAGGTGTATCATCCCTTCTCCCGCTTTCATTCGCATCTCCATCACCTCTTGGAATAGGTCTTCCACCTTTTCCCATCAAAATTTTTGCTAATCCAAGCAATCTGACCACCACTTTGAACCCGCTTCTTTTACCCATATCCTCACAACAAATCACAACCATTACTATCACCATGGTTAATGCATCTATTGGTCCTCAAGTCTCCCAAAGCATGCCTCCTCAAGGACCAATTATCTCAAGCACCCCGCCCACTACCCAAATTACAATCACCACCACAATTCCTCCACCCACCATGATAGTTGGCATGATTCTTGCTCCACCACCAATCCCACCAAAAACCAACGCAACCAATTCATTCACCACTCTAATCCAAACCCTCCAAAAATCCAACCAACAAAGAGTACTATATCAAAAGTAGCAAGCACAAGCACAAGCTCAGGCACAAGCCCAAGTGCAAGCTCAAGCACAAGCTCAAGCACAAGCTCAAGCACAAGCCCAAGCACAAACTCAAGTGCAAGCTCAAGCACAAGCCCAAGCATAAACTCAAGCACAAGCTCAAGTACAAGCCCAAGCACAAGCCCAAGCACAAGCCCAAGCTCAAGCACAAGTGCAAGCCCAAGTGCAAGCTCAAGCACAAGCCCAAGCGCAAGCCCAAGCTCAAGCACAAGCACAAGCTCAAGCTCAAGCCCAACAATAGGCACAAGCTCAAGCCCAACAACAGGCACAAGCTCAATACCAAGCACAATTGCAAGCGATCCACCTACAAGCCTACCAACAAGCCCTGCAAGACTTTCAGGCACATCATCAAGCTAAACAACAAGCTTTATTGGCAGAACAGTAGCTCAACCAACAAAAAGCATTGTTGGCACAACAACAGCTAGACCAAAAACAAGCATTACTAGCTCAACAACAACTTGACCAACATCAAGCTTCATGGGAATAATAGTAGATGGACCAACAACAAGCGTTATTTGAACAACAATAGCAAGATCAACAACAGGTGTTGTTGGCACAAATGCAGGCTTACCAACAGGCATTAAACGCATAGCCAAGCTCACAAAAAATGCCAACTAGTACTCTCCCCACCCATCAAACACCTCCAACACCTCACCACTCATTCATCCCACCTCCCAATCCAAGCAAGGATGTTGCAACATAGATCAAACTGCTCTCGCAACAAGTGTTGGACTTGCAAGCAGGAAAAACCACAAGGACACCAGGCAACTTGTGCCCTTATCTATTCGATAGAAGTCTCACCATGATACCATTCCCAAAGGGATTTGAGATCCCCAAATTTGATAAATATAATGGAATGGGCAACCCTAAAAACCATGTCAGGGAATTTCAGGTGCACTGCATGGAAGTCGCATACGATGACACATATCTAATGTGGTTCTTTCCCTAAAGCCTGATTGGTCCAGCTATAGAATGGTTTTCTCATCTACCCATGGGAATTAAAACATTCGAGGAAATTGTGGAAGCTTTCCTTAAGAATTACGCTTTCAATATGGGTGTAGATGTCAGTTTAGAAGAACTATTTGCACTCAAACAAAGAAAAGGAGAGCTATTCGCATCCTTCTTGCAAAGATGGCAATCCAAGGCCAATCAGAGCAAGTGGACCATGCTAGAGGAACAACAAGTTTGCACCATCATAGCCAATCTAGATGAAAACTTCGTGTTCTACCTAAAAATGCAGTGCATCACATCTTACGATCAACTAATTCCAAAGGCGCTCAACATCGAAAGAGCCCTTACTGTGTGAGGAGGCACACCAACATTCACTCCACCATAGGATAACCACCTGTCTAACAAATACAATGAGAAACCTCGAACATGGTTGAGGAACAAAAATATCATGAATGACAGTGTGGTCGACGCTAAGGTAGTCATCAGTGCTCCTAAGCAAAATACCCAAAATCATCATCAACCACAAAATCATAGTCACAACAATGTGCAGACTAATGCGGTAGTAGCACAGTCACAACCACCTTCCACCAGTCAAGTCAACAATGTGGGTAATCAAGGAGGACCACCTCCTTGCAACAAGTTTCCCCCCAAGAAGAATTTCACAGCCCTTGGCGAATCAAAGAGAACCTAATCAAGATCTCTAACTCCGAACAATACACGGAGCCCATGACCAAACCACCATGGTACAATGAGAATCTCCTATGTGAATTTCACAAATTCAAAGGACACACCACCACCAACTACATGAGACTCAAAAATATCATCCAAGACCTCATCGAGGATAAGGTCATCAACATCGAGCAGCCGGCCAAAAACCAAGACCTGAAAATCTACATGAATCTGATGCCAAATCATAACCAAGGGAACAATCAGGGGAATAACCAAGGGAATAATAAGGGTAAGCAAAAGTATGCTAGTGCTAATCTAGAATACGAGGAGATAGTCGGATGTGTTGACGAGTTGGTCACTGTCATAAATATCAAGGGAGCCAACAATGACTATGGAGTCACCACATGAGGCAGAAAGGTTACCATTGCTGGGGCACCTACTAAGACCCCCATCACCAACACAAAGGCCATCCCCTATGATTACAATGTAATTGACCAGCTGAAAAGGACACCCGCATAGATCTCCATCATGGAATTACTAAAAATCTCCGCCGCCCATAGATAGATCTTGGATGAAGCACTAGCTGTGTCTACCATTGTTGCCACCCTTGATACAGAGCAATTTCAGGCTATGGTGGGTAACATCGCTACCCCAAATCTCATCACATTTTTAGACCAAGATTTCCCCCCATAGCCATCTCATAACCGCACACTCCACCTCCAAGTCCTAATCCATAAAAAGAAAGTCAAACGGGTCCTGGTAGATGGTGGTTCAGGTCTTACTATTTGTTCTCTAAAACTTATAAAGAAATTGGGATTCACCGAGGATTCCATCAATAAGAAAAAAAGCAACACAATAAGAGCATATGATGACCAGGAAAGAGTGTCTCAAGGCACTATCAAGATCCCCATTGAAGTGGGGCCAGCAACCATGGAAACAACTTGTCAAGTCCTTGACCTTGATCTAGCCTACAACATCCTCGTGGGACGCCCATGGATACACGGAATGAAGGCAGTGGCCTCAACCTATCACTAGTGCATTAAGTTCTCATATCAAAATGAGGAGGTTACTATATATGGGGATCCCGAACTTTTCGCCTATTGCAAAAACTTGGAAGCCAAGTTTTACAAGATCCCTCAAGTACCTAAAAATGATGAAGGACCATCCACTTCATACATAGACCCAGCTAATCTCGCCTCCACTTCTGTGACAGAGACACCAGCCATCCTCGACATATCTGAGATCAAAAACATGATATAGGACAATGGATGTGGTGATTATAGAATGAAGAGAAATTCTTTTGTTGTAGAAGAGTTACCACAATCTCCTAGGTCACATGGGCAACCACAATTGATTCAAACACTTGTTCACACTAGAATGGAACCCACTGGATTCCACATTTGAGGGGATCTCAGTCGGGAGAATGTGAACGAGGAGGACATCACAAACATTTTGTACCAAGATGAAAGACCCACTCCCACCCTACCCATGTAGGAAATAAACAAAGGGTTACAAATGATGTTTGGCTTGGGCTATAACAGGAATGAAAGCCTAGGAAGAAACAGTGATGGACGGTTGGAGCCCATCATTGTAGAAAGAAGAATGTGAAACCTTGGCCTCAGTTGTACCCCTCTGAGTATAATCGTGCATGGAAAAAGTTCCTAATAGGGCAGTCAGGTCCTCTCCTCGGGTCTTGACAACTAACCTTAGATTACTAATATCCATAGATCTACCTCTCAATAACTTCACATTTGACATAACTGTGGTTTGTAGTAGTAGTGACGATGATGACACCATAGGTGGCTTACCTAGGCTCTTTGAAGATTCTACCCTACTGATGATTAGTGTCTCACCCACTGAGCCAATCCAACCAACCCACCAAATCCACTTAGTGTACCCCCAACCCATCGATCATGACCAACGGGGACTGCCAATTCTAGACTCGTTCGAAAATGATGAGGCTCTCTCAAAATTTATGGGACTGAGGGATACAATCCCATGCAGAGATCATAAGGTGGGATTCAACATCACACTAGACACACAAGCATACTATGGGGAGATGATTGAGTCCTTCAGTCGCAAAAGAAAAAGATCGAGAATAAGCTCGGAGTTATTGAGTGAAAACCACACTGTGGCATTCTCTAACCATAAAATAGTAAAAATAAAGGATGCATTTGATGGTGAAAACCTCCTTGAGGTGCTAGAGGATGAAGGGTTCAATCTCCCCCCTATTGCTCTACATCAAGAGAAATCAACAATATTGGCAGAACAGTGCAACCCGGTCAACTTAGGAATAGAATCAGAACCACAAATTACCTTCTATGCAAAATCCCTCCTAGTAGAAGAACAGGAACTATTGGTAGCATTCCTAAAGGAGAGAAAGGTAAATTTTGCATGGACCTATGCAGACATGCTAGGCTTGGACCCTGAAGTAGTAGTGCATCATTTAGCCATTTACCCCGAAGCAAAACCAGTCAGACAAAAGCTAAGGAAGATGCACCCACAAATAGCCTTGCTTGTAAAGATTGAGCTACAGAAACTTCTGGATGTTGGCTTCATACGCCTGATTGACTATCCAGAATGGGTATCAAATCTCGTACCAGTCTCAAAACCTAAAGGGGGCATCCGCATCTGCACTGATTTCAGAGACCTAAACAAAGCATGTCCCAAGGATGACTTTCCACTACCCAACATTGACATGATAGTGGATATGACGGCTGGACATGAGATGCTCTCCCTAATGGATGGCTTCTCGGGGTACAATCAGATAATGATCGCAAAAGAAGACCAACACAAGATAGCATTCACATGTCCTTGGGGCACCTACTGCTAGAACGTAATGCCATTTGGGTTGAAAAATGCAAGAGCTACATACCAAAGAGCCATGACATTAATCTTCCACGACATGATCCATAAAATAGTCAAAGATTATGTAGATGACATACTGGCTAAATCAAAGAAGAGACAAGACCATATAGCAACTCTAAGTGCTATCTTTGATAGGCTTGAACAATATAAGGTTAGACTCAACCCGAAGAAGTGTGTCTTTGGGGTACAATCAGGAAAGCTGCTAGGATACATAGTTTCAATGAGAGGAATAGAGGTGGACCCTACAAAGGTAAAAGCAATCATCAAAATGGAAGCACCAAGAATGTTAAAACAACTAAGAGGATTGAAAGGAAGACTCTAGTCCATCCAGAGATTCATAGCACAATTGGAAAATAAACAGATTGCCTATTCACACCTACTTCACAAGGGAGTAGCTTTCAGATGGGATGACAAATGCAAGCAAGCATTTAGAAAAATAAAAGAATATCTACTTACACCACCTATGTTGATGCCACCAATTGTGGGGAAATCATTAATCCTATATATCTCTACAACAACAACCGCCCTGGGGGCCCTTTTCGCCCAACATGATGAAAAGGGAATCGAGTGGGCTATCTACTACATCAGCAGAACAATGGTGGGACATGAGCTCAATTACATGTCAATAGAAAAGGCTTTCCTAGCACTAGTATTTGTGGCTCATAAATTCAGACACTACATGCTAGCACACCAAATCAAGTTGATTGTCAAAATAGACCCTCTAAAATACCTATTGTCAAAAGCAGCGCTTACAGGTAGAATGGCTAAGTGGGTAATGATATTATCTGAACATGATATTGAGTATGTAGAATGAAAAGCCATAAAAGGACAAGTCATTGTGGATCAGCTAGTAGAAGCTCCCCTCTACATAGATAACCCACTCATATCAGAATTCCCAGATGAGTCATTTTTAACCTTCGTGCAGCAGACCACTGGAAGTTATACTTTGATGGCTCTCACACACAACATGGATCAGGAGCTGGTGTGTTTTTCATCACACCACAAGGAGACTGCATACCTAGATCATACAAGCTAGCATTCCCTTGTACTAACAATATTGTAGAATATGAGGCTTTGACCATAGGTCTCAAGATTGCAGCACAGTGGCGAATCATGGCACTAAAAGTCTATGGGGACTCACAACTTATCATCAACCAAGTCAACGGTGAATACCAAATGAAGGATGATAAGATCACACCATACAAGAAGGTGGTAGAAAGCCTCAAGGAATCTTTCATTGACATTACCTTTGAGCAGATACCAAGGACAAAAAAAAGAACGGCCGATGCAATGGCGATAATTGGATCCTTACTGGACATCCTTAGTAACATCTCAAAACATGAATTCCTCGTAGAGCAGCTTCTCATACCCACATTCAAGGTACCAAAGTTAGAATACGCGTGTGAACTCATTGGTCTCAGTGATCTTTGGTATCATGATATATACACCTACCTAAAGTTAGGAATCCTCCCCACTGACATCACTCTGAACCTAAAACGCACTTTTGTCAAAAGGACTTCATGATTTGTCATCCTAGGAGAGACCCTCTTTCGTAGGAGTATCGACAGAACCTTGCTACATTGTTTAAAACCTAAGGAAGCTTTGACTACTCTAACTGAGGTACACAATGGCATGTGCGGGTCACACTCAAGTGGTATGACCTTGGCTAAAAATTTGCTAAGAACTGGGTACTACTGGCCGACAATGGAGAAAGAGGCACACAACTTTGTCAAAAAATGCCTACAATGTCAATAGCATGGAGACCTTATTCATGCACTAGCTCAAGAACTGCATCCCATTGTTACACCTTGGCCCTTTTCACAATGGGGGCTCGATCTCATTGGTAAAATATCGCCCACCTCATCTAATGGCCATAAGTTCATTATCACCGCCACCGAATATTTCACAGGTGGGTCGAAGCAATTCCCATGACCTACATCATAGGAAAACAAATATCCAAGTTCATCTTGAATTACCTCATTTTCCGATACGATGTTCCCCAATCCATTATCTCTGATAATGGGATGCCCTTCAAAAATTAGGATGTCTGTGATTTGTGTGAAAAATTCAAAATCCAACACCGTTTTTCCACCCCATACTATCCACAAGGCAATGGCCAAGCAGAAGCTACAAATAAAACCATTTTGAAAATCCTCAAGAAAACAGTCAATGATGCTAGTCGTGACTGGCATCTACAGCTAAATCCCACCTTATGGGCCTACCATACTAGCATCTGTATGCCAACAAGCGCCACCCCATTCTCTCTGGTCTACGGATCAGAAGCCATCCTTCCTATTGAGATCAAGCTCGCATCACTGAGGATGTCACTAGAAAACCTTATCACAAATGAGGAATACAGGGTCACAAGACTCAATGAGCTGGAATTACTAGATGAAAGGCACATGGATGCCCTTAATCATCTACAAGTGTAATAGAATTGCCTAAAAAGGAGCTACAACAAGAAGGTCAGACAATGCACTTTCCAAGTTGGTGACCTCGTGCTGAAAGAAAACCAAAAGAACATGCCAAATCTGGATACAAAGGGAAAGTTTGAGCCCAACTGGCTAGGACCCTTTATTATCAATGCAAGCTACAAATCGGGGGCATATCAGTTGTCGACACCAAAAGGTGAGCCCCTGCAAGAGCCCATGAACAGTTCACACCTCAAAAAGTTTTATGCCTAAATCTTGCAAGGTATAGAACCAAAAAATACAAAAACAATAAAAAAAAGTCCTGAAAAAATGGTCACCTTGATGAAAACCTAGCAAGTAGGCGTGTTGGTGAGAACAAAAAATCAAAAAATACAAAAAATCCAAACAAAAAAATAAGAAAAAGGATTGAAAATAGTAAAAAGAAAAAAATTCGTCCTCTAGTGAAAACCACTTCGGTGGCACTTTGGGCAAGTACCTTGGTGAAAACCTGGCAAACACGCACCAAGTGTAAATAAAGCACCTTCCCCATCTATTAGGATCTGCACAACTCATCCATTACATTGCATTCCACTCATCTGCTCGCATCCGTACCATAGCCTGCATTGGTATCTGCACCATATTCCACCATTTGAACTACTTGGCATTTCTAAGGTTAGTTTGTCTTGCCTTTATCAAAGTAGTCTATTGCACCACACTGGGGGCACATTCTTGCAACATCGGATCAGATTTGTGTATGTTCTTAGGATCTTTAAAATTCATCAAAAAATTCAAAAACATCCAAATCATCAAAAATCCAAAAACATGTCAAAATATAAGAAAATCTTCAAAATTCATCATTGAGTCTTGTTAGTCTTTCACGTTGTTGAACTACATCATCTCTGAGCTTGAACGTAGACAAGGTTGATCTTTGATCATCCCCTGAGATGGTTAGGTCAATCCTTTAGGCATTCGTCGCATTGGCAATCCCTTTGCACATCTAGTCTGCATCTGGAGTCAGTCCTTTAGGCTATAAAATGGCAATCTATTTGACCATCTTGTTAGCAAGTCAGTCCACCACCAGTCAAACTACATGGTCTCTACGTGTATAACGTAGGCAAGGATAATCTATGGATCAACTCCCAAGACCCCTAGGATAGGTCTTTAAGTTATTCTATTCATCTTAAAACTTGAAAATACCAAAAACATTGAAAAATGTGAAATATCAAAAAACAGCCTCAAAATATTTGAAAAACCCAAAATGGTGCATCCATTTCATCTTGCTTTCACCCATGATTTTCATCACTCATAATAAATCAATCATCACTTTCACCCTTTGGTGAGTTAGTCAGAAGCAAGTTTAGCAGGTTCCAAAGTGAACTCCCTAATCGTCAAAGTCTTGAAAGTCTAAGTCAGTAAGTCAGCAAGTTGGTCAACTCGGAGTATCAATAGCTTATCACCCAATCAGTCTCACCAAAACCTTGATCACTACATGTCCTAGGATGAAGCTTTCTTATGATGGACATAAGCATTAGGTACCCAAAAGTAGTTTAGCCTTGGCTAGTGGTACGAAGAACATCAACTTGTTTGTTTATTTTATCTTGGTCTTGTTTGGACTTATCTTAGTTTTCCCTCATTCCAAGGACCTCTCGATGATGCCTAAACAAAACAAGTTTAGAGAGAAAGGAATGGGGCAATGATCATTATCTTTTCATCTATTATGCTTGTTGGATATTCTTGTAAAATAACTTCGTCAGGCGTACTTTGTTTGTTTGTAGGAAAGATGTTTTGAGTATCTCGTTGACCACATAAGAAGGCTTGCCTTCTTATGTTTTGGCCCGAGATGTTTAAGATATTTGAACTACATTCTGAATAAAGTATGTACATTAATTGTGAACAAGAATACTCCTATCTAATTTTCAAGTCAAAGTCCATCACAATAGGTACCACGCCATCCTGGTTCTTAATACCTCGATGCATCGTACCTATGTGTGTTATCAAACATAATGCAATTGACCCTTTGAAAATCCAAATTCCTATGTGCAATGCAAAATCACCATCATCATCCTCACTAACTCATTAATTCTACGTTTCTTCTATCTTCTTTCCACACTAATAGGGTATCATAATAGTAATAAAAAAACATCGCTCATGCATACATCCTGCATCTACTAGATAGTCAAACATCAAAAGAGCATTATATCATATCAAATCTTAAGTTATGAGGAATAATAAAATTCATTATTCTAAACATCTTAAGACATCATTACATCATGCATTATCATCTGCAACCATTACCATCATTAAAATACACATTACATCATTTAAAGCATGGAAAATACAAAAAGAAATGCACTGCATCACAAGAATCATAAGACCACATATTTGCATTCACATCATAAAGGAGCGAATCACCTTATATATATATCAAAAATCAATGTTATGATATAGAATCGGATCATATGTCCATCGGATGCATAGTACAATAAGGCCAAAATACTGTAGCCCATATATCAAAAATGAAGTGAAACTGTCACATGATCAAAAGGGAGGCAGGCCCTGCTAGTTGCTACCCTCCCCATCCTATCTCTCACCATGTGCCTCTTCTGGTTGCCTCCCTGTCTACTAAAAAAAGTTTGGCACTCGATGGTCTGATGACACTACTTGTCGATAATGATGCCGATAGTACTCGACCTCTCTAATGAACTCTCTGTAATCCCGAATATCGATCGATCTGGCCCGAGATCAAGATGTTGCACTCTCTAACTACTACCACCGACCTATCTCCTGATCCCTCTTGGATCATGCCTGGTCTGTCTTTGCAGTCAAAACTTGTATCTGCCCCTATAGTTACTAGATCAACACATCTCGATGGTTGGGCTGTCCTGTCGGCTGCCCTGCTGGCTGCCCTACTAGCTGATGCTGAGGGTCTACCCTCGACAGACCATCCTGATCTCTTGCTCAGGCAAGTTACTACTGAGCCCCATACCTAGGAGGCGTCTGATGAGGAGGTGCCCCACCTCGTCCTCTGCCTCGCCTCCTGCCACTTGACCAACCCCTATGTCTGTGCTGTGGGACAACTGCACCTGGAACTGTCAGTCTAAGAGGAGGTCTAAACCATGCTTTGTAAGCTACGGTGACCCCTGCATCTGCCGGCCCTAGATCATATGGCCATGGTCAGGCAACTAACTGCCTAAATGAGGACACTGCCTCATCTGCTGGGATGGGCTGGCCCCATGCTATCTCCCTAGTAGTACGTGTGAAGATGGCCACATACTGGTCATCTGGCCTGTCTTGTACCTCCCCGAACTGGCGAGCAACCCTGTTCGGAAGATATCTCTCAATCATCGTATGCTCTCAGCCCTGCATCAGCCTGTCCTATCGAGTGAAGAAGAGCTGTTGATCATCATCTATCCATGGACCAATACCCATCCATGGTCTCCAAATGAACTCTCTCATCTCATCGAGAACTCACCGCAAGTACGGAATACCACCTATGCTGGTAAAGGAAAAATGCATCAAAGCCCTGCCATACCACTAAACAAGGGGGTCATCTGTCTCTAAAGGAATTGGGGTAATGTCTGGGTGAAGCACTAAGATCCTCTCCCATCCCCACACATGCATCAAGGTGCCTCCTACCCCAATGGACCTATTGTCCATGTAAACAAACTCATGAAGGTCTCTATAAAGGGACGCCAGTAGTACTGGTCCCCAGGTGAAGCACTCCCTCTGATGGACCATCTGATCCCATGCAAGTCCCCATCCTAGACTGAAATATCGGCCCCGTCGATCAGGTACCACAAGGCCTGAGATAATCACAGCAACGATCAATCGATATGTGTGCACACGGTTATGATATATCTCCAGATCAATCTGACCATCGTAGAACTCAATGATGTCCATCTGCATCACCCCGTAGCAGGCCTCTTTGCTGGTATCTAGGTCATAAATAACTCGGGTCCCATGAATGGGAAGGCGAAGGATGCGTGTTACATCCTCAAGTGTGATGGTGGCCTCGTTGATAGGAAGATGAAATAAAGATGTCTCACTGTGCCATCGCTCTGCCAGGGCGGTAAGCATGTCTAGGTGAGCTCGAATACGAGGGGTGTACATAATGTACTAAAGGCCAATAGCACCAAGGTGTTCCTGGACCAACTCAGGCATAGTCGCTAATCTACTAAGTACTGGCCATTGGTGCTCTCATGAATAAAGTATGCTAGGCTCCTCCTACACAGAAAAAGCAGTCGCATCAGAAAAAATAAAGTTTCAAAGTTCAAATTGGCCTTAAATTGGTGAATGCGGCACTATTTGCAGGTGTGGCACAGTTTGGAAAGTTCCAAACTACACCACCGCGTCAGAGTTTGTCATTTTTCCAATTACAAAGTGACTCCTGCGGTGCACTTTTCATATGCGATCCTATTTGGTGCAAACTCTAAATTCCTAACTGAGCCACCGGTGAAGAATGGACATGCAATGGACTTTGAAATAACTAAATGCAAAATTGCAAACTGGCCCACACGGGGCACTTTGCATATGCGGTGCAATACAGCACCGTGCGGTTGCGATACGACACTTTCAGCGGTGCCATATGGCACCGCGCAGTTTGAACCGAACCCTAACCCTTTCTAATGCACAAAAAATGATAAAATTAAAAGACGGACAAGGGTACATACCACGGGTCCTGCGCCTATTGGCCACTGATGTGTCTGAACCCTCCCTATCATGTGCCTAGGAAGCTATCATTGCACCATTTCCACTCAAACTCAGAGCTAAAATTTGGAATTTTCTAAAGGCTAACATTGCAAAATGAATTGAAAATGACCCCTCGTGGTCTATTTAAGCCTAAAAAATTAGGGTTTTTTGGCCTAATGTGACCTCCCAGCTTGGGTTTTGGTTGCCTGAACCCGTTTTCGCCTAGCTGAGAGTCATTTTACATCCCTTCTGGCCTTTTAGGCAGTTTTCTGGCAATCTGGGGCATTTCTGGCCTGTCGGGCACCTTGTCGTCTTTTTCGCAAGACCATACAAAAATTTAAAATTTTCATCCGATCTCTCAAGTGGGAAATATCCAGCAACATCCTTCTGCTGGGGCAGCAGTGGGGCATCTAAAAAATTCAAAATCCTAGACTTTCAATCATAGTAGTTTATTCTTTGAATCAAAGCAACAAGTGCATTGCTTCAAAGAGGGGCAAAATGTAGACATGGAAAATGTACAAATTCATTTTGGCACACCTGATCCCGATTCACTAACAACATTTCCTCCTAAATCACATTCTCAACATTCTATCCCTTAACTTGATAAATCATTATTTATTGAATTAAGTCTTCTCTTTTCAATGATTAAATTAATCAATTTAATTTAATCAACCTTGCATCTCTATCTAATTAAATAAATCTTTTTATTTGATTAAATTCTCTAAAGTCCTCTTATTAAATAAAATAAATTAAACCTTATTTGATTTAATCTAACACATTCCTTCTTTATTAAATAAATCAAATCATTTATTTAATGAATCATTTCCTCTCAATTTCTGACTTAAATCAATTCATAAATCTAAGTCTAAATGGTCACATCACCTAATTCTTCATTAAGTTAATCAAATCCATGTTTAACTTAATCCTTCTCGCTAAAATCTTCTAGAGAATGCAACTTGTACAATAAATCAATTACTTTGATTTATTAATTCTCCTATTTTCTCTCACAAAGCATCAAAAAGGGAATATTCCTCTTTTGAATTCAAAAAAGTCCAAGTGGACTTGGTCCTTCCAACAAGGCATTAAAAGCCTCTTACATGTCCTTGAACTTGAGCCAAGTGACAATAACTTCATTCCTTTTCCCTCTTCAACATGTCATTTCTCAAGTTTGAAATGCCACCTAATTGGATTTATTGGGACATTGGCCAAAACTTGCACATTCCACATCCAATCACATGTGGACAAGTGGCACAATGCCATTTAATGATCTTTTATCGCACATTGCTCAATCTTGCTATCTCTTCCAAGATTTAAATCTATAAATTGGAGACTCTTCTCCTCAATCTTCATCCATAACTCATATGCAAAGTTACTCTCTTCAAGTGAGAACTAATTTTGCACCATTGCACTCAATCATCCACTATTTTCACAATCTAGTAACAAGGTTATGCTCAAATCTCTTTGGAGATCTGACCATTTCTTCAATCAATCAACATTTGCAACTTAGGAATTGGGAAAGGGCCAATTGCAACATATCATTGGCACCAATTCCCCCATGGGATCATAATGCTATTTGCTTAATTAGGATTTACATGTTATAATTTCATTGTGTTCTTCATTTCCTAATTTAAGTTTTAGATAGATGGATTTTATGGGGAATCCCTTATTGTTTACATGCATATTTGATTTAACACTAACAATGTTTGAATTCTTTGTGCATTTGCAGGTTTAGGGGTTCACAGGATCTTGTTGAGCCATTTGGATATCTTTAGGAGTTATTTCATTTTTATCGTTTTGATTCAAATTGTTCCAAGGATTTTCTTTTGCCATTTCTTGTGATTTTAAAATTTCTTGCTCTAAGAGTCTCTATTTTTGGTACCTAGTGAAGATTGGCATACAAATTTTTGCCCTTTCTTCTGAAATGTTGATCTTATGTGTTGGATAGTGTCAATTTTAAATTTTTTAAACAAAGTCAAGTAAGATGACTGATCTTATTCATGAGACAATGCTAAAAATTTGATTACTCTACTTGGTTTCATGATGAAGGATGATAGTATCCTGATAATGAAACTTCAGTGTAGTAATCGATTTCGTATTTGATTTTGACACTTGTGATTTGCAAGATCTTGTTTCAGTTGATAAGTTTGGAAATTTGTATAAACCTTTCTGACTTTGGTTCCTAGATAGTGATTCTGATGAAATTTTTTTTTTGCATTCTGGTGAAACAATAGATAAAAAACAAACAGACTGACAGGTATGATTTTTGAACTCTCTATTTTAAAAGCGCTAAAATAGAGTATAGAAATGCTATTTCATAGAAGTGCTAGAATAGAGTCCCGAAGTGTTGAAATAGGTGACCGATGTGCTACTTTAACAGAAGCATTGAAACAGTGCATGAAAGCGTTGGAAAAATTGATGGAAGCGCTACTTTGACAAAAGCATTGAAACAGTTCCCGAAAGCGCTGGAAAATATGATGGAATCGCTATTTGACAGAAGTGCTAAAATACCGACTATAAGCACCGATATAGTGCCCAAAAGTGCTATTACATCGAAGCGCTAAAACAGTGACCAGAAGTGTTGAAACAGATTTTCCAGAATGCTGAAAACATGATTTTTATGACTCGCTATTTATAAAATCTGATCTAGCCTTGTGGCATACTATATCAAGGATTGAGGAAGATAAGAATGATGTATGCGCTAACTACAGTTGTGAAATTGAGTGAGAGCTCTTCTTTGGAAGAAGGCTTGTGAATAGAGGGGTTCTGCTGCATAATCTAATATGTGACCCCTAGCAAAATCATGATATATGTGGATGAATGTTCTATGTTGTAGAAAGAGTTTCCGATTTTAATATAGAAAATGTTGTTTTCTCAATTTATTTCTATAACCAAGAGGTTTCTTGGGTTTTGTGACTTTGATTTTTCTCTTGAGAAATGTGGTGGACTTCCACTTTTGAAGCATGGGGTTTTCTAATTTGTTTTGACTTGACATTTTTAGGATGATCTTTAATCTAATTTAAATGAATTTGTGAAAACACGGCAAACAATTTTGAATAAGTGTTTTAAAATGAATAGATCGTGTATGTTCAAAAATCACAAATGATCTTTATTGATTTTGATGGGTTGTTTTGACAATTGTACACAAATCAAACTGACTCACACTTAAGGACAAGTAGGTCATCATTATACTCACAGCCCACATCTTGAATTACATTGACTCACACAATAGTTTAACCCCCTAGAGGGTGCCTATGTTTTTGTTGTTGCCAGGAGTGTACTCAAAGTGACGAAAGTCGATATCGAATCCCTTGAGCAAGTGATCCTTGGTAATTATATGGTGAGTGTCTTGGGGGAAGATTCTTCCCTCCCCTTGCACCATGAGTATGACAATGTATGGATACTGACTCAGCGAGATACTACTTTATGGTTTTTAGAAAGGGTTTTCGTACGGTGCAGCAAATAGATAAACTCCCTCAGGAGACCTCCCAATCTTTAGAACAAAGATTTTGGAGATGGTTATCTTGATCACTACCATCAATTTGGACTTTCATCAACAACTTGCATTTTTATTATAGTGGGTTGGAAAACCTGGCTTTGGTTGTTCCCACTTAGGTCGTTCTCATAGGGTGAGTACTTTTTCCCACTATGGCAGGCCTGCTAAAGGATTTAATAAAGCATAAATGACATGAAATAAAAGAGAATCTGACACTTTGGTCACCCAGTTAAGGGGAGAGCATAAGCCTAATCACCACAAGCACAACATATAAGCTGTTCTATTTTAAAGCCCAAAAATAAATTTTCTAATCTATGTGAAGGTATTGCTCCACAGAAATCATGTTGTTCTTTTTAACTTGTACTATAAAAATGTGGTGACTATCCTAGGATTGATAGATTTTATTTAAGAAAAACAAGAAAGTGACTATCCTAGGATTGATATATTTTAGAAACTTTGAAGTGACTATCCTAGATTGATGAGTTTTAGACCAACTGTGAATAAAAAAAATAGAATCTAGCCACGGATGTGTCGGATCTAGACTGATTTTTACAAAAGCACTGGAATATTGTATTGAAGCACTAAGAAAATTACCTGATGCACTAAAAACCGAAAGCACCGAAATAGAAAATTGAAGCGCTAAATCACCCGATGCGTTGAAACAGTGACCGGAAGCGCCAAAGTTGAAAGCGTTGAAATAGTGACTAGAAGCGCTACAAGAAAAACATGCTGAGAACCTACGTGATACTTTCTAGAAAATTTGCAAAATTGGGAAAAATTGGGGTTAAGGCTCCATGGTGGGCGCCAAATTGTAAGTGTGAATAAGTAAACAAGGTTAAAACACTTCTTAATAATATATTATATCAATGATCAAACAAATTGAACTAATTCAAAATAGTAATCAATTGAAAGCATCATATTGTTCTCTATCCTCAAATATTTATTAAATCAAAATTGCTCTCAGATTGTTAAGCACTATGATTGTTAAAATGACTATTTGAAGAATGAGATGATACTAATGCAGTGATATGGAACTAGATAACAATACTAGATGATAAAATGATTAAACTAGCATGATATAAACATGAAATAGATAATTGCAGCTACAAGAGGCAGCCATGATTGTGAAAGCTTGATTGCTTGATTGTTGATGCTTGAATTCCTGGAGAGTAAGAGTGCATAAGTTAGATTATCTAGATCCTTTTCTTGGTTCAATGAGGCTATATTTATAGATTTCCTAGCTGTAGAAATGCACAGGGAAATATTTGAGAGGCTTGGATTCAATCTGGAGAATTGTCTGGTGAAAGATGGAGGAGATTGAAAGAAAAATGGAGATTGTCTCTACCCATGAAAACACCAGGCAAGAGAAGAGGAAAGATTGATGGAGGAGGATTGAGAGAAGATTTTGGAATTTGTCTCCAATTTGTCTCCAAAACTTCTATGAAGTTTCAAAGCATTAATTGTGACATATTTTAGACATGGATTAGACATAGGAAATCTACTTCATTTTTGAGGAAATGTAGATTGGAATATTCCTTATGCTCTAATTCAAATATTTTTGATTTATTTAAATTAGCAAAAGAGGGATAAATAATTTAATAAAACCAACTATAAGATAGTTGTTTATTAAATTAAACAGAAGAATATGGCAATTAATCAATAAAGTGTTTGATCTTTATTTAATTAATTTAGAATCGATGTGATAGAATAAAATAGGGATTTGATAATTAAATCAAACAAAGTATTTAATTTTGTTTATTTAATTAAGATAAGAATTAGAAGAATTTAAATGTGACGTGAATGTGGACTATATAAAATAAATATTTCTATTTATTCAATAGTAGAGGAAATTTGGATAATTAATCAAATAATTTGTATTTAATTAATCAGATGCTCTAGACCATTTTTAGGTGTATACAATATCCATCCACCAATCCCATTTCTCTTCGAAGCAATTTAGATGCCAAAACTCAAATGCATAAATCCAAAAATCAAAGGATCAAAATGTTCCATCAAAAATACATGAAAAAATAAAGAAAAATATGATCCAAAGTCAAAAATCCCAAAGGAAAAAAAGGCCCATGAAGCAAAAATCAGAGTAAAAAACCATGTGGATCCCAAAAATACTCATTGAATCAATTTATCCAAAGGAAAAACCGAATTTGGCATCCAAACTTGCTTATGAAAAAGTTTCATCCAATTCTAAGTCCTCCATCCCATCTAATATTCCTTCATCACCTTCATCTATTTTGGGTCCTTATGTCCCACAATCTTCATCCACTCCTCCATTTAAACCTCAAAATACAAAATCCACTTCACTTCCACAATCCCACTGCCCTTCAAGGTGTGTGCCAATGTTGATCTTTCCAAAATTTCCATCCACTTGTCCACAAGTCTTCCATCAACCCATCCATTATCCAACATCCATCTCCCATCCTTCAATCCATCTTATCCAATCCTTTGCATAAATCCATAACCCTCTCCATCTCCCAATCCATTTTATCCCCCTCACCATAATTCTCCCAATGTCTATGAGCATAATAGCACATAATAAAGGTATACCATCTATGGAACTAGATGCTTGAGTCTTTCCTCCCCATCCTCTTGCACTCCACACTTCAGGACAAGTTTAATCCATATCACACTATTGTAATAATGAAGAAGAAACCCTCTAGTGTGTTGTCATTGATTCCAACATTGTTTGGTGACATTTTTGTCTAAACCAATAAATAGTGTTTATGTTACCCTAATCTGGTAATTTGGTCTAGAATTTATCATAGTAAGAGATCGATCTATTTTATTTTAGTATGTTAATTAGGATTGTTAAATGCATTTGTGAACAATTTTTCAACAATCTTGGTTGAATGGGTTGAAAGATATAAATGATAAAAGTTTGGCATTATGCATTTCACCTAGCCAACATGAATAAAGTGGTATGAAGTCTAATGTGTTGCACATATGTTAAAGAGATCCTTTTTAGGTTTATTTTGACCTAATTCATGCCATTCACATTTTGTCTTTGAGCACAAAAGGAACCTTGTTTTAATTTTTTGGGCTGACAAGCTATTTTTGAATTAAGTGTGTGTACATCAAATTAGGCCGACCAATTGATGTATGAGGATGTAATGACATATATATGAAAAAATATTGTATTTGAAGGTGTGACATATGTGTAATGTGCGAAAAGTGTTGTGTGATTGTGTGCAAACTTATATGTATGAGTTTTGTATCAAGGTAGAATCATAGTGTATATTGTAAGACTACAAACCAAGGTAATATTTTGTATTTCAGAGCTTAATTGGAACTGGATTCAGCACATGAAAAGTGTATTCTATCAGTTCATTTTTTGGTAGTTAGCCACACTCCATTTTGTAATGATTTTAGGCTATGATCCTTTAAAGGATAGTGTGTCCTAGCAGTGTGCCCCTATAATATCTTGTAATCAGTTGTAATATATTGTGAGCTAAAACTCACCATGGTTTTTCCCATTTTGGGTTTTCCAAATAAAAATCTTTGTGTTTATGTGCAATGTGGTGTTATGATCTCTTTCATATATTTACTTACATTTTCAATTAGATGTGTTTTAATATCTAGATGGTTTTATAGCTGAATTGTTTAATAGAATGCTAATTTACCCCCCCTCTCAGTATTCTAGGTGTTCAACAATTGGTATTAGAGTTTGGTTCCTTTAGAAAATACTAACAACTTGTGGAAGATCTTGGAATATGAACACATGGATGATAAAAGGTGTCTTATTCCTCCAGAAGAAATATCTACAATTGAATACACTAGAGATAATTGAACAATTGACAAAGATGAACTTAATGTTGCTCTTGAAGACCTAGACAAAATTGAAAGTGAAAGAAATTTTGAAGGAAAATTTGAAAGATGAAAATGAATACATCAAAAAGTTAAGAGATCAAATCAAGAAGTTTAAAGAAAGGCACATAGAAGTTAGTGATCAGTTGAAGAAAGAAAATGGGGACATTATCAGACTAAAATTGTAAGTAGAAGAAAAGAAAAATATTGAGGACTATCAGAAAGTTGAAATTCAAAGAAATTTTGATGAGTGCATCAAGCTTGAAAAAGAAGTGGTAACCCTAAGATCAAATTCGAAGAAATCAAGAGCTCATGAGGAAAAATTCAAAGCAAGTACTACAATGATTGATGATTTGATTGTAATTCATAAACCTTCTAAGGATAAAGGTGGTTTAGGACTTGAAGAAGGACAAAGTTCAAAGACAAATCAGACATCTAAAAAGGTTGACAATCAAAAGAAGACTCAAGGCAATGGTATATAGATCAAGAACCAAAGAAGAAATGCTAGAAGGCCTTATATCAAACAACCTAATGCTCAAAGGTGCCCATCTTTCAATGAACATTTTTTTCATGGAATAAATTTGGTCATAAGGAAATAGAATATAGAAGTAGAATGAATCAGAATGTTGGATTCCCTTTTGGAAAATGCTTTGTATGCAAGAATTTGGACATAGATTTGTTGAGTGTAGAAGTTAGATGATGATGAATAGATTCAATAATGGAATAATGTTTCAATACTTCAATGGCTACTATTATACATGAAATTTATTTGGACATAAGGATAACCAATGCAGATCAAGGATGAATTCAACTCACTTTATGAAAAAAAATGTTGTGTGTTACACCTATAACAAATCAAGACATATTTCAAGATTCTGTAGAAGAAAAAATGGAAGGAAATCTAATTTGGAACAAAGGAACAAACTTGAGAATAAAGTTGATACTACTAAAGTAAAGAATAAAATGGAGAAGATATGGAAGAAGAAGGACGAATCTAAGAACAAGGATGAATCTAACACATATATACCTACATCTAGTGCAGATAATTATTCTAAAAGCTAAATCCAATAATGGGTTTAGTGGGAGAAATTATAGAAAGATCTAAGAAACCCATGATGTATGAGGTGTCAAGCAATGGCATAAAGATATGTGATGAAAAATGACATTCTGAAGGTGCTGAAAAGGATTTCAGTAGAAAACATGCAAATTTGAAGATGTGTGGAGCATTTTAGGTTTTATAGGGTATTCATAAGGTGTTTATCAGCTTTTTGAAGATTGAATGCAATAAATATAGAATTAGAGAAGATCGGTAAGGTATAAAGTGAAATTCTAAGTTGATTTAAATCACTTTTTCACTTTTGGGGAGAGCAGAGCGAGTTGAAGAAAGGTTAAATTCAATTCAAAGCATCTGGCATCAAACCCTAATTTTTTTCAAAGCGTGAAAAAGGTATTTATAACTATCTATACTTTGTGGGTTTTCATTAGAAGTAATTTGCATTAGAATCTATAAATTAATTGAGGGATAAATGGTCACACTAACCATGGTTGAGACTTTTGAGAGACCTAGACTAAAATTCAAAAAAAATTCATGGAAGTTTTTTGACATTGACCCTTTGGTGCGTTTTCACAAACTACAAATCATTTCTTGCCTATTGAGGACACTAGAACCTACATTCATGGGAAATTAGAAGAATTTTACCATAAAGTACTCAAGGATCAATGGATAAAAGAGTTAACTAGAGATAATTTCTTAGTGAAGCCTGAGTATGAAAACCTTGTATGAAAGAAGTTACATGTGTGGAATTGGTTTCTTGATTTTTGAAGTGAAATAGATGTCATGTTTGTAAGGATATCCCTAAGTAGAGTGCATAATAAGTTTGTATGGACAAATGTGCCTAGACTAATCTCTAAAGATGTGATCAAATCTATGACTACACTCTATGATACTAGACCCATACCAGTGTTAAATTCTATGAAAAATGATGTGGTTATGAAGTTAATTGGTGCCATATATGATGGAAGAGCATTAAATACGAAACCTATTACCAATCCTATTGTGAGGTATGTGTAAATCATGATAGGTCACAAGATTTATTTCACCAACAAAGGAAATTTGGTATCTACAACTACAATTTATGTTGCACATGACATGATGGTGAATGAAAAATACTATGATTTATGTGAGTTGCTCTAGAAACAACTAATGGAGAACTTGAGCTAGACCAAGACAAAGAAATATCCATCCAAGTTTGGAACTTTGATAGCTTGTTTTCTATTTTACTTTATGAGAGATCTACTTGGGATGAAAAACATGATATGGGATACTAGTAGACTAGTAGCACATCCAATATTTGATTATTTGAGTAACATTAGAGATTTCAAGGCATAGGGTAATGGTCTAATAGAATTTTTTGTAGTTTTCCAAAATGAGATGCATGAAAGAGAGAATTCCAAAAAGTTTGGTAGCCAAGTATGCAAATGATATAACTTTCCTAGTATCCAATAATGAGTGCATTATAGAGGTAGTTGAACCTAGAACTCTATGGATAGAGCCTCTAGGATATGAGATTGATGATAAAATGGTTGAGGACCTCATTGAAATATTGTTAAATAGCCGCAGGGATGATGCAGGAGCATCCTTGGTTATTTGCAATCCTACATCAACCAAATATTTTCTTTCAGTTTTGTTCTTGTTCTTGTCCAATTCAAGTTGGAAGATTCAGTACATCATCATATTTTCTCACCAAATCTTATGGATCTATTTTTTCATTGTGGACATGTTCATTTTCCTTATTCCAAGATTTCAGCATGATTGGATCTTTTTTCAGCAATTTATTGCTTTCAGATTGATAGTTTCTAGAATAGAGCAACAAAGTAGTTTTGAGCCCAACGAATAATTCAATCTCTTGTGGATCCTTCTTGTAACTTTCAAATCCTTGATTTGTGTTTTGAATTGTTTCGTGGAGTGTCCCCAACATTAATTTAGGTCCACACTTCATCTTATGCACCTGTCAAGGAGAAATTCAAATTTAAGGCCAATCTATTCCATGCACATTATGTTTCCTTCATCAGAGATTGTAATGATCTTTGACCGATGCAGATGATTCCAGATCTTGAATTGTTGGCCCCACAACTATCATTGCACCAAAATATTGACTTGTTAATGATTGATACAACTGCCAAAGTTAACGGATCCATGGGAGGCGGTTAATCCATGTCATGAATCTCAAGGGGAGCGTTGACCATCTACCAACAAAATCTCCCTCAATGTTACCCGAGGGGATTCAGACCTGGCACCTTTGTCTCTAATACCAATTGTTTTCCCCACAACTATCATTGCACCAAAATATCAACCTATTAATGCGTGATACAACTACTAGAGCTAACAGATCCATGAAAGGTAGTTAATCCATGTCGTAAATCCCGAGGGGAGTGCTGACCATCTACCAACACAAATGTGATATAAATCATTGTAATATATCATTAGGATAGAAATTATAATGAATATGGGATTCGATCTATAAGATTTCGGCTCGCATTAAGGAGCATGTTGTATCAAGTCTGTGAGTCCAATCTATAAACCCAAATGTTGTTTGTTGTATGTAATTGAAGTTTTTGATAATAAGAATATTTGAATCTGCATTTGCCTCCATAGTTTGAGTGGCTTCTATTTTGTAACTCTTGCTACATGGTTCAGACTTCTCTCTTTAAGGACCTTCCTACCATGACTACACCAAATTGGTATTAGAGCAAGATTCGTTCCATGAGAGATCATCAGAATTCGTGAAGTCCTCTTGGAGATTTGTTGTGGGGTGGTGGATTGAGGATCCAACCTACAACTATAGAGGACTTGCATAAAGATGGTCGGAAGAAGAAATGGTAGAGGAAATGGAGTGTGCAAAAATGTAGACCCAACTATAATGGAGATGTTGAGAGGAATTTATACTAGATTAGAAGTAGTTGAAATGACCCAGAGGAGAGGTCGACTAGTTGATGATGTGAGTGATGAAGAGGTAGAAGAATAGGAAGAAGAGGAAAGAGAAAATAAACCTATCCTTGATGAGGGAGAAGAGAGGTTCATAAGAGCCCTAACCAGAGTAAATACTAAACCACATTTCAATCCATCAGATTATAGTGGTAAGTTTGATTTAGATTAATTGCTTGATTGGATAATGGAGATGGAGAAGTACTTTTATTTTGAAGGTACCACCAAAGACAAGAAGTTGAATTTTTCTTGTACAAAGTTGAAAGGATATGCATCCTTGTGGTGGGAACATTTGCAAACAGATAGGCAAAGAAGAGGAAAGGAGAAGATAAAATCATTAGATGAGATGGTGAATAAGTTAAAGATGAAGTTTATGGCAGTAGACTATCATATCATTTTTCTTCTGAAAGTTGAAGAATTTGAAGTAGGAGTCAAGTGTGATAGAATATACTAAGGAGCTCTACAAGTTGAATATCAAATCCAGACATTCATAGGATGAGATCGAGAAAGTAGCCAGATATGTGAATTCTATTTAGATCTATTTAGTAAGGTTTTATCACTTGAGGTTGTCTATACAAAATGAGATCAGTTTGATTAAGTTGATGAGTGTGGAGGAGGCATATCAATGTGTCTAAAAAGTAGAAGAGAAGTTGAATAAAAGACATGAGTAGAGATAAAGAAGAAGAAGTGGAAGATTTTAAAGAGGGAGAATTTTTACTGGTGGAGGAAGAGGATCTTTTTCAGATCAAAATAAAGATAAGGAAGTTATTAAGAATGATAATGTGTACCATAGAGATGATGTAAACTCTTAGTGTAGAGGAGGATATGGTGGTTACCGAAATGAGGATTATAGAAAAGGTGATAGAGGGTAGGAGAAAAGAGTATTCAAGAGAACTTGTTTTAACTGTGGCGGAGAAGGGCATAGATAATTTGAATGTAATCAGGGAGATACATGTATAAAGACAAAGAATAGTAGAAGAATAGCCTTTGTTGAGGAGGATCATGTCGGATCATCTAATAAACTAGAAGAGGGAAAAGTGTTGGTGAAAATAAGAGTATTATGTCAAAGTGAGATGTTGTAGGAATGGTTGTAGAGAAGAATTTGTTTCGAACCAAATGCAAGGTAGTTGGTAAGTGTTGCAGAGTGATTATTGACAACAGAAGCTTTGAGAACCTACTTTTTGAAGAAATGGTGACCAAATTGAAGGTGGAAATATTGAAACACCCGAAGCCCTATCAGATAGCATGGATTCAAGATGAGCATAAGATTCTAGTAAGTGAACAATGTTTGGTGAAATTGAAGATAGGAAATTATCATGATGAATTTTTGTGTGATATCATTCCTATGGATATATGCCATTTTTTTTGGGAAGGTCTTGGCAGTGTGATATACATGCTATTCATGATGGAAAGAAGAAACACATATACCAATGTTGCTAAGGGAATGAAGCAAACTTTTTTTTCCCTTGGAGGATGTTCCTAAAGTTGAGGTTTGCACCATTGCTAGAATTTGTTTGGCTGATGGAAGGATATTTTTGGATGGACTGAGACATGAGAACATGTGCTATGCCTTGGTTCCTAAGAAGGCTAAACACTTGAAGCATGTAGAAGAACAACCGAAGGAGATAAAGGAGTTGCTTGAAGAATATGAAGCTATCATTTTAGATAATGTACTTGATGGATTGACACCTTTGAGGAGTATTAGTCACTGGATGGATCTAATTCCTAGAGCTATTTTTCCTAATAAAGTAGCACACTAGATGACACCGGTAGAAAATGAAGAATTGAATATACAAGTGCAAGAGTTGTTGAGGAAGGGTTTGAATAGAGAAAGCTTAAGTCCTTGTGCAATACATGTTATACTTGCACATAAGAAGGATGGAGAATGGAGGATGTGTATAGACTCTAGAGCAATAAACACAATCATAGTAAAATATAGATTTCCTTTGCCCCAAATGTATGACATTATGGATTTTTTAAGTGGAGCTAAATAATTTACAAAGATAGATTTGAAGAGTGGATATCATCATATCAGAATCAGAGAAGGGGGTGAGTGGAAGACAAAATTCAAGACAAATGAAGGATTGTATGAGTGGTTGGTGATGCCTTTTGGACTAACAAATGCACTGAGTACTTTCATGAGGCTGATGAATGAGGTATTGAAGAAATTTATAGGTAAGTTTTTGATTGTCTATTTGGATGACATCGTGATTTTCAGTAATACTAGAGAAGAGAATTGTTTGCATATAAGACAAGTTTTGTAGAGGTTGAGAGGAGACTAGTTGCTGATAAACATTAAGAAGTGTAGTTTCATGAAGGAAGAATTGGTATATCTGGGATTTGTGATATCTGTTGATGGATTGGAGATGTATCCTTAGAAGGTAAGAGCAATTGTTGAATTTCCTACGCAAGAAAGCATTGGAGATCTAAGATCATTTCATGGATTGGCTAGTTTCTACCAAAAGTTCATTAGGAATTTTAGTTCTATTTGCAGTCCTATGATAGAAACAATGAGAGGAGATAGGAAATATTTTAGGTGGACATCTAGAGTAGACTAGAGAGTAGACTAGAGTTTTGAGTTGTTGAAACATAAGGTGACTGAGTAGCCTATGTTGGATGTACCAGACTTTAATAAGGTATTTCAAGTGGAAATGCAATTGGAGCAGTATTAAGTCAAGAAGGGAGACCAATAGCTTATTTAAGTGAGAAATTGAATGATGCTAGGAAAAGGTATTCAGTGTATGACCTGGAGTTTTATTCCATAGTTCAAGCCTTGAAGAACTGGAGACATTACTTGTTGCCAAAGAAGTTTGTGTTGTATACAGATCATCAGGCATTGTAGTATTTGAACAGTCAAGGTAAGTTGAATCAGAGACACATGAGATGGGTGGAATTCTTGCAGAGTTATACTTATGTTTTGAAACATAGGAGTGGAAAGTCAAATAGAGTCACTGATGCTTTGAGTAGGAGAAGGAATTTACTAGAAGAAATGAGAGTGGAGGTATTAGGCTTTGATGAGTTGAAGAACTTGTATGAGGAAAACCCAGATTTTTCAGAACCTTAGAGAGCTTGTAAAGAACCTATCTTGGAGGATAGGAGTTAGTGGTTGGATTATTTCATTCAGGAGGATATGTTGTTCAGAGGGAATTAGTTGTGTATACCTCAAAGTTCAATGAGGGATAGCTTGGTTAAAGAAAAACATAATGGGGGATTGGTAGGACACTTTGGAATTGATAAGATAGTAGAATTGGTAAGTGAGAATTAATTTTTGCCACACACTCATAAGGATGTTAGGAAATTTGTGTAGAGTTGTAGAGTTTTTCAAGATGCAAAAGCGAGTAGTCAGAATGTTGGATCGTATAAGCCTTTGACAATTTTGGAGAGACCTTAGGAAGATATCAGCATGAATTTCATACTTGGTTTGTTGAAGACACAAAGAGGTAATGATTCCATATTTGTGGTGGTGGATAGATTTTCTAAAATGGCACATTTCATACCTTGTAAGAAGACAACAAATGTAGTACATGTAGCAGAATTTTTTTTCAAGGAAGTAGTCAGATTGCATGGATTACCTAGGAGTATTGATTTAGGTAGGGATACAAAGTTTGTTGGTTACTTTTGGAGGACACTTTGGAAGAAGTTAAAGATAGATTTAAGGTTCAGTTCTACTTTTCACCCATAGGCTGATGGACAGACAAAGGTAGTGAATAGGAGTTTGGGGAATTTGTTGAGATGTTTGGTTGGGGAGAAGACCAGAAGTTGGGATTTAGTCCTTGCACAAGTAGAGTTTTCTTACAATAATTTAGTGAACAAGAGTACCAGAAAGACGCCTTTTGAGATTGTTACTGAAGTTCATCCTAGAGGTATATCAGAATTGTGAGACATCAACAAGGAAGATAAATGGACTGCAGAAGCTGAGCAATTTGCAAAACATATGAAGAAGGTGCATACTCAAGTAAAACAACAATTGGAAGATATGAACCAAAAGTATAAGGAGCAAGAAAATGAAAATAGGAGACATAAGGAGTTCAAAGTTGGAGATGAAGTGATGGTGTATTTGAGGAAGGAAATATTTCCAGTTGGTACATACAATAAGATCAAAATGAGGAAGTTTGGACCCTATAATATTTTGAAGAAATTTGATTCAGGAAATGCATATGAAGTAGAGTTACTGGATGGCATGGGTATACCACCTATATTCAACATTGTAGATCTACATCTGTACCATGAACCAGAATTCAATGAAGATAGTAAAGAAAAATTGGAGAAATGGTTTCCTAAACAACAATCAGACAAGGTAGAAGAGGTTTTGGATATCATAGATGGGAGGACAATGCGTGGAAGACAATACAAAGAATATATTTTAAAGTGGAAGGGTAGACCAGTGGAGGATTCTTCTTAGATTTCTCTAGCTGAGGTAGACCGTATTAGTTTTCCTTTAGCACCAGAAAAGTGAGGGACTCACTTTTCAAATAACCCCAAATGTCTAATGCAGGAGCATCCTTGGTTCATTGCAATCTTGCATCAACCAAAAATATTTTCTTTCAGTTTTGTTCTTGTTCTTGTCCAGTTCAAGTTGGAAGATTTGGTATTTCCTCATATTTTCTCACCAAATCCTGTGAATCTATGTTTTCATCATGGACATGTTCATTTTCCTTATTCCAAGATTTTAGCACGATTGGATCTTTTTCTGACAAGTTATCACTTTTGGATTAAGTGGCAATTTCTAGAATAGAGCACCAAAGAAGGTTTGAGCCTAACAACTAATTTGATCTCTTGTGGATCCTTCCCATAACTTGTGGATCCTCATGTTGTGTTTAAAATTGTTTTGTGGAGTATCCCCAACATTAATTTAGGTCCACACTTCATCTTATGCACCTACCAAGGAGAAATCCAAATTTAAGGCTGACCTATTTCATGGATGTTATGTTTCCTTCATCGAAGATTGTAACGATCTTTGGCCGATGTGGATGATTCTAGATCTCAGATGTGATATAAATCATTGTAATAGATCATTAGGATAGTAATTAGAATGAATATAGGATTTGATCTGTAAAATTTTGTCTTGCATTAAGGAGCATGTAGGAATACTGTATTTTGAGCATGTTGTATAAGGCCTGTGAGCCCAATCTGTAAACCCAAATTTTTTCAGCTATATGTAATTGAAATTTTTGATAATAAGAATGTTTGAATCTACATTTTCCTTGATATTCTGAGTGGCTTCTATTGTGTAACTCTTGTTGCAAGGTCTGGACTGCTCTCTTTGAGGACCCTCCTACCATGATTTTACCAGATTGGTATCAGAGTGAGATTCATTTTGTGAGATATCATAAAAATTTGCAAAGTCCTATTGGAGATTTGTTGTGGGGTGGTGGACTAAGGATCTGACCTGCAGTTGTAGAGGACTTGTGTAAATATGGTAGGAATAAGAAATGGTAGAGGAAATGGAGTGCATAGAAATGTAGACCTAGCTATAATGGAGATGTTGAGAGGAATTGCCACTAGATTAGAAGCAGTCAAAATTGCCTAGAGGAGAGGTCGGCTAGTTGATTATGTGAGTGATGAAGAGGTAGAAGAACAAGAAGAAGAGGAAAGAGAAAATCAACTTGGACTTGATGAGGGAGAAGAGAGGTTCATAAGAGACCTAACCAGAGTAAATAATAAACCACATTTCAATCCACCAAATTATAGTGGTAAGTTGGATTCAGAAGAATTGCTTGATTGGATAATGGAGATGGAGAAGTATTTTGATTTTGAAGGTACTGCCAAAGACAAGAAGGTGAAATTTTATTGTACAAATTTGAAAGGACATGCATCCCTCGAGTGGGAACATTTGCAGACAAAGAGGAAAAGAAGTGGAAAGGAGAAGATAAAATCATGGGATCAGATGGTGAATAAGTTAAAGATGAAGTTTATGCCCATAGACTATCAGATAATTTTATTCCAGAAGTTGTAGAATTTGAAGCAGAAGGAGTCAAGTGTGATGGAATATACCGAGGAGTTCTACAAGTTGAATATGAGATCTAGACATTTGGAGGATGAGACTGAGCAAGTAGCCAGATATGTGAATGGCTTGAGGAAATCTATATAGGATGAGATCAGTTTGATTAAGTTGATGAGTGTGGAGGAGGCATATTAATCTGCCCTAAAATAATAAGAGAAGTTGAATAAAAGACATGAGCAAAGAAAGAGAGGAAGAGGTGGAGAATTTGAGAGAGGAAGAATTTTTACTAGAGGAGGAAGAGGATCTTTTGTAGATCAAAATAAAGATAAGGAAGTCAGTAAGAATGATAATCTGTACTATAGAGATTATGGAAACTCTTACTAGAGAGGAGGATATGGTGGTTACCGAATGAGGGTTATAGAAAAGGTGATAGAGGGTAGGAGAAACGAGTATTCAGGGGAACTTTTTTAAGTGTGGTGGAGAAGGACATAAATCATTTGAATGTAATCAGTGAGAGACAAGAAGAATGATAGAGAATAGTAAAAGAACAACCTTTGCTAAGGAGGATCATGTAAGATCATCTAATAAACTAGAAGAGGGAGAAGTGTTGGTGAACAAAAGAGTATTATGTCAAAGTGAGATGTTGTAGGAACGGTTACAGAGAAAGAATTTGTTCTGAACTAGATCCACATGACATGATGGTGAATCGAAAATACTATGATTTATGTGAGTTTCTTCAAAAAAAAATAATGGAGAACTTGAGCTAGACCAAGACAAAGAAATATCCATCCAAGTTTAGAACTTTGATAGTATGTTTGCTATTTTACTTTCTGAGAGATCTACTTCGGATGAAAAACATGATATGGGATACTAGAAGACTGGTAGCACATCAAATATTTGATTATTTGAGTAACATTGGAGATTTCAAGGCATAGGGTAATGCTATGATAGCATTTTGTAGTTTTCCATAATGACATGCATGAAAGAGAGAATTCCAAAATTTTTGGTAGCCAAATATGCAAATGATATAAATTTCCTAGTATCCAATGATGAGTGCATTATAGAGGTAGATGAACCTAGAACTCTATGGATAGAGCCTCTAGGATATGATATTAATGAGAAAATGGTTGAGGACCTCATTAAAATATTGTTAAATAGCCCAAGGGATCCCTCTTAGCCCCAACATGGTACATATGAAGAGAAGTCAACTAAAGTGTTTTTGGAAACTTCAGCACCTCAAAGAACAAAAAGGGTAAATAAAAATGTTGAAGAATATTTTAAATTACATGCACAAACTAAGGATGATGTCGATAAGTTAAGGGAATTTTTAGTAGAGAAGAGGGCTAAAGTAGTTGAAGTGCCCTCTGGACCTAGAAAATTAGGAAGATCATCTTCTACTACCACCTCTACTATACCCAATACAGTTGTAGCAGTGAAAGGAAAAAAGGTAGAACATAGTGCTTGAACAAAAATTAATGTAACTACTTCCACTAGAACCAACACCCAAGCCTCTAAGAGGAAGAATGTACCTCCTTTTGCACCCTCTATCACCTCCAAAAAAGAGGATAAAAGAAAAGGCTAGTAGAAAAATGAACTTGAGTGATGTTGTGCAAGAGGAGATTGACCTTGGCCTACAAGAAGAAAGACAACTGAAAAGGAACAAAAGAAGTAGTATTTCCACCAGCAATAAAGATATCTCACAAGTAGTTGAAAAAAAAAATGTTGTGGACTCTTCTAATGAAGAGATATAGGAAGAAAAGGATGATCTCACAATTCACAAGTGTATAAGAAGAAGGGTAAAGAAGGCACATTAGAGCCTATGGAGGTAAAGCCCAACTCTCCTCCAGTAAGAGACCACTCATCTTTGAGATTGGAGAACTTAGTAAATAATATGATAGAATTTGATGATCTTTTAGCTACTGCTAAATTATTTGATGAAAGTAATGAAGAGGATAAGGAAAAAAAATATAAATACTTTTATTCAATACATGATTATTTTTTATAAGAGTATGGAAGATATAGGAAAGAAGGTGACTGATAATGTATGGAAAGCTCTAGTTTAAAGAAGGCATGAAGATGTAAACATTAATAACAAGATCAAGTCTAATGCCTTGAACACATAAAGATCCTCCTTGTTTGATGATGATACTGCTACTCTACTAACAAAATATTCTAAGAGGTTCAAGGTTAAATAGAGAGTCACCATTCTCATGACAAGAGAAAAAGAAAACACTAAAAGATTGAATCTAGAGACTTTTTACATAGTGGAAGACATGGCAAAGAAAATTGAGATGATTGTTGTTTCTTCATCTCATACAACTCAAGTACAGGATCTTGATAAAGACAAAAGAATTGACATGAAAGTATTAATTCCTCCTACTACCAATTTACCTATTTTTCAAAGAAGTAAAGGATCATCTAAATAAGGATGATGATATATATACTTCTCTAGAGAGATCTTCTCCTGTAGATAACACAAAGGATACAACAAGAGAACATATTCAAGATCAGAATTAGAATGATACCAGTGAAAATCCACAAGAACATCATGAGAATACTATAAATAATATTGAAGAAGATAAAAATGACGGAGAAGAAAGAAAAGATGAAAAGAGTGATGATAGAAAGGATTATGAGGACAAGGAGAAATAAAATAAAGACAAACCATTAGAAAATCCCTCTGAAGAGGAAGAAGAGGAAAAGAAAGAAGAAAATAAGGAAGAAACAAAGGTTGGAAGAAGTGAAGAAGAATATTCAAAGACCATTGAGCCATCAAAGCCATCTAGAGAATCATTCAAAATTACTCTCAAGGGTCTTTTGTCAAGGAAAGTTAGGATTCAGCCTATGCTTCCACCTTAGCTGATTCAACTCCCATCACATCCAAGCTATGCAGATCTGAGTAAGATCCCACTGGTTCAAAGGATATAACTTTGCAGTACTTTTCTTGACTCTGGTAAAAAGGAAATTATTGGAACTCATCATAGAGGGATTGAACTAATAAATGATTCCATCAAGGCTTTGTAGGATACAACTCCCAATGCTACAATTGATGAATCCTTAGCTCCTATTGAGAATTTAAAGTTCTTGGTTGATTCACTCAAAGAATATACCTCTAGTCTAAAGGAGAAAACTGAAAAAGAGGTTGATAAAAGGCTATTGGAGAAAAGGTTATTGGTACTATAGGAAAATGTGCAACCACACACATCATGGTGTTGCAATGTTTAAAAGAGGTAAAGGAATGTGAAGAGGAAGCTCAAATATTGTTTGTGTATTGCATGTGGTGGTCGAATGCCACTTGAGGTATTAAAGACTTAATGGACTCAATAGAGTCACAAATTGCAAATGCCTCTAGAGCCTACAACATTGCAAATGACAGAGATTATGTCTCTTGGACTTCCATTTCAGACATATAGAACAAGTTTTCACCTTACAAAGGAAAAAATAGGATGCAATAAGATGATCTAGACAACTGAAAGATCTGGTGAAGTCCAAACATATTCTAGTTTCAATTGCCTTAGAAGATGCATAGAAACTTGACAAGATAAATCTTAATCCATTCACTCTAGAAGAAGGAGAAGAGAGCTTAGTACATCTAGAATCACTGCATAAAACACTTGTCAAAGTGAAGAGGATCTAGGATGATGGAAAACCTACTTGGGAAGCCACTCTCAAAGAATTAGAAGGTGCCTCTAGTTCCAGTTAATTTTTTCTTTTATTATTTCAATTTATTTTTGGAAAACCCTTTGTCCTTGATGTCAAAGGGGTAGAATTTTTAGTGAGGGAGAAAATTTTAATTTTTTTGAAGATTTAGAGAAGTTATGATGTATATTTGAAAGGGGGAGTTTGCACAGTTTGGGTTTACATTTTTTGGAGATTAATGTTTGGAACATGTTTCCATCAATGAAAAAGGGGGAGATTGTAGGAAGAATGAAGAAGAAACCCTTTGGTGTGTTGTCATTGATGCCAAAATTGTTTTGTGACATTTTTATCTAAATTAGTAAATAGTGTTTATATTACCTTGATCCGATAATTTGGTCCTGAATTGCTCATAGTGAGAGATCAGTCTATGTGATTTTAGTATGTTAAATAGGACTATTAAATTCATTTGTGAACAAGTTTTCAATGATCTTGGTTGAATGGGCTGAAGGATATAAATGACAGAAGTTCAACATTATGCATTTCACCTGGCTAACATGAATAAAGTGGTATGAAGTCTAATGTGTTGTGTAGTTGTTAAAGAGATCCTTTTTAGGTATGTACCAACCTAATTCATGCCTTGCATGTTTTGGTTTTGAGCATGATAGGAACCTTTTTTAAGTCTTTGTGTTGACAAGCTATTTTTGAATTAAGTGTGTGTACATCTAATTAGGCTAACCTAATTGATGTATGAGGATGTAATGACATATATATATATATATGAAAAAAAAAATTATTTTAAGGTGTGACATATGTGTAATGTGCAACAAGTGATGTGTGATTGTGTGTGAGCTTATCTATATGAGTTTTGTATCAAGGTAGAATCATAGTGTATATTGTAAGACTGCAAACTAGTGCAAGATTTTTTTATTTCAAAGCTTAATTGGAACTTAATTCAGCACATGAAAGGTGTATTCTATTAATTAAATTTTTGGCAATGAGATTCACTCCATTTTGTAATCATTTCAGACTATGAGCCTTTCAAGGATAGTGTGTCCTGGCAATGTGCCCCTAAAAAATCTTATAACCAATTATAATATATTGTGAGCTAATTCTCAGCATGGTTTTTCCCATTTTGGGTTTTCCACGTAAAAATCTTGGTGTTTATGTGCTATGCGGTGTTATGATCTCTTTCATATCTTTACTTAAAATTATAGCTACTAGATGGTTAATAGTTGAATTGTTTAATAGAATATTGATTCACCCCCCTCTTAGTATTTTGGGTGTTCAACACACATCCTATCCATATCCTCCACCTCATATCCCTTATCCTACCTTCATCCTCATATCATATTTAAATACTCTCTCCCTTGTTCATTCTTTGATATTGATAAGGTTAAGGGTCTATATTTGCATTACATATCCCATCTCCATTATCCTATCTATATCATTCATCACATGTCACTCAAATCCATCTTTCCTTCCCATATTTGATCTTGATGAACAACCTAGGTGTAAAATATCCATGCATCCATGTCTCATCCACTTAACCTTGATCATCCTATCCATATTCTCCATCCCCCCATCCTATATAATTCATTCCCTCTTTTAACCCTTCATCTTCATAAAGCTAGGGGAAAAATATCCATGCATGCTTTGGAAAATCCCATCCTCACTCTTACTTCCATCCATGTCCTTTATGAACTACCCTTACATCTCATGATACTATTCTTCCATCCATGATTGCACTACCTATAGTGTGGTGAATCTTAGTCCTTTATAACTAGTCCTTAGGGATCCCTCCTCCTATCCTTTGTATAACATCCTCTAATCTCCCATCACCTATCTTCCATCTACTAAATCCATTTATCTCCTATCCAAACAATTCATCTATCCTTCCATCCCATTTTACAATCCTTGGTCCTCTCTTTTCATTGGATCCCATCCATTCCTCTATCATAATGATCCTATCCTCCATCAAATCATATCTCATCCAATCCATTCATCCTTCCTATACAACCATCCCCATCCAATCCTGTCCAGTGCAATCAATCATAATCCATGCAACCCAACCTTGCAAGCTAATGCATCATCCTTACACAATCCATGATCTTAATCTAAATCAAGTTCAAACCGATAGATCTACTTTAATCCAACTATCATCATAGGGATGTATCCTTCCCAATTCATGTGTTATTCTTTGTTGTTCTTTGTTGATATGATTTAGCATTGTTTTCATTGATGTCAAAACCTTGGATCCGAAAGGTTGTGCTCTGAATGATGTACAAACTTGATCTATCCTATTGTATGCTATGATGTTGTGTTGTGTGGAGATTATGCTTGATCTGGATATGGCAATATTCCTTTCTAGGACATCTATTGAATTCAGTTGATGCAGTATAATGAAGAATAATCCTTTGATGATTGATGTTATACTCAAAGCTTAATTTGGGTAACCTTGCTATTTGAAACTTTATGTAGCATGTTACAAGTTTTTGTATGTCAAATTTTGTTTCTCCAGTTGACACTAAAATTCATGATAACCAAGATTTGGTCTTGGTTGTGGCATTCTCATTGGCTCCAGAATATATTTCATGTAATTCAAATGTGCTATCTTTTGGGGATCATGCTATCTCATGTATGACCTATTTTTGGTCCCTTGGTAATATGGTAGGAAGATATTTACGTGTGACCTATCTTTTGGGTCTGGTGCTAGCATGCAAGGCCTTATTGAATATTTAAGGTTGTTCCTTATGCCAACATTTTTTTTGGTGGTCTAAATTTAGTTTGGCCAACTTAGAAGACTATGAAGATATTATGTGGCTGACTTAAATTTTATTCTATGGATATACATGCATATATATAGAGAACATCATTTTGATTGAAGAGATAGATGCATGTAAGTAATATGATGTGTGTGAACAGATAGAAGAGTGTGAAGGAAGGAGTAATCTATTTTGGTAGAAATTTGTGTGAAGGTTTTGGAAGGAAGGTGTGCAAAAGATTCTTAACCGGATCTACTCTGGATAGAAATTGTGCTCTTAACCGAAACTAAATTCATGCATATGTATATGCAACTTCATCAATTCAATTTTTTCAGTGAGACAATTTGTAATTAGTTGTATTTGTATCTTGGGCAATGAGCCCACCGACAGTGAGCCACCCTATAGTGATCAACTTGGCAGTGAGCCTTTGTAAAAATCACCTTAATCAGTGTCACCTTAACTAGTGCTTTAGAATTGAGAATTAGCATTCTTCGTGGTTTTTCCCTTCTTGGGTTTCCACATAAATTTTTTTGTTCCTTGTGCATGGTGTTTGTTTATGCTTTCAAGTTCATATTTTCTTAATTAATACATGAATGATTTATGATTGCTTTAGATTAAGTAAAGAAAGGAAATTATTTTAAGATAATTTATTCACCCCCCCTCTTAGTTATCTGAATTGTTCAATAGTTCTTATCATTAACAACACAATCCTTGGGGTATGCATTGTTCTTATCATTAATTTTTCTATCCTTATCATCATCACCAATCCATCAATCCATCCACCAAATGGTTTTTAGCTTGACTTGGAGTATAGTCCTTGTTTTCTTTTGGATTTATGTGCATTCTTTCTTGTTGCTTATGTTTTTTATCATTGTTTGCATTTATCATGGTCTTTTGCACTCTATTTCCATAGGGGCATCATGGTCTTCCATATCATGGTGTTATAAGGCATATATTTTCACTTGACTTTTTGATCACGTACTTGGCATATTTTCATCTTCGTTCCTTATACCTTGGTGCATAATGTCAAGTACAATATTTAATCTAGTTTTCTCATATCATTACAGCATGATGATCACCCATCCTCCCTCTCTATCAACATATTCTCCCATCCCCCTTATTTATTTCATCCTTTAGAACTGTCATCCATTTTGAGAGCATACCCATGTTCGCCAAACCCACATGTCCTCTCGAGGGGGCATACCACTACCTTCTCATCATCCTTCCTCATCCTCCCTAGTGACTGGGGCATCAGGCTTCTAGTCCTTATCCCTTGCCTACCCACTATATTTTATTCTTCTTTGAAATGATGTTACTTATCTTAGTCACAACAATCATCTCAAAGAGGGGAAAAATGTAGACACCAAAAATAATATCTAATTAAGTAAATACTTGTTATTTATTTAATTTAACCCCACTTCCCTTATCCTAATAATTAATTAATTAAATATTTATTATTTATTTAATTAATTTCCCCATTTCCTTTATCCACCACCTTTAATTAAATAATTATATATTTATTTATTTAATTAAAACTAACCTTTTCATCTTTCCTCTAAAATCCCCTAACCCTCCTTAAGTTAATTAATCCTTGATTAATTGGCTTTATCCCTTTCCTAATTATTATTATCCCATTCTCCAACTTTTCACTCCACTCAAGTTAATAAACCCTTGGTTTATTAACTCAAATCATCCTTATTAAATCAATTAATCCTTGATTAATTGATCTAACCCTCATCCCTAATCATCATTACCATTATTTCCTAATTTTAAATTCTTACATCTCACCTACCCTAACTAACCTCTTAGACAAGCCACCCTATCTTTTACATAAATTTAATCCCTCTCTTCCTAATGTGTGCTCACACATGTGTGAGAACATCTCCCCATTTCACCCTTTTTCATGTTGTGACACTTGTCACAAGGCTAACCATTATTCATTCCTTGATCCAAACCCTATCCTTGTTTCAATCTCAACCCTCCATTAACCAATCAATCCTAGCCCTTGATTCCCCTTACCAAAATTCTATATAGGGAGGCCTTGACTCTCATTTTGACATCCACATTGTCCATATCCTTATGTTGTACAAATCATCAAATCCATCTTTATCCTACCATCATGCTACTAAAATATTGAGAAACCACATCCACTACCAAAATTAGAGAAAATATACAAGACATGGGTGCATCTTGTGAGCTCAATTCATGAAGAGGAGGAGACTATGAAGTTATATCATCTTTGTATTTGTTTCTTTATGTATTTCATCTATTTCCCTTTATATCATCTTTTACCTTCTTCAATTAGAATCAATGAGGTCTTGAACATGATGTTTAATATGTATGCATTGTTTGGTGGCATTTCCACTTGTGTGATAATAGTAAAAGAAGGAATCTGGATTAATTTATGGTGGTAGAGGTTTGGTGGTATCCACTAGTCTAATAGGAGGTAATCGGATGAGGTTCTTATTTAAAATTTGTAACAAAATTGAATTGAGGGAATCAAGAAAAGGGGTAAATTTTCTATCTCTTGCTTGGAATTGGTATGGTGTTGGAATTATTGCAGCAACTTGAGGCTCAACATGGTTTGTTTGAGATGAATTGATCTTTAGTAAGCTCTTGTTTGTTTTCTTGAATTGTTGATAACTGGTTTGATGTGCAAGCTCAGACTTCTCATTATGTTTGGATGAAGATTCCTCATACTTGTTAATTGAATTTTGATAATCACGAAGTGTCATACACAAGCTTATAAAGGATGGAAATTTTTGATAGAGTATTTTTTCTCTTAGTTCCTTTCTCAAATTTCTAGTGAAAATTCTTTGGATTTCCACATTAGGAAGATTGAGATTAACTTGTGGTAGTATCAGTTTATAGTGGGTTATGAAATCTATAACCTTTCCATCTTGTTGTTTGCATCTCATTACATCATTTATGTTGATCTTGGGACCAATTTTCACTTGGAAATGGTTAAATAACGCATTAGAAAGCTCTTTGAATGAGTGTATTGAGTTATTGGGCAATTAAAAAACCATTCTAAGGCCACATATTTTAGTGACCTAGGAAACATTTCAGCTAATAACTTATCCTCAAAAAATAAAATCATTGCATATGGCAGTATATGCTATTGTATGGTTGCTAGGATCACCTTTACCATTTTATTTATCAAAGTAGGGTATCTCTATCTTTTTTGGCATTTTCACTTTTAATATCTCCAATGATAATGGGCTCTTTGTAATGTATTGTGATGGTTTTTCATTTTGATCTTGGTTCAATGTTGATATTTATTGTTGAAGGGATGTCACATTTTACAAGAGTTGGTTTATGACATAATCATTGGTTGTAGTGTTTTGGGAATGAGATGAATATGGTGGAAGTGTGTATGTGTTAGGTGGAGAAGTATATTGAATATTTATGACGGGTGATGGATTTGGAGATATGATTTTTGAAGTTTACAAAACTATAAGGATTCCTAGTGGAAATACTCAAAGATGGACCTATACTATTGCTTGGTTACATCATTGTGGTAATAGTTGGGTTTGCGTATGTGGAAATAGAGGCAATGGTTTTAGGGAGATAAAATTTAATTCATCCTTGGATTTGAGTGTATCCCAAAGCTTGAGCACAACTATCCATTGTAGGTACATGATTATCTATAATGTGGGCTAGACTACACACTACCTCTAATCCTTGATCACTATCAAGAATTTTCCTCATATTATCTATGATGGGAATCATTGTGCAAGTGATATATTTCATTCTCATATAGTCTTGAAGTTTATCTAAGGATTTTTCCAAAAAATTTAGTTTCTCTTGAGCAACATGAGATACTATGGTTTCAACATTAGTGACAGTGGTTGATGATAAGGTCATGGGAATCTTGGCCCCACGAATGAAATATAAAATGGGTTAACTATTGAAAACATTTATCATGGATTTAGAAAACTCAAGTTCCACAATAGATGTAGAACCAGTGTGAGATTACATGAGTCCATAACTATGCCTCATTGGAGTATTGGCAATAAGACACCAATTTGTAAAACTCATGCAAGTTTCACAATACCAAAAGTGCACCCAAGATGAAAATGAAATTATGAAATAGGTATAGAAAACACTTAGAAATAGGAAGTAGAAAGTAGGAAAAACAAGAACCACAACAACAAAGGTCTCAAAAAAATTTTGTAGCCAAGACAAGTAGGATAGGGTCACCCAATGGCAACTAAGTCCTGGTCAAGGGTTTAAAAAAATTAAAGTTTAAATATGAATGGAACTACTTAAGGATCCTGATTCTACTTGTAGACAGTTGAAATAGTAAATCAATTTCAAAAAAATTCTTATTTTTTTCCAATTTAAAGCACAATTTGGATAATAGAAAACTTGATAATGTTTGAGCACTATTGAATGCACCTTTTAGATCTAAAATAAAATATTTGACTTATTGTAAGATGCAGAGACCTGAAAATGATAACTTTTAAATATAAAATTTGATTCTAAATAATGCACTTTCTTTCACCAGATGAAGTAGATGCAAAAATGTTAAAAAAAATGCAATCACTGATTCCAAAATAGGTATGTGATAGTACAATGTAACTGAGTAGAAAAAGACATAACAGTGTGGAAAATATTATTGAGATACCTATACAAAGACTAGGTTTCCCTTGGGCGAATGGGTCTTTGTACACGATTATGAAAAATCAAAAACTATGTTTAGACTGATCTTTAAGATGATTTTTCCTATCTACAAACAAGTTTTACAATGACTTTTTTTCCAGATTTCTTCAATGAAATGAAAATGCAAATATATGACAATGTTGGAACAAAATGACACTTTTTTAATGCAATTTTGAAATGAAAAACTGATTTGAATGACTAAAACACACCCTAATGCAACCTATGATGCAATATGGATGTGATTTTTTTGTATTTTTTTTATTTTTTTGATGCAAATGAGAAATGAAAAATAATACAATGATGCAAATCCTAGATCTAGGGTTTGAATGACTACCAAATCAGAAAGTTATGATGTCAAATGTCGGGTTCACCAAAATGAAACATAAAAATATGGGGCACCCTAAGATTAATACTCATAACCTAGGGTACATTTCCATCATTTCTATAATTTCATTAGGATATAGACCAAGAAGGTGTATAGATTGATTATCAACCTCATTGGTGATCTAATTAGACCTAAATCTATATCCTTTTGAGGATAGGAATGATTTGGAAATGATTGTGATTGATTGTCCTAATTAAACTATATGACCTAATGCAATAAATGTAATTATTTGACAATTGATAAATAGAAACAATCAAGTTCTAATAGATTTGGAAGGTGCAAACTGATGTGTACATGCCCAAAAAATTTGGCTATGTTAGACCTACAAGGACAGGGTCACCATATGGCCATTGCATCCTTATAGAGGTGTCCTTCTCAACTTTTGGGGTCCTCTAATGTCAGATCTAAACTTTCACTTTATGCATGTCTCATAGTCAAAATGTCATAAATAAATCTTGTAGGTGAGTTTACATGTCTTGACAAGAATGGTGACAATAAATGCAACAATGAAAAAGGTATCTTTGAGCTCTCTTTAATCCACCTCAAACCTGCAACACACACATTCACAAAGGGGGAAATGTTGTGTCAAATAGTGGCTTACCTTAGTCAAACCCTGTGTTAGTGTTTCCACTTTGATAATGGAAATGAAAGAAATGATGAGTGAAAAAATGTTGCAACTCACCACCCTTCAATGGTTTCCTTGAAGGAATGAATACATATGCATCTCTGCAAGGGTCTTGAATCTTTCTTACTTGATTTTATTGAATTCTCGAAGACCTATAACAATGTTAACCTTCACATAGCATAAGCATGAACACACATAAATTTTAACATGATGTTGGATCTTCCATTGTTGTAATAATGCTTTGGTATGTTTCTCTTGAATGCTAGATAGTGTGTGCTGAATTTCAAATGATAAAAAGACTATGTATTCATAGGTGTTTATCCAATTTCCCAAAAACTAGATTACAAAATCCAACACCTCATATTTAAATTTTGGATATTGAAATTCCACCAAGAACATATTCAAATTTTGGGCTCTCGCTAAGAAGGGGGACCCATTAACCCTTAGATGAATGGGTCTTGGCTCAAACTTCTAGGACACACTTGATCCTATTGGAAACACAAGGGTAGACAACTGAGAGGGGGTGTGAATTAGTTATCTCAGAATTTCAAACTTATTAAATATATTAACCTTTATTCTCATATTTGATTAATAACAGTGAAAGCATGAATCGACAACACATCAAAAACACACATAACACCAAGATTTTTGTGTGGAAACCCTATTAGGGAAAAACTACAGTGGAGGTTAATCCACAAGCTATACCCTGTTCAAAGTATAAGAAGAATATATGAGGAATGCACATGAATTTAGGCATACTTCCTAGAGCTCACTACTCAAGGGAAGACTCACTATCCTATAGAAAATATTCAAATTAAATCCATCTCAAGAATTTGAACTTAGAAAGTAGCATCTGCTAATGCCTGAGTATAGTTCCACTTAAGCACATGAACACTTCTTCACTTTATTTCACTCTTCTTCACACTTTTCTTTACCTTCGAATGATCTAAAACTTTTTCGAACATAGCACTCACACACTTCACACTTTTCATACATACCACTGATACATTTTGAATCAAATTCCGATGAAAGGTCATTGAAATTTTGATGAACTTTCGTCAGAATTATTTCATCAATTTTTTGACAAATTTTGAAATGTCGAAATTCCGACCCAGCCGACAATGCTGGGTTAGAATTTTGACGTTTCAAATGGATGAAATAATTAAGACAAAATCTCATTGAAATTCTGACAAACTTTCATTGGAATTTGAGTCAAAAATGTATCAGTGTACCAAATGAAGAAACAATCACTTATATATATCCGCAACAAGAAATTACATTGCTTCATGTTGGCTCCAACAAAAAAATAGAATGAATGCAAACTGTCAACCCAAAACAATAAATATTATCAATGCATATCAACCAAGGTTGACCACAACATAGTAGAGACCCAAAAAAATGTTCTTGAACACAAAACACCTTCAAAGATTCTTCCTCGAAGATCGAGAATATGCTTCGAACACCTTATCGGCCATGAACATGAAAAACATGAACATGCAAGAGAAAATCTTGAATCATGAGCACAATGATCAATGAGGACTTCCAACATAGATAGAACATGATCTAGAAATTTCTATGAACACCATAGTAACATACACAATAGCTCTGATTATTAGATACACATTATCTTCTTCCATGAACACCATTTGTAGTAATAGAATAGATGTCAAAACACAAAAACTTATAACTTACTCAAATATTCTTGTGCACCTCTAAAACTTTATAAGTAGAAACTAGATAGGCCTAAAAATAAACCCTTTAATCTGTAACATCTCACTATCAACATACTGAACATTCTACCATACTGATCTTCATAGCTTCACAAATAACCTGTAACATATTTTATTACAATTTTCTCAATATCCTCGACATATATAGTCTTAAAGATATTAATGCTAATAGTGTTGACATCAATGACAACAAAATATCAGAAACTCGACCACAACATCCAACAATCTCCCCCTTTGGCATTGATGGAAAAAAAGATGTGAAAACCACACCATCAACACAACCAACTCTTCTTCCAACAATCTCCCCTTTACACATTGATCTTCTCATATTGTTCTTCTCCCCCTTACTTTTAGCTCTTCAATAGTTTTTCACATTACTCTTCTCCCCTTTTGACATCAATGGAAAAGGTACACAAGCTCTGCACCACATATTTGAATCATCTGACTACTCCCCCTAAGTAGTAGCCACCACAACATCAATCTAAATCAAGATATGAATGTGAATGCATGGACTAATGCAAACACTATGCATCTTAGTTATGATTAGGAGGGGTAATCAACCCTAACTTCCCTTTGAGATACTCAAAAGTATCCTTGGGAAAAGGCTTAGTAAACATGTATGCAATATGTTCCTTAGTAGGCACATACTCCATTATGACTTCCTTATCACTCACTTTATCTCTCAAAAAGTGGTACTTGATAGATATATGCTTGGTCTTTGACTGAATCACTAGATTCTTAGAAAATTTTATAGCACTTGAGTTATCACAGAATATGGAAATAGGTTCATCATACACAACTTTGATGTCTTTCAACATTCAATTCATCCACAATACTTGAGTACAATTGTTAGCAGCAACAATATATTTTTCCTCTGCAATAGACAAAGAAATGACATTCTTCTTTTTTCTTAACCATGAAAACAGTTTCTTTCTCAAGAAAAATGCACCACCACTAGTACTTTTCATGTCATTCACATCTCCTGCATAATCAGAATCACTAAAGGCACTTAAAGTAAGATCATCATCTTTAGGATACCACAAACCAAAATCAATTATTCCCTTCAAGTATCTAAAAACTCTCTTCATAGCAGTCACATGAGATTCCTTAGGATTGGCTTGAAATCTAGCAACAATGCATACAACATTCATGATATTAGGTCTAGTTTGAGTCAAATAAAGCAATCCACCAATCATTGATATGTATCTAGTCTAATTTTCCTTCAGAGAATCATCATCTTGTGTCAACTTGCATCCGGTCACCATGGGTGTACCGACTAGTTTTGAATCTTCCATACCAAACTTCTTTAATAGTTCTCTCACATACTTGGACTAAGATATAAAGATCCTTTTATCTACCTGAATAATTTTCAATCCCAAAAAGAATTTCGAATATCCAATCATTGACATCTCAAACTCATTCTTCATCTCATTAGAAAAATTCATGCACAAACCATCATCTCCTCGAAAAATGATACTATCAACAAAGACTTCCACAAATAGATATTTATCATTATCAATATTGAAATATATATTACTATTAGTAGTACCTTTGTAAAATCCAAGATTCAACAAGTACTTATGCAATCTGGCATACCAAGGACTAGGGGCTTTCTTTGATCCATATAATTCTTTCTTCAATTGAAAAACCATATCTTCATGATCAGTCAATTGAAATCCATCAGGTTGCTCAATATACACCTCTTCCTCTAATTCACCATTTAGAAATGATGACTTGACATCCATCTGATAAAATTTGTATTTTTTTAAGCAACATAAGCAAGAAATAGTCTCACAGCTTCAATTCTAGAAACAAGAGAAATTTCTTCAAAGTCAATTCCTTCCATCTGAGAGTATCCTTTGCATACTAGTCTTGCTTTGTTTTTGATAACTTCACCTTATTCATTCAGTTTGTTTCTAAAGACCCATTTAGTTCCAACTACATTTTTGTCTTTAGGTCTACGAGAAAGAATCCATTTATTATTCTTCTCAAATTTTTATAGTTCTTCTTTCATTGCTTCAATCCAATGTTCATCTTTGCATGCTTCATTGACATTACTTGGCTCAGCCTTTGAAATTAAACAGTATTCTTCTGCTTTTCTTCTCCTAGTTTGGATGCCTTTGTTATTATCTCCTATAATTTGATTTTATGAATGATTTAATCTCACATACCTTAGAGTATTAGAGTGCTCTTGAATTTCAGGCTCTTGTGATCTCTCTTCTATACTTTCACTGGTCTCTCCTTCTTCTTGATCTTCTTGATTCACCAAAATTATTTGAACTTGATTTGAATTCTGACTCTTGTTTGTACTATCATTTTGATCATCAAAATCAAATCCATAGGTTCTAGAGGGTCTAGTAATGTCTTCATCAACCTCAACGTTTGCACTTTAAATCATTTTCTTCAATCTCTTGTTGTAGCACTGATAGGCCTTACTCTTAGTAGAAAAACTAAGTAAGATTCATTCATCACTTCTAGCATCAAAATTTCCTATATCTTCATCTCTCATAATATAGAATTTACTCCCAAAGATTTTGAAATATCTAACAGTAGGCTTATGATCAAACCATAGCTCAAAGGAGTCTTACCAGTATTACCTTTGATTTGGACCCAATTAAGGATATAAACAACAGTACTCACAACTTCTCTCCAATGGATATGAGGGACATTTCCTTCCAACATCATAGTTCTAGGAGCGTCTTGAACTATCCTATTTTTCCTTTCCATAACTCCATTCTGTTGAGGGATCCGCAATGTAGATTATTGTCTCTTTATCCCATGTTCTTCACAAAAAGAGTTAAACTCACCAAAAGTAAATTCACCACCTCTATCTAATCTCAAACACTTAATCTTTAGACTTCTCTCTGTCTCAACCATAGCCTTAAAGATCTTGAAATTTTCTAGAGCTTCAAATTTTTCCCTTAATAAATTAACCCACATCATCCTAGAGTAATCATCAATAAGAAACATGAAGTACCTGTAACCTTGTAGACTTTTGATTCTAGCAGGACCACACAAGTCAGTATGCACAAGATCCAACAATTCATTTGAACAATTTTGTTTTCTCTAAAATAAAATTCTAGTTTGTTTTCCTAACTAACATTCCTTGCATATGGTATTAGTAGGCTTCACCAAATTAGGAAGATCTCTCACAACCTATAAGCAACTTATCTTGATAATATTTTCAAAGTTTACATGACACATTATTCTATGCCACAACCAACTTTCATCAACTTGGTTAATCAAACAACTTTTACTAGTAGCATTTAGATGAAATATGTTACCTTTTGTTTTAGTACCTGAAGCAATCACATTTCAAAAACTTCCTATTATCCTAAATTTTCCATCTTTGAATTCAAGATTATATCCCTTATCAACCATCTGTCCAACACTCATAAGATTATGCTTCAAACCTTCAAAATAAAGAACATCATCAGTATTATGCTTACCATCAAAATAAATACATCATCTACCATATATTATACCACCATTGTTGTCACCAAATCTTACAACACCACAATCATACTTATCTAGACTTACAAATTTATTTTTATCACCTACCATGTGATGTGAACATCCACTGTCAATTACCCATTCATCTTTTTCTTCAACTTGAGCAACTAGAGCTTTCTCCACATTTGTACAACTAGGAAATTTAGTAGACACATGATTATTTTCCTTGATAGAAATAAATATAAACTCATCTTCACTTATATTCCCTTTGTCAGATTCATCATCTGTCACACCTTCATCGGCAACATAGTAACACTTCTTTTGAAATTTAGGCTTGTAAGGTCTTGGCTTAGGAACTCTTTCTAGACACCTTGATGCCAAATGACCTATCTTATTAAAAGAGAAACATTTAATAGGAAACTTTCCTTTATACTTACCTTCTCCTCAAGCTTCCCTTTTGATAATAAGTGCTTCAAGCTCATTCAGTTATCTTTCTTCTTCTTCAATCTGTCTCATTTCTTCCTCATATCTAAATACCTTTCTAGAAGAATTTTCACCTGGATCATATCTCTACTTGTCTCTCCTAGAAGTAGCAGCTTTAAATATAGATTCTATCTATGGAGGGGCATCACCGAATTCACTCAGCTCAAAAGCAATAAGTTTACCAACCAACATATCTTTGGTTATATTTTTCATAGTTCTGAGCTCCTCAATGGTTGTAGCTTTGATTTTATATGCATCAGGCAAGGATCTAAGCACTTTAGCAACAATCTTTGATTCATCCACATGTCCACTAGCACATTTGATACCACACACAATTTCATTCAATCTTTGCATGAAAGTAGCAATATTCTCATCATTACCCATTTTCAACAGTTCATATTTTCCTTTCAGACTCTATAGCTTAGCCATCTTCACATTAGCATCACTTTCATATAGATTTTCCAACTTTTTCCAGATCTCATAAGTAGTCCTCAACTCCATAACATTTATCATCTCAGAATCAGTCAAAGCACTCAACAATTCTTCCTTAGTCTTGATGTTATATTCAACATCCCTAATCTCAATAGTAGTAGTAGGACCATTCTAAGGAATAACATAACTATTGCATGTAATGTTGCAGCAAGATTCACCAATGCATCTTAGATGACACTCCATTTGAGTCTTCCATAGAGAATAATTTTCTCCATCAAATCTCAGACTATCCTTCTTGTATGTTGCCATCTTGGATCACCTCAAGTTGTTACAATTCTTCCAAGGAACCTGCTTTGATACCAATTGTTGGCAACACAAGGGTAGCCAACTAAGAGGGGGGGTGAATTAGTTGTCTCATAATTTCAAACTCATTAACCTTTATTCTTAGATCTAATTAATAACAGTGAAAGCATGAATCAACAACACATCAAAAACACACATAACACCAAGATTTTTGCGTGGAAACCCTATTAGGGGAAAAACCATGGTGGAGGTTATTCCACAAGTTATACCCTGTTCAAAGTATAAGAAGAATATATGAGGAATGCACATGCATTCAAGCACACTACCTAGAACTCACTGCTTAAGGGAAGACTCACTGTCTTATAGAAAATATTAAGATTAAATCCATCTGAAGAATTTGAACTTAGAAAGTAGCATATGTTAATCCTTGAGTACAGTTTTGGTTAAGTACATGAACACTTATTCACTTTATTTCACTCTTCTTCACACTCTTCTCTTTCTTCAAATTATTTGAACCTTTTCTGCACATAGCAATCACACACTTCGCACTCTTCATACATACCAAATCAATAAACAATCACTTATATATATCCACAACAAGAAATTACATTGATTCATGTCGGCTCCAACAAAATAATAGAATGAATGTAAACTATCAGCCCAAAACAATAAAGATTATCAATGTGCATCAACCAAGGTTGGCCACAACATAGTAGAGACCAAAAAAAATGTTCTCAAACATAAAAAACCTTTAAATATTCTTCCTCGAAGATCCACAACATGCTTCGAACACCTTGTCAACCATGAAAATGCAAGAGAAAATCTCAGATCATGAGTAAAATGATCAATGCAAATGTGCAACATAGATAGAACATGATCTAGCAATGTCCATGAACACCACAATAAAATATGCAACAACTCTGATTATCAGATACACATTATCTTCTTCCATTAACACCATTTGTAGTAACAAAATATTTTTCAAAACACATAAACTTATAACTTGCTCAAATCTTCATGCACACCTCTGAAACTTTCAGAGTAGAACTAGATAGGCTTGAAAACAAACCCTTTAATCTACAACATCTCACTATCAACATACTAAACTTTCTACCATACTGATCTTCACAGCTTCACAGACAACCTATAACATATTTTATTACAATTTTCTCAATATCCTCGACATCTACAGTCTTAAAGACATTAATGCTAATAGTATTGACATCAATGACAACCACATATCACCAACTCAACCACAAGATCCAATAGATCAAAGGTAATTTAATGATTGAATGCATCTTTTAATATTGGTTCCTTTTTGAAAAAAAATAAAAATAAGGATTTGGAATGCATCATTTAGAAAATTAGAAGCTTAATTATGTCCCATAAATTAGGGGCCAAAACATAATGTGAAATTGTAAAGGTATATATTTTTATACACTATGTTTTTTAATGGATTCCTTTCTCTAATTGCATTAGTGTTTGATATCTTGAGACTAAGAGTCTTGTTTGGTTATAAATCCTTTGTATTAATTATTTTATTTTCCATCTTTGATAAGGAATGTCCTTTGATGGAGTGATTGTCTTAATATTCAGTTGGTTTATGGTGATTGTCTTTTGAATATTCAATATGGATTGCTCTTCTTTATCATGAATCTTGACTATGATAACTTGAGAATCCTACTCTTAACTATCTTCCACGTACCTCATTATCATGTTATAGTGTGTATAATGATTATTTCTTCTCTCTATCATAAATAGTTACATCTCTACCTTTTATCCATCAAGACCACAATCCTATGTTCTATATCATATTCATAAGGTCATGACTGTCCTATTCTTCATTTTATGGTGATTTTACTTGTCTTGAGTATGTTGGTCCATGTGCTCATTAGGCTTCAAGTATGGTCAAAGCTCACTGTCATCACCTTGTCAATATAATAGAAAGCTTCCTCCACATGCTTTCCATAGGGTTTATGACCCTCCTCTCATGGTTTCACTATTTGTCCCATTGATGTGACTGTCACTTTATTATGGCTACCTTCTTATTTGTAGGTCTATCCTTTCTCTCCTTGACTATCCATGAAGATTTATCCTTATCTTTGGAACCTTATTATGGGCCTTATTCTTTGTAAACTATCCTTTATTCATATTTTATGAGTATTTTATTAGGAGAGATTATTCCTTGCTGGCTTTGTCTTCTTCAAAAACTCATTGATGTCCTCTCTATGATTTCCTACTTTGAATCTTATCATCATCTTTGTGAATAATGCCTTTATTTTCCCCTATAACCATTGATTTTGTTTTAGCTATCAAAAGGTACTGCAAGACTAAACTATATATTCATGACCCTTTTTAAAACCTTTCTCATGAATGGTATATGAACCTTTTTTTGCATGCTCATTTTGAGGGAAGACATAATTTTCTTGATTCACTCTTTGTCCTATTCTGGTAATTGTTAGAACTTAATTTTTTCATAAAAACCCTATCATTTTTCTCCATTTAAATCCCATCATTTGCCTATCTTTCTCATAAAAAATTCACTTTCGTCATCCAAAATGCTAAAATTAATTATACTGCTCCTTTGATATTCACTCCTTATGTTATTTACTACTATGCCACAACCTCCTACAAAGGGGCCCATGGTATGGTGGTGACAGATAAGCACAGTCATATGATTGTTATCGCTACACCATGGACGGTCTTCAAACTGACTATGGTGGCACGATAAATATTCTGCTAAGTCAATAAGCGTTGGAAAGAGCCTACCGCGGTACTGCTGGCATTCAAGCCAGTGACTGCAGTAGAGTGATGGACAATGGTAGTAGCTAATAGAGTAGGCACAAAGTGTTTATTGTGCCACTGCGCACGGTCTAAGCATAGACCATGGTGGCATGGTGGGCGGCTAGTAACTGGCCAGGCAAGTAGATAAGAGGCTCACTGTGGTACCGTAGGGGGTTCAAGCAGAGATCATGATGACTATGGTGACAGGAAGGCAATGGTTGGCAAAGACGGATACCGCGATACCATCATTGGAAAAAATGAAGTAGGTGGTTGAGTGGTGAATGGAGATGAGCGGTAAAGCGGTAAGGTAAAGAGGAGGCCATGGAAAAGTCAACCACTGCAAAACTGCCAAAGATAGAGATAAGGGTTGTGGTTGGGCAGTAAGGTAAGCGATAAACGTGGGGAGAAAAAAGGACACCATAATGCCATGGGTAGTGGAAGGAGGGAGCTGTAGCAGTCACCACTATACTATGGCCAGTCAACAAGTTGACCGCGATAGAGCGGTAAGTGTAATAAAGGCCACGAGAGATAAAATGTAAAGAGTAGGAAATGTAAAAAAAGAAAAATCAAAGACAAAACTATAGTTTGTAAAATATTTAATTTTCCGTTAAGGCAATTCAATTAAATATTTTCAATTCTGTTGTGAAATACAAACAGATGTAACAGAAAAGTGAAGGGTCATGACCCTTGTGATTTCATTGTATAAATATTTGAAAAAATCAGTTGGAGATAGAGATTTTTTTGGAAAAAGGAGTAACAAAACTGGGAGGTAATGGAGGAACAGTCCTTCTTGAAATAGAGTGTAATGGAGAAAACAATTTTAAATAGGTGCAATATTTTATGAGTTCAGTTGTTAAGATGATATAATTGTTGAATTTCCTATCTGGTTGTCTCCAATTAGAATTTTTTTAAATCATTTAAATCAGGATAACAAGTACACTTCTGATTTATCACAGTGCATTTTTTTTTACTTTGTGTGATTTATTTAATAGGTGTCTGCAAATCAAAACTAAATTCTTTTAGATAATTCACAATGATTTTAGGATTTTTGTTGGATGATTAAAGAAGAACCTGGTAGGGAAACATTCAAGCATAATTTATGCAAGCTATCAATTGGGTGAAATAATATGTCTGTCATAGAATTTCATACTAAAAATATTCCTAACAACTTGAAATAAGTTGGAGAGGGAGACAACTTGAATCCTTGTTATTTTTGACTCCATTGCCCAGCAAATAGAAGGCATTGATCTTCCATATCCTAGAGGATAGAATTCATAACAAATTATATATTCAAATCTTTTCTTTTGTGTAGTAGGTGTAGTTGCAGTCATTTTCTCTATCCACTTCCATTTGCCATTGTGGGTAGATTATTTCACCAGGACTTACATTTCAATATGTATCATTCACATAGGTTCACCTACCTTGGTCTAGTAGAACCTAAAGAGAAGAAGGTTCAATTGTGTAATTGGCCTTGTACGTTGGCCAAAAGTTTTTTAAGAACTTGGCAAACTCTTTTGGTTAAAACCTATATTTTTGAGAACCAACAGTTTGGCGACTCTACTGGGGAACATAAATTGAATATAAGACTTTGTCATAGATTCACTATTTTGTTGAAGACTTCACTGGGATTAAAGAATTGCAGATTTTCTCACTTTTTGAAAGTGAGTGGCAACTCTAAATCAAAAAATGTGTTGAAATTGATAAATTGAAATATACATCAGAAAGAAATCATCCTAGAGTTTAGACTATCACAATTTCTCACAACATGCAGGGAAGAAAATCTTTGTACAAAGATGGTGATGGTCCTAATGAAAAAGGTAAATGGAATTAGAAGAATGATAGGGGTAAGACAGTATCTGATGCAATGGGCCCATCAAACAAAAACAAAACATCAAAAGCACCATTGGAGACACACAATTCATATGGAACATTGGAAAATGAAAACAACCCTTCCAGAGAACCTCATACTTTTGAGGAATAGAGGAATCACTTCTATCAACCAGATCCTAAGAAAGTTGAAGAGTTCATGGCTGAATGTGAAGCTAAAAGAGAAAGGAGACAACTTGAATGTGATCATAAAGTAGCACTTCTTGAAGATGGACTTGGATATGAAGCAGCATCTAAAGAGAATTATGAACTCATGGATAGGGATGAAATAAATGCAAGACTAGAACATGAGAGACAAGAAGTGGAAAAGGAAAGAATAGAATATGAGAAGAGGCTCCAAGAAATTAAAGAGCTTGAAGAGTTGAAATTGAGGAAAGTTCAGTTCAGTACTCAAATGGATAATTTGCATAAATATGTGCCACCACACAAGCAGGGTAACAATAATGTAGGCCCATCAAAATCCCCACAGGTCCATCAAAATCAGCCAAATAGACATCAAAATGCTCCACCACAACATCAAGGTGTTCAGCCGCCTTATCAGCAATATGTGGCAAATAATAATCCATTGTACCAGCATCAAAATTACCAAAATCCACCTCCTCCACAATACACAACCATGATCAGGCAGTTTGATTTGACTGGATTTCAAATATGTCCTTATCCTATGGACAATAGTTGGAGAAGTCTAGTTCCTAAGTTCACAGGAAGTAGTGTGATTATAGCTAAAGAGCATTTAAGGAGCTTTAATGCTTTTATGCAAGATTTGGATATGCAGTATGAAGATGTACAGATGAGGTTGTTTATGATGTCACTAATTGAACATGCCAAAATTTAGTTTAATATTCTGCCAATAGCTTCTATTGATTCTATTCATGTGTTTTATGAACAGTTTCTTGAGCAATATGGGAATCAATATGCATTAGAATTTTCTTTGCATGAATTGGTGACTATTCAGAAGCATCAAAATGAGTTAGCTTATGATTTCAACCAGAGGTTTTCTAAATTACATAATAAGATACCTCCTAGATCTAAATTATTTGATCCTTCTTCATTAAGTATTTATTTAAAATATTTTTATCCTAAGATAGGATATGAGCTTAGGAACAGGGGTCCCAAAAATTCGGCTAAAGCTTAAAGGATAACACTCACTATTGAAAATAACAGGAAGGTTTCAGGGATGATTTCCAAGAGGGATAACCCTAGGGTTCCCCAATATGCTCCTCCAAATAAACAAGAGAACACATATAGGAATGAAAGGCATAGACTACATGACATGCCTTATAATACAAATTGGAGAAATGGAAAGCCAATGATGGATGGGCCAAGAAATAAAGAGACACTTGACCCTTTGAAGAGAAGAGGGACATACATGGTTTATAATAGTCCTTGGTGTGCATTTTGTGACTTGCCACATTCTTCAAAGCATTGTGTTGTAGCTCAGTCAGTGTCAAGAAAAGACATAGCAAAAAATAATAATGAAGAGGACCATAATATCTATTTGACTACCCATACTCTTCACTCTGCAGAGCAAGGATATTCATCTTCAAAAGGAGGATATGAATATGATGTTGATCATCAAAAATATAATGTTCACATGGCAGAACAACAATTTTTTCTGATTATGAAAAAAGTGATGACGAACAAGGTCCCCCTACTACATCATATCAGCCTAATAGGGGAAGTATGAGGAGACCAACTAAGGAAGAAATTAAAATATTGACTATTGCAGTAGTTGAGCTAGCTAAAAGCAAGTATCAACTGAGGAATAGAATATTGAATGAGAATGAAGGTGTTCCAAGAGGAATATTCTTGAAAGATAAATGATGAGTGCCCTGATAAAAAAGAACAAAAGTATGTCCTCAAAGAAGAAAATAAAGAATTCCCCAAGGACAAACAAAAAATGGATCAAACATAAAAGAGGGAGAAAGAGGAGAACAAAGGTGAATTAGAAGAACAAAAGAAGGTGATAATAGTTGAAGGTGCATCTTTTGATTTTGTGCAAGCTTTATCCCAGGTAAAAATGTTTGTCCCATTACTTGAAATGATGAAAATTAAAGAGTATAGAGAAAGTGCTATTCAATTAATGTCTGGTGGAAGGAATCAAAATATAAATTTTGAACAAAATGAGAATCTTGGAATTGCTGATAAGAAAGGAAAGATAAAAGTTGCAGAAGTTTGCTTAAATGATGTATTGATGAATACACCTCAAATTGATCCATTTTTTTTACTACCCTATTCGTAAATGGTAAATTGGTAAGAAATTGCATGATAGATTCGGGTGTTTCTATGAATATTATGCCAGTAGGGGTAATGAAACAACTTGGCATGTGGATAGATATTGAGGGTGGTAAATGTTATGCCATGGATAGTAGGCTTGTCCTAGTTGTGGGGATTATGAAGGATATAGAAGTAAAACTAGCAACCTACCCACAAGCATCTTATAACATTGATATAACTGTGATTGATACACCTCCTCAGTTTGGAATGCTTTTGTCAAGACAATGGACTATAGCAGTTAGGGGTAATGTGCAATTCGATTTATCATATGCCACAATACCAATTAATGGTGAAGAAGTGAAATTTTATAGAGAACCAAGGATGAATCAGATTATTGAATATCTTCCTCAGAAAAAACTTAATTGCTTCTGTGATGTGGATTTAGGGATTTTCGGAGTAGAATTGTCTCAGCCAGAATTAGAGAATACTCATCCAATTGATAAGCTTGACTATAGAAATCAGTAGGGTGTGTGGAAAATGTATTTTGATGGGGCATGTAGGTAAGAAGGTAATGGAGCTAGGATAGCTTTCATATTACCTAAAGGTACAACATTTAAATATTCATTTTTGTTGGCTTTTGAATGTACAAACAATGTGGTAGAGTATGAAGCCTTGTTGATTGGTTTGAACATGGCTGCCAAACATAAGATTAAGTTGTTGTCTATCTTGGGAGATTCTAAACTAGTTGTGTCACAAGTTAGATCAAAGTATGCTACAAAGAACAAGAGGCTGAAACAATATAGAAATGCTATGTGGGATATAGTGGAACTGTTTGATGCATTTTCAATTGATTGGATAGATAGATCTAAAAATTTAATGGCTTACATTTTGGCTAATGTAGCCTTAAAGAAAGATGTTATCACTTTGGCAGGAGTGTCCCAGGTTGAATTCAAAACAAGACCAACAGTCCCTGACAACATATATAGTTGGCAAGTTTTTAATGATGATATTGACCTTTTGAAATTTCTTCAATGTATAGATCAGTATGAGGCACAGGAGATAGATTTCAATGCTTTTGTGGAAGAAGTGGATGGGAAACAGAATATTTTTGGGAAGGAAGTTTTGCATCTTAAAATTAACAAGCTTCCCAAAGGGCTTGTGGCATTGGAGAGAGTGTATGATGGGAGTTATCATTCTCTCATAAAGTAGACACCTGTTAAGAAAGAAGATATTAAAGAAATAAATTTGGGGACTGAACTAGCACCAAAAAGGGTTTATATTGGAAAGAAAATAAGCCCAACTATTAGGAGATTGTTGATTACATTGCTGAGAAAATACAAGCATGTGTTTGCTTGGTCTTATGAGGATTTGAAGGCATATAGAGAAGATTTTTTTCAGCATGAGATTCCACTTAAGCCAAACATAGCCATTTAGACAGAAGCAAAGGCCTATCAACCCAACTCTGGAACCTAAGATGCAAGAGGAGCTAACAAAGCTCAAAAATGGAGGTATCATAAACCCATTAGGCATTCAACATGGGTCTCAAATTTGGTTCCGGTCAGGAAGAAAAATGGGGACATAAGACTGTATGTAGATTTTAGAAATCTGAATTTTGCTTCCCTAAAGATAATTATCCTCTTCCGAACATGGAGGCAATATTGCACAAAGTAACAAGATGTGAGCTATTGTCAATGATGGATGGATTTTCTAGATATAACTAGGTCAAAGTCAAGAATCAATGCAGTACAAGACAACATTCACTACACCATGGGGAACACATGTCTATGTATAAATTCCATTTGGTCTCACAAATGTAGGAGCTACCTTTCAAAGGGTCATGGATGTGGCATTTGCAAATCTAATCAATCCTATAATGACAGTATATCAAGATGATCTCACTGCTTATTCCAAAAAGGCAGAGAATCATGTGGGGGACTTGGAGAAGATCTTCATCAAAGCTTTGGAATATGGTATTAGTCTTAATCCTAAAAAATGTCATTTATCTATCACAAAGGGTAAAATTTTGGGGCATATTGTGTCAAAAGATGGGATTAGGATAGATCCTGAAAGGGTAGATTCCATAGATAAAATTCCCATTCCCAAAACTATCAAAGCCATCCAATCATTTTTTGGCCAAATTAATTTTGTTAGGAGGATTGTGTCCAATTTTGCTGAGATTGTTAAACCTATATCTAAGATGTTGAAAAAAGGAGAAAAGTTGGACTGGACTACTGAAGCTATGGATACCTTCAAATCTATAAAAAGAGCTATCAAAGAAGCCCCTATCCTGAAGTCCTTTGATTTTACTAAGCCATTTCATATTTTTTCTTTTGCTTCATTCCATACCATAGTTGTTGTCATGTTACAAAAAAAATGATGAAGGTCATGAGCAGCCTGTTTCCTTTTTCAGTAAATCTTTGCAGGGGTCAGAATTGAAGTATGATATTATGGAAAAATAGGCTTATGCACTGGTCAAAGCAAAAAAGGCTTTCAAGCCTTACCTTGTTGTATCTAAGGTAATTTCTTATGTCCCACATGTAGCTGTGAAGGATATCTTGGTGCAAACAAAAGTGATAGGGAAGAGATGCAGATGGATTAATAAAATCCAAGAGTTCAACATGGAGATTTAGATTACCAAGTTGGTAAGAGGATAGGGTCTAGCTAGGCTAATAGTAGAAACAATTATTGAAGCAAACCAAATCTGCAATGTAGAAGGTAAGGAAGAAGTCATAGCAAGTATTGAGCATACTCCATGGTATACAAATGTAATGCATTATCTAAAACATATGAAGTGCCCTGAAGGGTTGAATGATAATCAAAGGAGAACTTTAAAGTTGTAGGCTTCTAAATATGTTTTTATAGAAGGGGGCCTATTCTGGAAGAATAGGGATGGTATATTATTGTTATGTCTAGATGAATCCCAAGCAAAATATTTTTTGAGAGAAATGCATGAAGGGGTGTGTCGAGGCCATTATTCTGCTAAGACTACTGCGCACAAGATTCTTAGGGCTGGTTATTATTAGTCTAGGGTATTCAATGAGTATTTTGCATATGTGAGGAAATGCAAGGCTTGTCAGAAATTCTTAGGGAAGTTGAAGTATCAAGGAGCATTGCCACTTAGAATTTTGCAGGTAGAAGCACCTTTTCACCAGTGAGGAGTTAATTTCATTGGAGAAATACAGGAAAGATCAAGTGGAGGATATAGATAGATACTAGTGGCCACATTATCTTACTAAGTGGGTGGATTATGTCCCAACTAAGCAAGCAACAAGCAAAGTAGTGATGAAATTTCTGATGGAGAATGTTATAACCAAATTTGGCACCCCGATCAGATTGATCATAGATAATGGGATGTGTTTTAGATCTGATGAGTTTAGATATTTTTGAAAAACATATGGCATTAATATTTTTTATTCTATCCCACATCATCCACAAACCAATGGTTGGGCAGAGTCGAGCAATAAAAATCTTTTGAAGATAGTAAGGAGGATGCTGGATACAAATAAAAAGGAATGAGATTCAAAGTTAAGATTGGTTATATGGGCGGATAGGATTACAGTGAAGAAGGCAACTGAGAAATATCCATTTGAATTGGTGTATAGGACACAAGATAGGATGCCATTGCATAATATTTTTCTAGTCTATAACTTTATTTTGTAAGAAGACTTGGCTATTTCTGATCCAATGGAGGAAAGAATGCAGCAACTTGCAGAGTTTGATGAAGTGAGAAGAGTGGCTTAGAAGCAAAATGTGAAATTGCAGTCACAAATGAAATACCTTTTTGATAAAAAGGCCAAGAAGATAAAATTTGAAAAATATGACTTGATATTGATGTGGAATGCTTGGTTTCAGAAGAAGGGGAAGCATGGCAAGTTTGAAGCTTTATGGCTTGGACCTTTTGTGATAATTGGTAAAGGAGGTGAAGATTCTTATTTCCTATAGAACATGTCTAGAGAGGAGCAGAAGTTGCTTGTACATGGGCAGTTCCTAAAGCATTTCTTCTCTTGAGGATTAGTAGAGGGTTTAGGATTGCCAATGCATGGACAATTCTTAATAACCCTCTTTAAGTATTCTTTTCCATGCACAATAGTTTAGGAATTCTGAAGGGTCTGGGTTTGCCAGTACATGAACATTCCTAGTGAATCCCTTTTTGAAATAGTTTCTTTCTTTCCATGTATAGTAGATTAGGGTCATTTTCACTTTCCTTTTTCCATCTCCTTCACTCTTTCATTCCCTTCATTCTCCATTTCCCTTCATTTTCCATACTTTTCTTGGTCTGCTCTCCCAGTTGCATTCTAGATTCTTGCAGTGATTTGCTAAACCACTCATCCCAAATAGGAGCCACTGTTAGAACCTAATTTTTTCATAAAAGCCCTATGATTTTTCTCCATTTAAATCCCATCATTTGCCTATCCTTCTCATAAAAAAATCACTTTCGCCATCCAAAATGCTAAAATTCATTATACCACTCCTTTGATATTCACTCCTTATGTTATTTCCCGCTATGTTGCTACCTCCTACAAAGGGGCCCGTGGTATGGTGGTGATAGATAAGCACAGTCATATGAATGTTACCGCTACACCATGCGTGATATTCAAACCGACCGTGGTGGCGCGGTAAAAAGTTGGCCAAGTCAATAAGCACTAGAAAGAGCATATTGTGGTACTACTGGAAGTCAAGCCAATGACCGCGGTAGAGCAGTGGGCAATGATAGCGGCTAATAGAGCAGGCACAAAGTGTTTATCATGCCACCATGTGCGGTCTAAGCATAGACCACGGTGTCTCACTGGGAAGTTAGTAACTGGACAGGTAAGTAGACAAGAGGCTCACCATGGTACTATAGGGGGGTCAAGTAGAGACCATGGTGATTGTGGTGACAGGAAGGCATCGGTTGGTGAAAATGGATACCACGATACCATGGTTGGACAAAACAAAGCAGGCAGTTGAGTAGTGAATGGAGATGAGTGATAAAGCAGTAAGGTAAAGAGGAGGCCATGGAAAAGTCAACCATTGCATAACCACCAGAGATAGAGATAAGGGTTGTAGTTGGGCGGTAAGGTAAGCGATAAATGTGGCAAGAAAAAAGGACACCACAATGCCTCGGGTAGTGGAAGGACAAGTAGCGATAGAGCGATAGGGAAGGAGGGAGCTGTAGCAGTCACCGCTATACCGTCGTCAGTCAACAAGTTGACCGTGGTAGAGCAGTAAGCATAATAAAGGCCATAGGAGATAAAATGTAAAGATCAAGAAATGTAAAAAAAGAAAAATCAAAGACAAAAATATATTTTGTAAAATATTTAATTTGTCGTTAAGAAAATTCAATTAAATATTTTAAATTCTACTATGAATTACAAACAGATGTAATAGAAAAGTGAAGGGTCATGACCCTTGGGATTTCATTGTATAAATATTTGAAAAAATCAGTTGGAGATAGAGATATTTCAGAAAAAGGAGTAACAGAACTGGGAGGTAATGGATGAACTATCCTTCTTGAAACAGAGTGTGATGGAGAAAACAATTTTAAATAGGTGCAATATTTTCCAAGTTCGGTTGTTAAGATGATATAGTTGTTGAATTTCCTATCTTGTTCTCGCCAATTAGAAATTTTTTAAATCATTTAAATCAGGATAACAAGTACACTTCTGATTTATCACAGTGCATTTTTTTTACTTTGTGTGATTTATTTAATAGGTGTCTGCAAATCAGAACTAAATTCTTTTAGATAAGTCACAATGATTTTAGGATTTTTTTTGGATGATTAAAGAAGAATCTGGTAGGGATGTATTCAAGCATAATTTATGCAAGCTATAAATTGGGTGAAATAATATGCCGGTCATAGAATTTCATACTTAAAATATGCCTAACAACTTGAATTAATTTGGAGAGGGAGACACCTTGAATCCTTGTTATTTTTGACTCCATTTCCCAACAAATAGAAGGAATTGATCTGCTATATCCCAAAGAATATAATTCATAACAAATTATATATTCAAATCTTTTCTTTTGTGTAGTAGGTGTAGTTGTAGTCATTTTGTCTATCCACTTCCATTTTCCACTGTAAGCAGATTGTTTCACCAGGAAATACATTTCAATCTGTATAATTCACTTAGGTTCACCTGCCTTGGTCTAGCAGAACCTAAAGAGAAGAAGGTTCAATTATGTAATTGGCCTTGTACATTGGCCAAAAGTGTTGTAAGAACTTGGCAATCTGTCTTGGTTAAAACCTGCATTTTTGAGAACCAAGAGTAATGATTTTCCCTTTGAAAATGGAGACCACTATCATTTCAATTGTTTAAGGTTGTTGTCCTATATTTTCTTAAAGAACTCAAAACATATTTAAGGTTTTGATCACATATATGATTATAAGGATTGTCAAGAGAGGCATAACTCCTCTTGACTATTCATTTCTTGCTAAAGGAGTATCTTGGATAGCCATGACTATTTCTTCATTTCTCATCCTTGAAACATTTTCCTCTACTATCATAACTGTCCCTTATGTACTTGAATTCCCTTTCATTGTGTTCACTATATTTTCAACTCCAAGTATGCATAGACATACTTATATAAATTTCCATCTTCCATGATGAGTCTTGACTATGGACTACCCTTTATTAGTGTCTTATGACTGTGTATCTATCTCCATTGGACCATGTTAATTTAGATTTCTTCCTTTATGACAACATGACTATTATAGCATATATGGTTGCCCTTTTCTAACTATTTTCCTCACTATTACCCATGAAAATTGTCTCTTGGGAATTTGTGACTATCCATTAGTCTTGATTTCCCCTTGCATGTAATATTACTCTCAATACTTAGTCGTTGTTGTCCTCTTTATGGTACCTCTTTTACAACTTTTCTCTTTAGATGATCGTATTGATTCATTTTTTGGAATGTCACCTTAATATCACTATCTTTTTTAGTAATATTGTCCTTGTATTTTTTGATATTTGGTATGACTTTCCTAGGAATAGATCCTTGTGACTCTCTTGATTCATTCTTCATGCCACTTTCCTATTGTTTTATATTTTCCTTACATGTCACTAGGTTAAACATGCCAAATTTGGCTACCTTGTGCGATAATTTTTTTGTGATAGTCCTTTTGATGTCCATCAAAGGACACTATCTAATTCTTGTATATCTATGAAAATCATGTCTATGAAATCTTAGTCATGCCCATATTACCCTATGTATCTTAATATTTCCTTATGATCATGGTGACTATTGTCCACTTGATATTTCAAGGTGTCTATTACCCTAGCTCTTATTATAATCAAATAGCCATTGATTTTTGTCACTATATTTTTCCTTGAGGTTTTGACATTTAGTTTCCATTATGATTTGTAATAGCTATGAGCATAGGATGGGGTGATTTGAAAATGACTATCATTCTATGATTATTAATCAAATCTCTATCGATCCATCATCTCTTACCTTAATCATTTCAAAACTTCAAAAAATGATAATGCAAGGGTTTTCAAAAGACTAAACATATGATGCAAGAGAATCCTTGGTTGTAAATTGATCATGTATCAACCAGAATATTCCTTTTCTTGCATTTCATCCTATAGATTTTTTAGTAGGTCATTCCACATTTTATTGCATTGTCATTTATCAGATAATGGGGTTTAATATAGTATCTACATGGGCTCATCTACATTATATTCAAAGTTTAGGAAGTTTGTAGTTGTTGGAAGAAAGTTATCACTCTTATATTTTCACTACTAATTCACATTCAGAGAATTTGGGGCCAACCTGGTCCATAAATATTATCTGAACCTATTTTGGAGTGTGGAAAGATTAATGGGACACCATATAGGCATTTTGGTTTCAAGGGGATCTTTCTTGGAGATCCACAATACACTTCATTTCATGAAGGTTTGTCTTTCATATTTTAAAGCTGACCTATACACTTGATCCTTCATTAGAGTTTGTAAACCCTTGAGGCTAATGTGGACCATTATTGGAGTGGAGAATCATATTTAAGATCATTTTTAATTCATAGGAAGCAAGTTAGTTAGGATTTTATGATTATATTTTTTATATTTTTGATCTACCTAGATGTGGGACTGTAATAAGCCTAGTGTGCCAGTTGTAATGCCTTTGTGGTGGGCCTATGAGCCCTAATTTTTCTACATATGAGGCATATGAGGCATGCAATTTGCAAGTTGTTGAATCAATAAAAATATATGTTCATCGAGTTATTCTTGTGTTGTTTCCATTGTGCTGACTCTAGGTTGCATGGTTGGATAGCTATTTTTGAACTCTCCATCTATGACTTCACCAAGTGGTATCAAAGTGAGTTTGAAAGTCCTAAAGGAATTATTTATGGTGAATAGATCACCAACTTGAGGTAGAATGCATGTGTTTTCAATCGATTAGTGAATGCAAGGTATTTAAAACCCTTGTAGAAAAATTGCTAAATTAAGGCAATTGCACTAGATCCAAGGGGAGAAATTCCACCAAGGAGAATGCCTACTATGGTTAATTTCATCAAAAGAATGGAAACAATTCTAGAGATGATACAAGAAATGAGAGTCCAATTAGATGGTACAAAAGAAGATAGAAGAAGAGGTCTAAACCCTAGAAATGTAGATGGAAGTGGTGATGAGTTAGATCATGTTGTGAATCAAATTAAAGAAAACCTAGAAGAAGAAGAGGAATTATATTAGGTAAAAATGTTGAAAGATATTTCGAAAATTGGTAAGTGACCTAGGATTGAAATTCAAAATTAAGTGAGAAATTTAAACCCTACGGAATTGATTGATTGGATCAATGATATTGAAGAATACTTTGAATATGCATAATTGAAGATCCAAAAAGAGTGGGATTTGCAAAAACTAAGTTGAAGGGACATGCTTCTATATGGTGCAAAGAAGTTCAACTAGATAGAAATACAAGAAAAAAGGATAAAATCATAAAGTGGGATAGAATTGTAATAAAGTTGAGGAATCAATTCATGGCTACTGATTATGAGCTTGAATTGTTGAAAAGATTGCAAAACCTAAGGAAAAGAGAGAAATATATGAAGGAATATATAGAATAATTCTACAAGATGATAATCACAACTAGACATAGTGAAGTAAGTAAAGAAAAGGTGGTGAGATACATCAATGGATTGAGAACAAACATCCAAGAAGAATTGAGCCTAGTAATTATGACTGTGAACTTTATTTCATGAACCGCTAGCTTTCGCAGTTATCTTTCCTTCACGGATTCACCTTGTCTTTTGTTACTCGTAACTTCTCGGTGTTTGCCACGTGGCCTCCTAATGGAGATTCCTGTCGCTCTGTATCGCTTTGCTTCTACTGAGTTCCGTGTGCGTGATGCGTGGCTTTTTGTAGCCATTTCTTAAGCTGGGCCCACTATGTAGTTATGTTCACTTGACATCACCCACATGGCTTCCTCTTAGATATTTTTGTTGGGGCATCCCTCATTCATTTTCTAGGCTCCATTTTCTTGACGCGTGGCGTATTCTTGTGCATCGGTTTTTTGGGAGTTGCCGCCTATGTCATTTGTTCTCTCTTGCTGTTACGTTTTCTTCTTTGATGTTGTGTGTCCTTTGCTGCTGCTACATGGCCTTATTTTCTCAGCGGACGGATTTGCTAGTGCACTGCTAGGTGATCTCCCTATTCGGTGCCAGCTCGAGGAGATTTGGAACGTCAATGCTTTTCCAGCGCATTTTTCTCAAGGTGGCTTTTAGGTGGTGGGCTAGCTTATTTAAGCAACCCTTTTCCTCTTTTATGAGGTTGTTGTTGGATAGATAAAAACCTCCCAAGCACTAGGAATAGCCTCTGTAATATTTTTATTGAACTTGAATTTTGCAGACTATGCTAATCAATTCGACCTTTCTATTTTTCATGCATTTGATAAGACTCTTACACTGTGTTGTTATTTTCCTATTAGCATATGAATGCCTATTCTTTAGCTTTTGTAATCTTTTACAACTTAATAAATACAGACCATATTTGAACTCTTCTATGTTGGCCAAAGTTGTATTAGGTTATGCTATGCAATTTAAAGGTATTTCTTATGTCAGGAGTGCTTTTGGATAATCTATTTGATAGACAACAATTTATGGTTTGAGCCTTTGCTTTTGACACTATGCCCATGTGGTTTCATTCATGATTTGGCGCATCACCTTTAGTTTTGATTTTAATATTTCTTGTTTTTTTTCTGAACCTTTTACATCCCCCACTAAAAACGAAGAGCCAACTTTGATAAAATCTAGAGGTCACTTAGCTAAGCACATTATGTCCCCCAATAGCTAAGTTTCCCATAAGACTGCTTCCCCCTACAAAAGCTTAAGTCAATAGCTTTTTCTGGCACGCCCGGTGGGATGCGAACTAGCACGTTCACTTGATATATAAGTGTGTATGAGCCATCAACCTGTAACTAGGTCACAAACTGCAAGATTCCCTAGCCTACTCGTACCAACCTTAGTTTATGTTCACCTAAGAGGTTGGAAAGGTAGTCCTTCATCTCCCCCTTCTCCTTCATCTCCTACACCCATGGCTACTAGAAATTATGTAGCCTAGGATGTTGGCAGTCCTTTAGTAGCGCCTGTGCCTCTTGCAGTATGGGCTCCAATCCCCACTTCCACTTTAAAAGACATCCTTAAGTATTCCAGAGATGAATCAAAGACACTGACCGATCACTTGGAAGATGTGGCAGATGTTTGTCTGGTGCATGGTGTTTCAAATGAAAATGTAGCTCTAAGATTGCTTGCTGCCTCATTCTGAGGAAAAGTGTTGAACCGGTATAGAACCCTTCAGGCTAATATGATTGCTACTTGGGATGATCTTGGAACCCCATTTTACAAGCATTTTTCAAATGCTGGCGATAATTTTTCATTATATCATCATTTGGCTAGCATAAAGTGAGCTCCTCATGAAGCTCTCCCTGACTTCAATGCGCAATTTCATTCGAATTAGTAGAGAGTATCTATTGGTAGTCGGCCACCTCTAGATTTGGTGTTCATGTTCTATTTGAAGTCCATTAATCCTAATATTTCCATGATGCTACAAAATCTTGGTAGAGATACTCTACTTGATGCTTATGGTCTTGTTATTACTACGAAGAATAACCTTATTGCTGCAAGAAAGTTGGCCCCAAGACCCATCATGCCATTGTTCCTAAAATTCAACGTCGTGGAAGCGAAAGTAGCTTTGACCAACATGCCTACAACTCCTCCCCAATCTATGTACGTGTACCCAGGAGTGACGCTGAGTGTAGCTCTAGTGCCTAACCCCTTGATGGTCAAGATGAATGAGATGAGAGAACAAATGTAGACTATGACTAATGAATTGACTACCATGAAGCGGCAATAGTATAGCTATCAAAAGCTGACCTACCAAAAATATCAAGGCAAAAAAACTTTGTACCATCCAAATCAGTGGCAAGATAGATTGCGCGGAAATACTCAAGCTCATCCAAATAACCAAGTTGTTCTAGTGACCCTGCCGATGCAGATCGTCCATCCTATTTCAAGTAAGGAGCTAGTGGCAAGACAAAATAAACTAGGTGATGACATTAATTCATGGTGTTTTCCTTGTAATGATGCACACATGCCCCAAAATTATCCATGGGGAAATTTGCAATAGAAGATTGTGGAACAACATAACCAAGGTAGCACATCTGATCCCAAAAACTAGTCATATGTCTCTCAACAGATGGATAATGCAGTCCTCGCTACTCAAATGCAAGGGATGTGTTGATGGTGTTTTCTGCACAACAACAACTTGGACAGAATATGATATCCTATCTCTCTTGAAAGGTAAATCTCTATGGGAAAAGACATAACCCCAAGGTCTCTAATGTCAGGTCTTGAAAATGCAACAAAACAACTCAGTGATAAATGTGAAAATGCTGGTAATCACAATGGGACCTTACTACGAGCAAACATTGGACTTCAATTTTTTTAGATCTAAACAATAAATTGATACTTTAAAACTTTATTGGAACCTAGATAATAAAGAAAAAACAAAAGATAAAGGTTTCAGAGATAATTCTAAGACTACTTCTAACCTTAAGATTGAAAATGTCAAAAGATAAAATGCTCAAAATAGACCGATCTCTCATAAACTACTTTTTGCTTGACCCAGATGAATCTGCAATTTCATAGAATAGTGCAATCTTCTAAGGTATTTAAAGATTTTCAAATCACAAACATTCATTCAACCAATCCTATTGCAATTGAGATGAACAAACCCTTATAACTGAACTAAGCACAATTGTAAGTCCAGGCTAACTTTGCAAAGTAGCTAACAATCAACTAACTACAAAAAGTATGGACTAGAGATCACTGCAAACATTCCAAACATGAAACCCTAAGCATTACCAAACAATTTAACCATAAACTTATAAAAAATTTGAAAGATATTATAACAAGAACCATGCTAGATGAAATTCCACAAGATGGATACCAAACACAATATCTCTCTTATATTATATCATCCAAAGTAGCAACAATTCCAACTTTTTGTTACAACACTTGCTTGAGAATAAACCCTAATTCACTCTAATATCACTTATGTATTTTCTCTCTATCTATATTCTTCTATGTGCCTATCTATTTATCTATAAATGAGGCAACATGCTTGTTTTATAGAAAATATCTAAGATAGGTCAGCCCAAAAGATAAATTACAATAAAAATATGACCTACAAGAGGTCGGCCTCAAAGATATTTGAACACATGAAATGTACCACTGGCACCAATTTCATCAAAAATCGCCAAGATACCAAAAGGGGTCGACCCAATACATGTGAATAATGGGAAGCACAAATCTCAATGTAACCCTATATAGCTACTCCCCATCTTTGTCCTTAGCTCAATCTTCTTCACCATGTACAACCAACAAAACTCTATGCAGCTTAGCAATAGGTGGCATAGGCAAAACCCTAATCCTTCTCTCAAGAGACTTGATGTCATCTCTTGCCTACCTAACTGCACCATCCCAGTTATCCCTATTAGTCAAATATCTATCCATGACTACAATATAAGTTGTAGCATCATCCAACCAATGTCCAGTAATTGGTCCTTCATCGACTGGAGAATAAACATCTCTCCACCACTTCCTAAGTTGCTCCAAATTGAGATGTTTTAGAGCAAACTTCTTCCTTCCAGTCATGACCTCAAAGAATGAAATACATTTATCATAAATACTAGTCAAGGTATCCTCAATCTACCACGCCTTCTTATGGATCATTTTCAAGGCCTTTTGCCTCATTTGCAAGATTTCAAACCATTCCAAAGGTTTAGAAACCCTTGGAAAAGAAATAATCCCACACTTTATCAATTTGTCCTTAGTGAATCCCATGATTTTTGTGGCCTTCTACAGTAGGAGGTTGGTATCCACATTATCTTGAGCTAATACGGCCTTTAGCCAATCCACTGATCTCATTGCATCTCTTGCAGTTGACAAAATTCCCTTAATAGCATCATCCCCTTTGGTTTGGACACCCTGCAACCAAGAAATTGTAGCATGTGTGGTGCCTTTCATCTTTTCGAGCTTAGATATTGTCTCCTAAGGCAAGAAACCTATAGCAGAGGAGGAAGAACCAATAGCTTGCAAGGGCTTTATCAAGTCTTGCAAGTACTTCTTTAGTTTCTCATTCTCCTTCTCTAGTTCATGCCTTGTTTGCATAGCCTTCTTCAACCTACCCACAATCATAGCACTGAAGCCTTCATATTCTTCAATATCCTGCTCCACAGTAGCATGCCCCAAGTCAATAGTTTGCACATGATAGTCCTGGGTAGTCAAATTGTCTCTATCTTTGTTTGGAGTAGGGGTAGCAATATGAGCCACTCTATTACCTGACCCATCTCTTTCAATTCAGGACACAACCCTTTCTTTCTTCGTAGTTTTTTCCTTTTCCACATTAGCCATAAGGGCATCCCAATTAGGAGGAGCATCCTCCACTATCACCATTTTTCTCCTCAACTCCTTATCAAGCCAATCTAGAATAGTAGACCTAGCAGGCACCATATCTTTCTTATCTTGCCCTTGTTTCTGCTGATTAGTAGTTGCATCCTTTTCAACAATTGGACTTTTAGGAATGTCCATGATTGGATTCTCTTTCTCCTACACTTGTTCTTCCACTGCCACCTGTACTAGTATCTCCTCCTCCTTTTGAGGATACTTGTTCAATTGCTCCCTTACAGGTGAGTCTGCATATGCCACCAAGGGGGAATGCACTACCTTAGCAACCTTCACCTCTACATTATAGAGCTCTCCCTCCTGAAATTATTCCTCACCCAAATCCTTATGATCTTCATCCTTCTTTGGTTCCTCCTGTGTGTTATCAACATCCTGAGGAATGGAGGCACTCACTTGTTCAAAAATGGGAATACTTACTGAGACATCCTTCTTTGTTGTAGAATCTCTTGGGGAAGGAGTCCTTGACCTCCTCATGTATACTTGTGTCTTTTCCCCTGAGCTTTCCACCTCTACCGCTGGTGGCTCAATCTCCTTATTAACTTTAGGAGCCTCCTCCACCTTCTATGATAGCTTTGTGATCCTTCTTTTCTTTATCAAGGGAGGAGCAATTTCCACCTCTTCTTCCTTTTCCTTATTCTTTTCAACTTCTTTCCTCGAGGCATGTCTCCTCTTCTTAGCAACATGCTTCCTTTGTTTACTTACCTCTATAGCCTTCTCCACTTGAACATCTCTAGCCTAGATTCTGAAAGGAGAATCCACCTTTTCCTTGCCTTTTGGATCAGGTTCAAGTGACTCCTTAGAATTAGAGTGAGACTCTAAGTCTCCCATTAGATCATAGGTACATGGGACACCTTCTCCTTCCAACTCTAGCATCTAGTGTTTCAACCACATCTTGGTAAATTTGATCACTGGGGCCATGACTTGATCTAACTCAGTTTTTTCTTCTTCTAACCAGTTAACTTCTCCAATTGGCCTATCTTTTATTGCCTCATAGACATGACCCTGGATCACATTTCAATCTTCTTCTACTTGGTCATGGATAGCCTTCACATTGTATAGTCTTACCAAATCCACTGGAAATCTAGAAAACTTCTTCTTTCTTACCTCAAACTCATCAGCAAGGTTAACCTAGTAATCTTCAATGTGAGCCTTATGGCTATATTCCGTACTGGCCTTCTTTTCAGCTTCACCAGTGATGTCAAACCTTTCCCTTTTGGAATGGAAGGAGATACCAAAAGTACTCGTCTCCTCCTTAGAAGCATGAGCAGACTGAATGGAGGCACAAACCTCACCCGTTCCTATCTTTAGGGGAAAGTCATTCCCAAAACCAGTCTTGTGCATCTCTCCCTTCACAACATTGTCGAAGTCATAAATCTACCTAGTGACTTCCAACAATATAACATGATCAGTAGGGTACCTAGGGAGTCTATAGGCAGCCCTTTGAAAACCATCAATTATGATGTATGAGAAAGTTGGGAACTAGATAAACCATCCCCCATATCTCCTTATCAATTCTTTAGCTTTATCTCAAATTCTCATATCCTCTGCACCTTGGAGTAATCTAGTGATGTACATTGTGAAAGCATCATTGGATCTCCTGTAGCTCCCTCCAGTCAGGTGCAACTATGGATATACCTCATAGATGGAATCCTTCCTAAAGGTACCCCTAGTACTTAACCCCTTGTATGGGTGAAGTCTTGCCAATGAATACACTAGGTAAGAGATCATGGTAAAAGTATTGATTTGCAAGACATTGCATAACTGTTCATGAATCACAACACTGATGACACCTACCTAGTGATAGTCAATTCCCTGCTCCATTCTAGCAATTACATTAAACATGTAGGTCTCGAACACACCTGCACTATTCAATCCCACCAACCTGCTGAGAAGAGTGATGACATTGTAGTACTCCCTCTTGAACTTAAGCCTGAATAGTTGCTTAGGCAACTTTGAGAAATGGGATTTGGGATTCTCTAGCCAAGATTTAATCACCTACTAAGACTTGACTACATTATCTTCATAGTATTTCCTAGCACCATCCTTGTCAAAGGTCACCACATGTGACCTATCAGGCATGTCAAAGGTTGCAGAAATGGACATAGGACAAAAGCCAGCCAAAATCCTTCCCTGGGGAACAATTATCATCTATGTCCCTCTATCATAATTTCTGGCACACTCAAGTACTAATTCATAGCACTGCACCGTGGAAGGAAAATTTACCACATCTGCCAATCTGGTGTCTACCATTATTTTTGCCAACAAAGGAGGGCTCGGTGCTGACATCTCATCCTTGAACCCCTCATAGTCCCACATGCCTACATTAATATATGTGATTCCTGACCAAATTGAGGTCAGCTTGCTCTCAGGAATCCAGCTCCTTATGTCCAATTTCACTTTTTCTGCATCCGAGATAGTAGAAGTCTTCACACCTGGATCTGTTGCCTTTCCCTTGCCTCAACTAGCAACATCCTATCCCGATCCTACCTACAAACACATAAAAATGACCACAATCAGGTCCACAACAAATAACAAATGTAGGAAATCATTATCCCAAAGTTCGAGATTTAGCCCCGCTTGCAGATTCTACACTGGAGAGGATTTTCGAGAAAATCCGGACCAGGCGGACTCCAGCGAACCAAGCATGCAAAATCCCAAAACATCATTTTAATTTATCAATTACCAAAGAAATAAAATTAGAAACACTTAGCATAAGGTCATTTAATCAATCAAATACATCATCAATAAATAGATCCTTCATAACCATCAAATTCAATATTTTCCCAGAAAACTCGAAAGAATGTGCCAAAGATGGATTTTGGCTAAAATATCCATAGTTATAAATAACTCGAGAAAAAGGAGGAGACATGGAACATCCGGGAAAATCTGAAGGGAATGGATTTTGGAAAAAGCTAGATATATCAAAATTAAAGCGCAAAATCGGTAAAATGACCCGACCGCGGACACCGGGAAAATCTGGAAGAAGTGGATTTTGGCGAGACAAATGAAATCAGGAAAAAAGTGGTAAAAGAAAGAGAAAGAGATAATTCAGGAAATCCCAGGGAAGTAGAATTCTATGAGGACCTCGAAAACCCGAGCCCGTCCACATCTTTACTTTTACCAAAACGATTCATCAACTCCGGATCTAAAGACTGTATTCTGAAAACAACTTAACCTAGAACTCCAATAAATGAAACATGAATTTAGAACACTCCTCACAACAATTTGAGGAGGATTGGCCATGCCCTAGGTTAAGAACCCTAAAAATGTCTGCCATGAAAACACCTAAAACTAGGCATGACTTGCTTACACACTAAGATGGAAAGTCTAAGACCAATGCAAGCAAACGCCCAAAATAAATAATACCAGACCAAGAATAAGCATCAATGACCAACCAAGTGGATTGGTAAAGCAACACAAAACCCCCAAAATGCCCAATGATGACATGCATAGCCAAGGAAATCAAGAAATCATGAAAGACTAGAAAGCAAATGGGGCGAAGCAATTCAAAATCAATAGAGTAAAGGGGCATTTCTACATACCATGAGAGTGAAGGGGCTGGAACTGGTGATGCCAATAGATAACTGTCCAATGTGAGTAGGATACAATCCATGCACACAAAACTCAAATGCACAGTCAAAATGACCTCAAAAATAACAATCCAATGAAACACCAAAAGCTCCAAGACTCAAGCTCAAATGATAGCAAACAAACAAACTCAAATGATCAATTACTTCCCAAAATACAATATATCAAAGCCCCAAAACATCCACACAAATGCCATTAATGCGGTCGACAAGACAACCATGACCACAAAAACCTGAGGATTCAACAAGGCAATGGATTTTAGAGAAATCCAGACCATACAGATTTTCCCGAAAACAAGGTCAAAAGGCAGTGACCTCCAAACATCGGAAGAAAACCGGGAGAATCTGGCCGAGGCATATTTTCCCGAAAGCAGTGAAAACTCTGAAATGCAGTCAGAACTCAAGGCACTCAATAAAATTCATAAGTGTGCCACTTCAATTGGCAAGATGGACATCAAAGCATGGGCCTCAAGCAAGCAAAACCCCAAAAGCAAAAAAAGAGGGTCCACATTTTCAGTGGAGCGTGTGTACAAAAACTGCACAATAGGATATCCATTGAGCAGGAGTTAGACATAGTTCTAGACCAAGCACTCTATTCATGGATGGAAGGAGAAGAATCAACATTTCTGAATGACATTTCTATAACTCAAGTGCCCCAAGTGCAATTTGATTATAACATGTGTTCGAAGAGGAGACTCACCAGAGAAATCACTTCTCCGCCAACCAATGCTCCATCTTAATTGATGCCCAGTCTGTCGGCAGGCTCGTCGCCAATCCCACAACATTCTAAAGCGGCTACTCCCTACTCTTTGAATCCACCTCCTTCAAAGGAAAAGGCTCCTATGATCGCCCCAGCTATTGCCAAATAGTTGGATATACTAGCTTTGAGGTTTACACCAACTACGAGACTTAAGGAGCAAGCAATTGTGACTCATCAGTCGTGAGCATAGTTCAATGTGGTGGAACAACTGAAGAAGTCCTCTACCAATGCTTCTTTGTGGGATATCTTGGCTATTCCAGAGAAAAAGGTGATATTACAGAAAGAATTGTTGGGAGAGGAAGATGTGAAGATGCCTAGTCAGCCTAGTGAAGAAAAGATATCCAAACCAGAATTGGATAAAGTGCTAACAAATCAACTAGAAGAAAAACTCGAAGTCAAAAAAGAGAGTAAGCCTAAACCTAAGCCTTTCTTTCTAACACCTATCATTGGTGACAAGTTATTACATAATTGTATGATCGACTCTATTGCTAGCACCACTGTCATGCCTAAGAAAGTAGTTGATGCTTTGGGGTTAAAATATGAGCCTCTTAATAAGGGAGTCATGTAGCTAGACAAAAATAAAGTTGATACCATTGGGGTAATCAAGGGATTGACTATGACATTGTTTTCCTACCCCAGTATCACAATAAATTAGGATACCATACTCATTGATGTCCCTCCTCTATTGAGGATTTGTTTGTCTCAAAAGTTCATAGAAAATGTTGGAGAATATCTAGCACTAGACTGGTCACACTTGATCTTGAGAACCAAACATGGAGCCAAGATGAAACTACTATCAGAAAATTTGCATTACAAACATGTTGCTGATGAGGCCTTGCTCAACTTTGAAGTGGCACATACTTCAATTACCTAAGAAGAAAGATTCAATGTTGAATTTCTAGAGGAAGAAGAGGAAACTAGCTCCCGGATGGAAAATGAAGAAGCTTTGTTGAATGAGTTTATAAACACTAACTCTTTTGGAAATTACCATGCAACTGGGTTCGGAACCTATGTTATACATGAGGAAGGGCATATTATGCCTAGAGTTACTAAAGAGTTCAGAGGTGAAACATCCTCGGAGTTGTGGACTTTGCACTTTGATGGAGCAAGATGCAAAGTAGGAGCTGGAGTAGGAATATGTTTGACATCTTTGTTTGAAGAAAAGACCTTAAGGTCTTATCACTTATAGTTCACATGCTCAAACAATGAAGCAGAATATGAAGGTCTTGTCCATGGTTTGAGCCTTGCATAACAAATGGGCACAAAGAAAATAAGAGTGTTCAGAGATTTGGAATTGGTGGTCAACCAAATCTGAGGGATTTCTGTTGCAAAGAATGTCTGTATGTGATCATACCGGCATAGGGTGTAGGATCTTATTGAAAGCTTTGAGGCATTTAATATTTAGGCTATACAAAGAGAGAAAAACTCTAAATCTGACTGAATGGCAACCATCGAGGCTTAGTTTGATCCATCTTCCGAGTTATTAAAGAATAGACATGTAGTGAGAGTAACTATATGACCTGTTGTTTCGAACAACAATCAAGACTGGAAAGTGTTCGATAGTGATGCTCATATTGCTTCTTTTCTCCAGTCATCTGGAGAATTTTCTGACCAATTGAAACCAAGGATCATCAAATCTTATGGGGGATCAAGTAATCCAGTTGAAATCCAACAAGCTTCCGAGGGGCCTAGTCACTCTTGAGAGTCTTTTTTATTTTAACGATGAAAGGAAAGATAAAAGGAAGCTTGTAGCTAACAAAGGTGACTACACCAATCTACATATCGAAGAAGACAGAAAGCTTATGGTCAATAAGGAAGTATCTTAGAAGAATAAAGATAGGCTAAAGCACTTCTATGAGGAATATCCAAGCATAGTAGCCTGGTCATATGATGATCTTAAGGGATATGATCTCAGGATTATTCAGCATACAATTGAGCTATCAGACGGAGAAAAGCCAGTTCGTCAGAGACAAAGGCTTGTGAACCCAAAGATAGTCACTTATGTCACAAGAATTAAATAAATTGATTGCATCCCAAATTGTGTTCCCAATGAAACATAGCACTTGGGTGTCAAACCTGGTGCCAGTCCAGAAGAAGAATGGTGATATACGACTGTGTGTAGACTTCCGAGACTTGAATAGGGCATCCCTGAAGGATATTTACCCCCTGCCTTCTGTGTGAGTTAAAATATGTAGATTAATTAAATAGTAAAATAACACACCAATAAGACATTATATTGAAAGAAACTAATCTAGAAAAATATAAATGCAAACTCTAAAGACAACAACTTCTTCAAATTCGTCCCATTGTCCTCTATCTCCAAGGATTTGATTAAAGTTACTGGCTCTCAGTTGCGTAAGCAACAGCTTGTTGAAATGACAACTTAGCAGAATGAGATTGATTGAAAATGTGTGTCCATTGCTATATGATTTAAGCTATGAAATAAACTTGAAATGCTAATGCTATTATTATTGCTATGATGCTGATATGCTAGTTTTGAATGCAACTATAGTAACTACCCATGAAATCTTGGATGAAATCTACTTACGAGAAGGCTGTATTTATAGATTTTTTATTATGCAAGAATCTACTTGGCGAAGATCAACGGTTGAAATTCAAACTTGTGAAGATGAACGGTGAGAGATTGAGAAGTTGAGAGAAAGGTGGAAGGTTGAGAGGAAAGTGGAAGAATGTTTTCAACCCACAAAACCATCCTCATTCAAAAATGGAGACAAACATGACATTTATCTTTCATTTATGAAAATTGGTTGAAATTTGAGGATAATGCCATTTAAATAAATAAATTTATTTAATTATATGTGACATATGCAAATGGAAGTTTCCAAAATTAAATAAATAATATTTAATTATGTGAGAAGTGAAAAATAAAGGTAATTAAATATTTTACAATATTTAATTAAGTGGGGTGAAAAAGATATTTAAATATGAGATGAAATCAGAATATTCCATTGTTTTGAATTTAAACATTCAAACTTTAGAAACGAAATGATAATTAAATAAATAAATTATAAAATTTAATTAGTTTAATTAAGAGGAAAGAAGCGATAATTAAATAAACTTATTTAATTAATTAAACTAGAAGAATTGGAAAAATGAACAATATAAATAAATAATTAAATTTATTTATATGTAGATGACTTTAGAATATTAATTAAATAATTCATATTTAATTAATTAAAGGTTTGAACAACCATGACCATTTTTAGATGTGTACATTTTGCCCCTCTTTGAAGTGATGTGTTTTACGCATTGCTTCAAATAATTTTGCCCCAGAATTTAGAAATTATTGATGCTATATGCCCCCTCGAGAGATAAATCGCATGATTTGAATGATGATGAGGATGTTTTGAAAGAATTTAGATGATTTTCGGATAGATTTGGCAATTTAACTCTAGAAATAGCACTTTGCATAGTAAAAATACCAATAATTTTTCATTTTTACCCCTTAAAAGGTGGAAAAAGTGAAAAGTCATTGTCATTTGAACAGTAACCTTTGGTAATTTTGAGAGATTTGAGATAAGTTTTCGCAATGCCGATCCATTATGAGCGTCACAGATTTGAGCGAGCCCGCCGTCATCAGAGACCAGCCGCGTACGGACCTCTGGTAAGTCGATTTGATCTTCTTTGTAAATTTTTTTGATTGATTTTCACGCTTTTTTGAATTTTTTAAATTTTCTACATTCTGTTTTAGCGCATATGAACCATAGTATAGCACATAGGTTAGATAAAATCATGCATACAAAGTAGTGCATATATGTGAAATAGTTGCACATAGGTGTGTAGATTAGCGCATAGTGTAGAATAGCGCATAAGAAACCTTAAGTAGCACATCTAGGAATTATGCCCATGTAGGATGCTACATTAGCCCATAGATTAGTTTTGCGGATTGATATGCTAGATTAGCACATTTGTTTGATAGAATAGCGCATAGGTACTTTAGCGCATAGAAGGTCTGTTTTAGCACATAGACTAGATAGAATCACGCATTGGCGGAGTTGTGCATTGCAGCTCTATTTTAGTGCATCCATGGACTTAAATAGCGCATTCATGGTTTAGCGCATCCATGGATTTTTACCGAATTTCAATTTTTGAAGAAAATTTGATTGTTGCTTGATGATTGTTGCTAGATTAGACTAAATGATTATATGCTGTTAAAATATCATCAAGAATAGATTAGCTTGATTTGATAAATTTGTCTTCGTGCTTGAAGAACAAATAGTAAAGATAAATTTTCTTTCCTGCTTGAAAGACAAATAAATGATAGATTTGTTTTCCCGATTGAAAGACAAATAGATAGATTTTGATTCAACTGACTGTTAAATTTGTTTCCATGTGATATGAAAAACAAATAGTAGAAATGATAAATAAATTTTTTTTCGTGATTGAAAAACAAATAAGTGTTTATTTGATTGAGCTGAATGCATGTTTGATACCAGTGATGAACTTTCCTGATGTACTAATTTTAGTAGAGATTGCTTGCTGATTGATTTGTATGATTGTGTGATGATGTTTTAAAGGAGGAATTTAACCTCTTTAGATCAGAGAGAGATTTCCTCGTACATGAGAGATGGTTCTGTAGCTATCATAGGATGATTTAGAAATTATATACCAATGTGGGTTGAGTCCATTGTTGAGTATCCCGCAGTATCAGGTCAATAGGGCACTGTTGAATGTATTAGCTGAGAGGTGGCATAGCGAGCATAACACCTTTCATCTGCCCACAAGAGAGATTACTACGACACCAGAGGATGTATACAAGATTTTGGGTATTCCTGTAGTTGGTGAGCTTGTGATCTATGATCACAAGGAGATTGGGGGGACCGATGCACTGAGACGAGTCTTCCAAGATCCTAATGTCTCTAGATATGAGCTTGCCTAGAAGGAGATGGTGGAGAGATATACCCCACTACCTTCAGTTTTAGCAAGTTTCATCTATGGTTTCTTTTGTCCTGATCATAGGTCAAAGAGACTATCAGTCGGGTGGCGTCGGATCCTGGAGGACATGCTTCTCCATCATACCAGATATGCATGGGGGTCTTGCATGCTTTCCCATCTATACCTCGATCTTCATCAAGTCATGTATACAGATGGGAAGAGTCTCTCTTGCAGAGTTACTCTTCTACAGATATGGGCCTGGGAGCGGATTGTAATCACTCATCCCATCATTCGGAGAGATCATCCCCTTGGGTTTCCATATGTTTATGCCTACACAGGTCCCCTTGTCCAGCTGAGGCTGGGCAAGTTAGAGTACTAGTGAAGGGTACTCTATGACATGGATGCCATCATCTAGAGACTATATTTGGACTATGACCTTAGGAGGCAGATGATATAGAGCTTCCATTTTGTAGTAGATTGAGATACTTGATTGGACGCACCCCATTTATCATCGAGTGATTTGTGGTTATGCGGGTCCTGAGACAGTTTGGACCAATACATATGATGCCATAGGGTGTGGTACACTATGCTAGGCACTGAGAGGATGTGGTAGAGTGGGGTCCATTCGTGACCATAGAGGCTGCTAGGGTAGAGTATTTTGATTTACAGCTAGATTACTGAGTGATGCACCCAGAGGTGATAGATGTAGGGATGACAGATGACTATGCAACCTTCTCTTACACACATCCTTTTCCAAGGTTCACCAGCCTAGAGGATCCTTCCCCATTATTGGGAGGACCAGCTATACAGTGAGGGCGAGGGCAGCCACAAGCATAGGTAGCAGCAGGTAGCCATAGGGAGAGGCTCAGGAAGGGGTACAAGATGAAGTAGCCATGGATATTGATGAGGAGGGGGATGAGGGAGATGAGGAAGATGATTCTGGTAGCAGTGA
>CM021109.1:572555513-572740471 GCA_007115665.2 Sequoiadendron giganteum | reverse complement strand
CATCAACATCCTGATTTTTAAAGGGTCTTCCATTATCTATGATAATGGAGTTAGGAATACCATATCAACAGATGATATAGTTCAAAATGAATGAAGATATTTGTTTTCCAGTAATAGTTGTTAGAGGAACAACTTCAATCCATTTATTGAAATACTTAGTGGCTGTAATGATGAATTTATTTCCATTTGAAGATGATGGGTGTATCTTGCCAACCAGGTCCAATCCCCACTGAGCGAAAGGCCATGTTGTGGTGAAGGGTTGTAATTCCTAATCAGGAGCATGAATGAAATTCCCATGAATTTGACATTTTGCACATTTCTTCACAAAGATGAATGATTCCTTCTCCATGGTCGGCCAGTAGTAACCCAATCTCACAAGTTTCTTTGCTAAGGTTAGTCCACTCGAGTGTGTCCCACAAATGCCACCATGTACTTCTTGTAAAGCTTTTTTTGATTCATCACGTTCAAGACATCTAAGGAGGGCACAATCCAGACCACGCCGATATAAGATGTCAAAAATTAAGGTGTAACGGGAGGATTGACAAATGAAATTCCTTTTCTGATTTCTAGACAAATCTAAAGGTAAAATAGTATCCTTTGGTTAAGTGCAAATTTGGCCATATAAGGGAGAATCAGAATTGGTTAAATGGAAAATTATTTGAGTTTCTGGATTGTCATAGGTAGTAGAAAACAATTATTCCACCAGGAAATCGTACCGTGTTTGGTTCTTTAACAACTGGAGTAGATATGCTATTGTAGCCATTGCATCTGCTGCTTTATTATCAATACATGGAATCTGTATGAACTTGATATCAACAAAGTATTTTTTGAAATCATCCACCATCTTTTTGTAAGGTATCAAATTTTCATCCTTAGTGTGATATTCATCATTGATTTGCTTTATAACAAGTTGTGAATCACCAAAAACTTGAAGTTCTGTGATTTTCCAGTCTATTGCAATTCACATGCCAATTACTAATGCCTCATACTCAGCTATGTTGTTTGTGCAAGGAAACATTGGCCGATAATATTTTGGAATTGTATGTCTTTGAGGTGTAATAAAAATAATCCCTGCTCTTGAACCATGTTGAGTGTAAGAACCATCAAAATAGAGTGCCCATGACTGCTTAATAACTTATGTGAATACATTGGCATCAAGAAAATCAATGTGTATTGGTTGTTTTGTTGGCTTTGGTGCTTCTGCTAACTGATCTGCAATTACCTATCCTTTTATAGCTTTGCGATCCACATAATGAATGTCAAATTCACTCAGGATCATGACCCATTTAGCCAACCTGCCAGTTAAGGTTTCCTTACTTAGAAGATATTTGAGTGGGTCAATCTTAGCCACAAGCTTTATTGTATGAGTTAGCATGTAGTGTTGTAAATTTTGAGAAGTGAACACTACCGCTAGGCAAGCTTTTTCAATGAATGTGTAATTTAACTCATGACTTGTCAAGGTTTGACTGATGTAATAGATTGCTTGCTCCTTTCCTGAGTTGTCTTCCTGTGCCAATAATGCTCCTAGGGACACTTCCATGGAAGAGATATACAATATGAGTGGTGCACCTTGCAATGGTGGAATCAATACTGGTGGATTCATGAGATACTGCTTTATCTGATCAAATGTTGCTTCACATTTGACCTCCCATTAAAATGGAACATTCTTGTGTAAGAGATGAGTGAATGGTAAGCTTTTATCTACCAGTTGAGCAATGAATCTTTGAATGGATTGTAACCATCCCTGTAAAGAGTGCAATTGAGTAATGTTCCTTGGTGGTGGCATATCAAGAATTGCTTGTACCTTAGTTGGGTCCACTTCAATTCCCTTTTCTGATACAATGTAACCTAGCAACTTTCCAGATTTCACTCCAAAGACACATTTCTTTGGATTAAGTCTCACTTTGAATTGTTCCATTCTTTTGAAAATTTTAGATAAGATATCTATGTGTCCTTCTCTGGTGTTAGATTTGGCAAGGAGATCATTGATGTAATCCTTCATGAATGTATGCATCATATCATGAAAAATTGTTGTCATTGCATGTTGGTATGTAGCTCCTGCATTTTTCAACCCAAATGGCATTACGTTCCAGTAATAGGTACCCCAAGGACATGTGAACGTTTTTTATCCTGATCCTTTGGTGCAATCTTTATCTGAATGTATCCTGAAAATACACCCATTAATGAGTACATTTCATGTCCAACAGTCAAATCAACAATCATATCTATGTTTGGCAAAGGGAAGTCATCTTTAGGACATGCCTTGTTCAAATCCCTAAAATCTATACAAATTCTGATTCTTCTGTCTAGTTTTGAAATAGGTACAATATTGGAGATCAATTCTACATAGTCGATAGATAGAATGAATCCGACATCTAAAAGCTTCTTTAACTCTTCTTTAACCAGAAATGCAACATGTGGATGCATTTTTTGAGTTTTTGTTTCACAGGTTTTGCCCCTGGCATAATAGATAGATGATGCATGATGAGATCTGGATCTAATCCAAGCATATCCGCATAGGACCATGCAAAACTGATTTGATTGTTCTTGATAAATTCTATGAATCTTGGTATTTCCCCTTTAGTTAGAGATGCAACCAATTGCAAAACTTTGGGCTTTTCTATAGTACCTATATTGAGTGCCTCCGTTGGTTCGATTAGAATAGAAGACCTTTCCTGGTAATGTTCCGAGAGAGTGTCAAGTTTCCCATCCTCTAGTTCCTTTGAAAGGTTTTCACTATTGGATACACTTTTTATTTTTTTCTTTTCTTGGTCTAATATTGCCTTTGTTAGGTTTTCACCATTAGATCTTTCTTTTATATTATTTATTTCATAGCTGAGAAACTTGGCACTTTCCTGTCGAAAACTCTAATTTTGTGATTTCCTGGTGGAACTTGTTTCTGATTGGGATGAACAAATAAAGTTTCATCATTAGGAAAAGTTGGGACATCAATAGGTGCGATTTGTTCCCAATCAATGAGTTCAGGATGAACCAAAGGAAATGGATCATTAGGATGAGTAAGGTCACTTTTCGTTAGAGTCATGATACTATTATTAACGTTGTTATGGGAGAGTTCTAGGATGGTATCCTCATATGGATGATCTGTTTCACCTTGAATCGAATCGGTTTCACTTGAGTCATGATCACTTTGTAGAATGTAATCAAGCGGAGGCCTTGAGCTTTCCCCTTGTAAGAATGCGGGTGTGAATTTGTGTATGAAATCCACCTTTTTTTCGGTCAAGAATGTATCATCAGAGACGTCGTCCCATTCATATTCATTGGAATCAGTGTCAGAATTGCTTGCTTGAATTCTCAGGATTGTTTTGACTAACTCCTCTTTAGACATTTTTTGTACCACTTCTTCCTTTGTATCTTCACCATATCCTAACCCAGTCTTATCCTTTGGGTGCACTGTTTTTAGTTGAATAGGTTCAATGATACCCTCTTTTCTTTTACCGATAGGGCCATTTCCTTCATAACCCATTTGTTGCATGATCGCATACCCTTTTCCATATTGTTTTGTGGGTAACTTAACATGTTGTATTGATTCTTCTTCATCTTTATAGAGCCAATAAAGGATAGATCTATCTTCTGTTTCATTTTCTTTAATAAATACTCCATTAAACTTGGTGATGGGAACTGAAGCTGAGGCTAAAGCTGCCATAGCCTTCTGTATGGATGTTGATGGTTGACCATGGGATCTTGGAGATATGAGTAGATTAGAGAGAGATAAAGAATATTCTCCCACTCCATTATCTTTCAATTTTAGCTTGGTGCCAAAATTACTTATCATTTCTCTTGCTTGTTCATTGTATTTGGAGGTAGAGATGGCCAAGGCCTCTCTATTATGTGGGACAAGTGTGCCCTGAGTTGCTCTTAGGTTAGAACAAGTTTGACTGCTAATGTGATCAGCAGGTATTATTACTTCCTATCCATCATATGGAAATTTCAAGCATTGATGATAAGTAGATGGAACAAGTTGCATGTCATGGATCCATGGACGACCCAAGAGTATATTATAGGTTATATCCTAATCTAGAACCTGACAAAAGGTATTCTTCACAATAGGTCCCACTCTGATTGGTAACATGATAAGGCCTTTGGAAGTTCTTTCCTCATTATCATATGCCTTGATTGTAATCTTTCTTCGTGGATGTATAGATTCTTTAGAATATCCCAAAGTGAGGACCAATTTCAAAGTACAAATATTTAATCTGGCTCCCCCATCTATTAGGACACATCTAATTCGAGTTTTGTGAACCATAACCTCTAAGTAGAGTGATGAATTATGTGGATGGGTTATGGATGAGTCATCCTTCTTAGTAAAGGATAAACATGCAGATGAGGACAAGTGTCCCACCATAGCTTGAAATTTATTGATATCCAGATCAGGAGAGATAGTTGTATCAACAAGTGCCTTTCCAGAATGTCCTTATGCGTAGGAAATAACTTCAAGAGCTTCAAGATAGAAATTTGGGCTGATGTTTTTCATAGTTGATCAACCAAATTGTATTGATTTGGATGGGGAACTATTGCTTTAGATGAGCTTCCTTTGACAATGATTTTAGCTTGTCCCCTTGTCATAGCATTGACCTCTCGATATTCTTGCTTATCTTTGATTCAGATAGCATTGATTTCCTGATCATTAGTATAAATATGATTGATAATGGTGTCGTGGACATAATTAACATTCTTGCCCTTGTCACCCGAAGATTCCCCCTTTTGATAATTAGGGAGAGGATCCTTGAATGCCTGATGGTCATCATTGACATTATGTCCCTCAACCGTGATGGTGCGGTTATCAATCAAATCTTGAACAATATTCTTTAACCCTTGGCAATTTTTTGTCTTATGACCTTTACACCTATGATAATCACAAAAGTGTGAGTCATTCCACAATGGTGGTTTAACTCGAGGCTCATAGTCTCTTTTTGGTGGCAATGTAATAGAATTTTGATTCAATAGTTCTTTGAGAATGGATTCCAAAGATTGGCCCAAGGGAGTAAAACTCAGTCGATTCGAAAAATATGAAGATCTGGGCATATTTGAATTTTGATTATTGCCAAAATTATTTCCACGATTATTAGTCACATTCCCTTGATTCAAAACATTACCTTGGGTAATACAATTTCCAGCATTATTGTTACGTTGAACACCTGATACATTAAGGATGGTAGGCTTCACATTTACATTGTTAGCATCTACTACCCCATCATTCACAACATTTTTATTTCGAGTCCAAAATCATGACTTTTCATTGTTTTTTACTATGGTTGTTGTGGTTGTTGTATGAATTTGAACCCTCTTTATCAATTTTTAGAGCTCCACGCTTGACCAAAGCACCTTCAATAGTAATCGTGTTTTCAATCAATTTTTCAAATGATTGAGGATAGTGAAGGTTTAGCCTATAACTCATCTCTTGATTCGGACTATCAATAAAGATCTCCATATTTTCTATTTCAGGAATAGGACGGGAGTATCTAGCAAACACCCTTCTCCACCTTTGCAAAAATGTAGTGAAAGATTCCCCTACTTTTTGTTTCACCTTACAAAGATCAAGCATGGTTATTTGGTGTTGGATGTTGTAGGAGTATTGTGATATAAATTTGTTTATTAACTCCTCAAAGGTTTTGATGGGGGGACTGATCTTTGAAATCCACTCCATGGATTTTCCACCCAGACTTCGTGGAAACAATTGCATTAAGTAGGTATCTTCCTGAGCGAATTCTAAGCTCATATTTCAGAAATACCTCACATGTTCAATGGGGTCAGTTTTCCCATTGTACCTATCAAATTTAGGTATTTCGCAATGTTTTGGAAAAGGAATCATTTGAAGACTCCTATTAAATGGATAAGGACATATGTCATCCAAAACATACTTCTTTGTTGCACCCCCTTGCATTTCTTTGATTTTCCCTTGTAATTCTTTTATCTGTTGAGTAAGGGCACTAAAATCATTAGGAGGAGTTTTAGGATTCTCTTTAATCCCTTCTATATCAAAATTGGCAGGTAACTTAGCTCCTTGATTAGCTAATGAAAGGAAATATCTTTCCTTGTTTCATTCTAAAATCCTTTCCATATGAGTATGGAATTGGGGATCCTGCTCTAGTTCTTGGAGCTTTTCCTCCGTTATCTCTTCAGTATTTGAATTATGAAAGGGGTTATCTTCCCTCTCACTATTATCACCCATTTTTCCTACTATACTTTCTCTTTCATCTTTTTCTATGTGCTTTCGAGATCACATGACAACATGCATAAGCTTTTCCCAATTTCTACTAAATTTTGATCACAAGAATGAAAAAGTGCAATTTTGATGGATATGAAAGTCAGGATAGAATGAAGATTCTATGACTTAAAATATTTCTAGTCTTTAGCTCGTGATTCCTTGATTGAAAGGATGAAAATCCTATTTGCGGGAATTAAACCAAAGATCAAAAATAAAGATGATTTTGCACTTTGTGAGGTTTGATCACAGCTTTGTAACAAGATGGATTGTGATAAATACCTAATGTGATTGAGTTCTCTATTATAGACTTTGATTGGGATGAGTAGCGCACGTAATTGCAGGTTGGGGAATATAAAAATAATGAATATGTTGACTGTGGTTGTACCTTTGAGAAAGGGCTCTTCTTTGGAAGAAGGCTCATGAGTATAAAGGTTCTACAGCATAATCATCAATGAAACCTCTAACAAAGTCATGATATCAGTGAATAAAGGTCCCACGTTCAAGCAAGACCTTTCAACTTTGGTATAGAAATTTTCTCTTCTTCAATAACTTCTTATAATCGAGAGATTTCTTTGGCTTTCTAATCTTCCTCTCTAGGGACTTTTTGGCGAATGTTGCAGACTTCCAAACCCTGAGCATAGAAAAGACAAGATTGAGATGACTGATTTTTGAATGTCAAAAAATTACCTAGGCTCGGACCACACATGCACTGAAATAGAGCATGAATGCACTGAAACATACTACCTATGCACTGAAATAGAGTGCAGATGCACCGAAATAGAGCCGCGATGCACCGAAATAGAGCAGCGATGCACCAAAATAGATCAACGATGCATTGAAACAGAGCAGTGATGCACCAAAACAAAGCAGCAATGCACCGTAACAGAGCAGCAATGTGCCAAAATAGAGCAGAAATGCACCGAAATAGAGCAATGATGCACCAAAATAGAGCACAAATGCGTTGAAACAAAGCAGCAATGCATCGAAACAGAGCACAAATGCGTTGAAACAGACCATCTATTCGCCGAAATAGACCAGGGGTGCACTAAAATATCCATTTAAACTTCTGAGATAGACATGTTTGGACAGTTTTGATATTTTTGAATGATTGTTATCTGATTTAAATGTGAAAAACACAGCATAGAGTAGCAAACAGTTTTTTTGTTAATCCTAAAATCTAAATAAAGAGTGTATGTTCTTGATATTTCCACAGGTTTTTCACAAAATAAGCAATTCAAATAGACTCGCTCTTAGTTGTCAAATAGGTCATCATAGGAATCATAGCCCACAGCTTAAAATCGCGTTGACTCACACAATCGTGTCACCCCCTAGAGGGCACCTGTGTTTTTATCTTTTCCAGGTGCATACCCAAGGTTATATTTCTTGATCCCTTGAGCAAAAAATCCATGGCGATTATATGGTGAGTGTCTTGGGGGTAGATTCTTCCCTCCCCTTGCATCGTGATTAAAATGATGTTTGGATACTGACACGGTTGGCTTTCTACACTATGGTTCATAGTCAAGGTTTCCGTTTGGCATGGCAATAGATAAACTCCCTTAAGAGACCTCCCAATCTTTGGAACAAAGATTTTGGGGATGGTTATCTTGCTCACTTCCATTGAATATGGGTTTCCCCAAAATTCACTTTTGATTATAGTGGGTTGGAAAACCTGGCTTTGGTTGTTCCAACTTAGGTCATTCCCATACGGTGAGTGCTTTTTCCCACTACAGCAGGCCTTCTAAAGGATTTAATAAAGCTTGAAATGTATAAAATGAAATAGGTAAGTCTAGTGTTCTGATCACCTAGTAAAGGGGGGAGCATATACCTATTACCCCACAATCACAACAAACAAGTGGTTGAAATTTAAATCCAAATTGACAATTTTCTATGCTAAGTGAAGATTTTGCTACACAACAATCATTGGATTCATTTTAACCAACATAAAAATAAGTTTGGTGACTATCCTAGGATTGATAAATTCCAGACTTTAAATTTTTATCCTAGGGTTGCTTCATTTTATTTAAAAAATGAAGTGAAAAATTTTGTTCGCGGATGGTGTCAAAATCAAATTTTGTTTTTTTACAACCCCTGTATGTGCTAAAATAGGCCACCAATGCACCAAAATAGTTGACAAATGTGCTAAAAGATCAATCCAGGATGCGTGAAAATAGGCCGTCTATGCACTGAAATAGTCCATGGATGCTCTGAAAGATTAATATGGGATGTGTGAAAACAAGTCGTCTATGCACCAAAACAATTCATGGATGCACTGAAACAGTCCATGGATGTGCCGAAACAGTTCGAGGATGTGCTAAACGAAGGCTCATATGCACTAAAGCGCAACTTCAGTCCATCACCTATTAGAAAATTCTATAATAAAAATATTAAAATGGGGGGATGCCACACGGTGGGCGCCAAAAATGTGAGTTAAAATATGTAGATTAATTAAACAGTAAACTAACACACCAATAAAACATTATATTGAAAGAAACTAATCTAGAAAAACATAAATGCAAACTCTAAAGAGAACAACTTCTTCAAATTCATCCCATTGTCCTCTATCTCCAAGGATTTGATTAAAGTTACTGGCTCTCAATTGTGTAAGCAACAACTTGTTGAAATGACAACTTAGGAGAATGAGATTGATTGAAAATGTGTGTCCATTGCTATATGATTTAAGCTATGAAATGAACTTGAAATGCTAATGCTATGATTATTGCTATGATGTTGATATGCTGGTTCGAATGCAACTATAGTAACTACACATGAAATCTAGGATGAAATCTACTTACGAGAAGGTTGTATTTATAGATTTTTCAAAGGCAAGAATCTACTTGGCGGAGATCAATGGTTGAAATTCAAACTTGTGAAGATGAACAGTGAGAGATCGAGAAGTTGAGAGAAAGGTGGAAGGTTGAGAGGAAAGTGGAAGAATGTTTTCAACCCACAAAACCATCCTCATTCAAAATTGGAGACAAACATGACATTTATCTTTCATTTATGAAAATTGGTTGAAAGTTGAGGGTAATGCCATTTAAATAGTGTTTTCAAAATCCGCCGATGATCACTTTGATCATTTAGAGCTTGTCTTCCATAAGTGCCAGGAATTCAGGATTTCTCTAAACCCAAAGAAATGTGTGATCGGAGTCCCCTAGGGGAAATTATTAGGATATTTTGTCTCGAAGGAGGTTATTGTCATTGATCCAAAAAGAGTGGATACAATTCGGGAGCTTCCTTTACCTATAAACAAGAAGGGAGTGCAATATTTTTTGGGTAAGGTGAACTTATCAGTCGATTCATCATAGATTTTGCAGGGATCATTTGGCCAATTACCTTGATTCTTAAAAAGGATTAGACTTTCAAGTGGACAACGGAGGCCAAAAAATATATTGAGCTTATAAAAGAGGTTATTTCTTCTACCCCTATATTAATCAACCTAGACCTATCAAAGGACTTTATCATGTATGTTTTTGGTGGTGGCAATAGTATTGCCACTATGCTTATGTAGAAGGATGATGAGGATAAAAAGGAATCTCCTGTTGCTTTCTACTCACACACATTAAAGGAGTGTGAGGTAAAATATAGTTTTATAGAAAAGAAGGCCTTTGCTATTGTGAAAGGGCTTAAGAAGTTCTGGCACCTGATATCATACAGTAAGGTGATTGTTTGTGTACTACATCCTAGTGTGCAGGAATATATTATGGAAGGAGAGATCATAGAGAAAAGAGCTAACTGGATTACCAAGATCCTAGAGTATGATATTGAGATCAGGCCTATCAAGACTGTTAAGGGAAAAGGACTATGTGAGTACCTCGCTGAAAACAATGAACCAGTGATAGAGCTTAAAGCCTTGGAACCTGTGTTACTAAATGAAGAAAGCTCTAAGGGTGATTGGTTGGAGGCTAGGATAAACTTCATGAAATCAAGAAGGTATCCCACCAATCTCCCTTCCTTTAAGAGATGGTTCTATCGGTTGTAGAATAGTAGTTATGTTCTCTTGGAAGGAGTACTTTTCAAAAGAAATTTTAATGGTGTCTTGCTAAGATGTGTGAATGAGGAACATGCCAAGAGAATATTAGATGAATATCACAACAACCCAATTGGAGGGCATTTTTTTGCAAGGAATACTGCAATCAAAATTATATGTGTTGGTTATTTTTGGCCAGCACTATTCAATGACTCATTTTCATTAGTAAAGTCTTGCAATGAATGCCAATTTTATGTCGGAAAGAGAAAGAATGTTTATATGCCATTAAGACCTATAGTACTGAAGGAACCTTTTGCCTAATGGGGTCTAGACTTCATTGGAATGAATAACCTTTTTTCCTCAACTAGACATAGATGGATATTGATAGCAACTGACTACTTCACTAGATGGGCAGAGGCGGTGCCATTAAAAAATTCAACAAGAGTAGAGATTGTTAACTTCCTGGAGGATTTGGCAGCTAGATTTGGCCCACCAAAAACAATTACGTCCGATAATGCTAAAGCTTTCCTTAGCTCTAAGATGAGCCAATTTGCATTGAAATATGGGGTTTTCTTGAAAACCTCTTCCAATTATTACCCTCAGGGGAATGGCCTCATGAAATCCACAAACAAAAAACTCATCAAGTTAATCAAAAAGATAGGCTCGAAACACCAGAGGGAGTGGCATAAAAACCTCTAAATAGCATTGTGGGCAGATTGTATCATGCCCAAGTAGATATTAAAGACATCCCCTTATGAGATGGTGTTTGGGAAGGAGGCATTGCTGCCTATTGGTATGGAAATACTTGCTCTCCAATTGCTCAAATCTCTTGAAATCAAGCAGAATGGAGCCATGGAGGTGCATTTTTCTGAGTTACTGGAAGTACAAGAGAAAAGAGAGCATGCTCTTAAGGCCATGAACAGCCGCCAATAGGTGGTGAAGAAATGGTTTGATGAAAAGATGTATGTCCAGGAGCTAAAATGTGGGGACTTGGTTCTCAAGTTCAACAAGCGCAGGGCAAAGACCGGTTAGCATAGAAAGTTTGATAGTCTTTGGGAAGGGCCTTTTAAGATTGTTTAGTGCAAACAGTTTAACTTTTTCAAGCTAGAATACATGGAAGGGAATGCCTTGGGTATTCTAGTTAATAGAATACACCTTAAAAATTTTAATTAGTTCTGCTTATGCAGTGGGATTGTAAATTGTAAATATGTAATATTTTTTCCTACTTTAAGTTTTGGGTTTTCTCGGTGCTTTTTGAAAATGACAACAGTATTGCAAGAAATTGAAATACATTGTAAATGAGCCAAGATATGAAAAAAATGATTATTATATTATTGCTAGAACATTTACATTATATACAGTAGAGGCCAGTGGCCTTGTATCAAAACATACATACATATCCGCTAAAGAGCAGGAGGCTGACAAAAGGGTAAAAAGAAAAATTGGGATTATTTTTCCTCTCAAATTCTCAAGCAGAGGATGGACCAGCAATAGTAGCAACTGGCGACACAAGGTGAGGAAACACCATTCTCTCAAAATCCTCATACCACTGGAGGTTTTATAATGGTTCGATATGATGTATTTGCATGAGGAAGTAGCAGCCAGCACAAACCTTAGAGCCATGTTCTCCGTGGGTCTCCAGCTCAAAGTCGAACAAAAAGGGCCTAGTTGGCACAGGTCCTCCAAGTAGTAGTAGTTGACACAGGTTGTGAACAAAGGAGACCCCATGATCGAATATGGTGGCTTGTAATACTTGCTCCAATCCTCCAAGGTAGCGTTGAGGGAAGACTCACTTGGTCAACTTCAAAATTTTGCATTTGGAAACGTTGATGTCCAAAAGCGAGGCAATGAAGTGAGAGAAGATTCTGGTGTTTACCCTATATTGATCCTCGTATTCAACACAGTCTTTTCCAAGGACCCATTTGATCTCCTTTACATATAACAAGTTAATTATGCCTGTCATGTGCTTCAGGTGCCTACACCTAGTTTTTCCTAAAACTACAGCCTAGGTCTTTTTGCAAACTAGTCTAATCAACATCTCCATTATTGCTTGCTACTCTAACTTGAGAATGAAATTGCTAAGATTAACTAGGGCCTACTAAATAAGAATGTTGAGGGCAATCATGATTAGCAGGGTTACTAGGGGCCCTGTTTATAGATTGGTCGGGGTTCGCTCGATGAGGCAAGCCATTATTACATAAAAGGTAAATGGTGCTATCAGGCCTTGATAATCAGTGTTGTGGTGTGTGAAGTGATGTGAATGATCAAGTTCAGCTGCAACTTGCTTTGTTCAAGTTGCTGAATTAAAATAAAATAGGCCAGGTGTCTGCATGAGGAGCTGTCATCTTGATAGAATCAAGGAAAATCTTTTGATAAAGCCATTGGGCAATATGCCCAAGTATAATCAGGAGATTTGTAAATGAAAAAGAATTTTTGAAAGGTATGGCAGGGCCATCTTGGTATGTTGTCCAAGAAAAAATCAAGTGCCACCTCATGAGAAGTCATGTCTATCAAATATGAAGAGTATTTTCGCAGGTTGGTAATCTCTTCGCATGCACAAAAAAGCTGGAGATGCATGTGGCAAATAAATGTGAAAGGATGGAACGTACACTTGCTAAGTCATTTTTCATGAAAACAATACAGTAGGTGCAGGAGATGACTTTTGATAAAGTTCCAGAGGCCAAGCTTTTGTTGGGCAAGTTGTATATAGCTTCCGATGAGGCTCTGAGCAGCATTGGTATTGAGGACCGTACAATGGCATTTGTGGGCATGAATATTCTCATTTCCATGCATGAGGCCATCCAGCATGTAGTAGAGTGTAGAGGCAGATTGAACCAAATTACTAGTGACATGCGGGAAAAATTTTCATGCTTAACTCAGCGAGGCCTCCCTTTTCCTTTCATCATAGATCAAGTAGTAGTAGGTGTCAAGAACATAATTTCAAAGATCAAGGAGAAGAAGTAGGACCACTCTATTTTCCAATCTTTTGATCAGTCTTTGAGCACCAAGAATATGGAAGGTATCATGCATCAGCTAATGCAACTCTTTTTCCAACTTGAATTGCAAGCGAAGGTATCTAGCGGATTGCCTTTTAAGGCAATAATCGATCTCAAATTGGCACATGAAAATATATGAGCCCTCTCCGCACCATCAAATGAGGTTTGGACCATTCTAAAAGCTGCCCTCTTTGAGCTGTGAGCAATAATGGGATGATGAACTAGGGTTTCCAGGGTTCTCCATTCTGCAGGCAAAATGTCCTTGTGAGTCACCAAATTGTGAAATTTACTTCACGAACCGCTAGCTTTCATGGTTATCTTTCCTTCATAGCTTCACCTTGTCTTTTGTCGCTCACCACTTCTCGGCATTTGCCATGTGGCCTCCTAAAGGAGATTCCTTCCGCTTTGTATCGCTTTGCTTCTACGGAGTTCCGTGTGTGTGACACATGGCTTTCTGTGGCCATTTCTCAAGTTGGGCCCACTATGTAGTTATCTTCGCTTGGCATCACCCACATGGCTTCCTCTTAGAGATTTTTGTTGGGGCATCCCTCATTCTTTTTCCAGGCTATGTTTGCTCAACGTGTGGTGTATTCTTGTGTGCCAATTTTCTAGGAGTTGCCACCTGTGCTATTTTTTCTCTCTTGTATCCGCATTTTCTTCTTCGATGTCGTGTGTCCTTTGCTACTACTGCATGGCCTTATTTTCTTGGAGGATAGATTTTCTAGTGCACTGCTAGGCAATCTCCCTATTTGGTGTCAGCTCGAGGAGAGTTGGAATGTCGATGCTTTTCCAAAGGATTTTTCTCTAGGTGGCTTTTAGGCGGTGGGCTGGCTTATTTAAGCAACCCTTTTCCTCTTTTATGAGGTTGTTGTTGGATAGATAAAAACTTCCTGAGCACTGTGAATAGCCTCTATAATATTTTTATTGAACTTGAAGTTTGTAGACTGTGCCAACCAATTCAGCCTTTCTATTTTTCATGAATTTGATAACACTCTTAGACTATGTTGTTATTTTCCTATTAGCATATGAATGCCCATTCTTCAGATTTTGTAATCTTTTACAGCTTAATAAATATAGACCATGTTTGAACTCTTTTGTGTTGGCCAAAGTTGTATTAGGTTATGCTATGCAATTTAAAGGTATTTCTTATGTTAGGAGTGCTTATGGATAATCTATTTGATAGACAACAATTTATGGTTCGAGCCTTTTCTTTTGGCACTATGCCCATGTGGTTTCATTCATAATTTGGCCTATTGCCTTTAGTTTAGATTTGAATATTTCTTGTTTTCTTTCTGAACCTTTTACATCCCCCACTAAAAATGAAGATCCAACTTCGATAAAATCTGAAGGTCACTTAGCTAAGCGCATTATGTCCCCCAGTAGCTAAGTTTCCCATAAGACTGCTACCCCCTACAAAATCTTGCATCAACAATGACAATAGCTGAAGAAGTATACCAATTTGCATTGAAGGTAGAGGAAAAGTGTAACAAGAAGTTTGGAAAAAGGTGAAGTGCAAGAGGGAGATTCTAGAGTGGTGGATCACAATCTAGAGAGAGAAGACCTTATGTAGAGTAAAACAAAGATGAAAAACCCTACTATAGTGAAGAAACAAATAGTAATTCATATTGTATAGTAATAGAAGAAATAAATTCCTATCGAAGTGATAGAGGAAGTTATAAATCTTACCACAATGGGAATAGGAGAGATGAGGGAATATCTGAAAAGAGGCCATTCAGAGGAACCTATTTCAAGTGTGGAGGTGAAGGATATAGAGCATTTGAATACCATCATGGAAATACGAGTAAGAAGACTGAGCATACTAGAAGCAACTTTTATGGAAGAACCTATTGAATCCCCTAGTTCAAATGGGAAACTAAAGAAAGGTGAATCATTGGTAATGAGGAGACCTTTGATGCATGAAGAAGTGATCGAGGAACCACCACAAAGAAAGATCTTTTTTAGAACAAGATATAAATCTAGAGAACTGGTATGTAAAGTTATCATTGATAGTGGTAGCACTGATAATCTAGTTTCAAAAGAGATAGTAACCAAGTTTAATTTGAAGAGATTGAAACATCTAATCCCCTATAAGATAGCATGGATTTAGGATGAGCATATGTTGTTGGTGAATGAAAAATTCTTGGTGAAATTTCATAAAGAATCATATAAGGATGAAGTGTTGTGTGATATTATTCCTATAGATGTATGTCATTTACTATTGGGAAGACCATGGAAATATGATAGGAAAGATATTCATGATGGAAGAAAGAAGTTTAATTTGAAGAGATTGAAACATCTAAGCCCCTATAAGATAGCATGGATTTAGGATGAGCATATGTTATTGGTGAATGAAAAACTCTTGGTGAAATTTTAGAAAGGATCATAGAAGGATGAAGTGTTGTGTGATATTATTCCTATATATGTATGTCATTTACTACTGGGAAGACCATGGAAATATGATAGGAAGTATATTCATGATGGAAGAAAGAATACTTATACTATGACTGCAAATGGTAAAATAACTATATTGATACCTTTAGAAGAAGAGGAAAAAAGGGAAGCTTGTGGCATGAAAAGACTATGTTTAGTTGATGGAAGAAAGTTATGGATGGATTGAGGCATAGTGGATTCCAAAGAAGTGTGGGATTTTGAAGTCAAGGAACCTTTTTGCAAAATTTGAAGACCCACTGCAAACACAAGTAGTAGTATTGTTGACAGAGTATGAAGACATCATAACAAAGAATGTACTAGATGCATTATTGCCAATTTGGAGCATCATTCATCATATATATCTCATAGCTAGAGAAATTTTTCCAAACAAGGAAGAACATAGGATGACACTAGTAGAGAATATAAAATTGAACTCGTAGATGCAAGAGATATTGAAGAAATGGATGATTAAAAATAGATTAAGTCCATGTGCGGTACTTGTTGTGTTGGCACCAAAGAAAGATGGAGAATGGAGGATGTGTATAGATTCTAGAGCAATCAATATTATCACCGTCAAGTATAAATTCCCATTGCCAAGGATGGATGATATTATAGATTGTTTAAGTGGAGAAAATTATTTCACAAAGATTGATCTAAAGAGTGGATATCATCAAATTAGAATTAGAGAAGGAGATGAATGAAAGAATGCATTTAAGACTAATGAATGATTGTATGAGTGGTTAGTGATGTCTTTTGGATTGAACAATGCACCTAGAATTTTCATTATATTGATGAATGAGGTATTGAAGCAATTCTTGGGTAAGTTTTTTATTTTTTAATTGGATGATATTCCAATTTTCAGTAATACTAGAGAAGAAAATTTATGGCACATTAGATAAGTATTAAAAAGGTTGAGAGGAGAATTTTTTGATTAATGTCAAGAAGTGTAGCTTTATGAAGATAAATTTGGTGTACTTGGGTTTTGTAATTTATGTTGAAGGATTGAAGATGGAACTTGAGAAGGTTAGGGAAATTATTGAGTGGCATGCACCTGTGAACATTGGAGAGGTAAGATAATTCTATAGATTGGTACTAGAATTTTATCAAGTAGCTAGTGTTAGCATTGTTTGATTTTGATAAAGTATTTTAAGTTGATTGTGATGCAAGTGGAAATTCAATAGGAGCAATGTTGAGTCAAGAAGGAAGGCTATAGCTTATTTAAAAGAGAAATTGAATGATACCAAAATAAGATATTCAGTTTATGGTTGTAAATTCTATGTTATAATTCAAGCCTTCAAGAAGTTGAGATATTATTTTTTTCCCAATGAGTTTGTGTTGTACACTGATCATAGAGCCTTACATTATTTTAAAATTCAAGGGAAGTTATATCAAAGACATATGCGATGGTTTGAGATCTTCTAGAGTTATACATTTGTGTTGAAGCATAGGAGTGGAAAGTCAAATAAATTTGCAAATGCATTGAGAAGAAGAAGGAATTTTTTGATAGAGATGAGGATAGAAGTATTGGGTTTTGAGGAATTGAAGCATATGTATAAAAATGATCTAGATTTTTCTGAAGCTTAGGGAGCATGGAAGGAACCAGTAGTGATAGATCAGAGCCTATGTTTGGATTATTTCAGTCAAGAAGATATGTTGTTCATAGGAAATTAGTTGTGTATTCTAAAGAGTTCAATGAGAGAGAATCTGACTAAATTAAAGCATAGTGGAGGACTAGTAGGGCATTTCAAAGTGGATAACATAGTAGCTTTGGTGAGTGAACACTATTTTTGGTTGCAAATATATAAGGATGTCAGGAATTATGTCAAGAGTTGTATAATTTTTCAAGTATAAAAAGGGAGTAGTTACAATACTAGATTATATAAACCTTTGATAGAACCATAAAGACCTTGGGAAGATATAAGCATGGATTTAATATTGGGATTTCTAAGAACATAAAGAGTATATGATTATATAATGGTAGTAGTGGAAATATTTTCTAAGATGACACATTTCATTCCTTTTAAGAAGACTAATGGTGTTGTACATGTTTTTGACCTATTTTTTAAGGAGATTGTATGATTGCATGGATTACCTAAGAGTATAGTATCAAACAAGGACACCAAGTTCATTGTATACTTTTGGAGGACATTATGGAAGAAGATGAAGATAGACCTGAAGTTTAGGTCAACATATCATCCAAAAATATATGGATAGACAAAGGTAGTAGAAAAAAGTTAATATAACTTGTTAATATTTTGGTTGGATATAAGGAAAGAAATTGGGATATAGCTCTACCATAGGCAAAGTTTTCATACAATAATTCAGTCAACCAAAGCATAGGGAAGACAACATAGGAATAAATCCCAAAGGAGTTTCAGAGCTCAGAGACATTAGTATGGAGAATAAGAGTTCATAATAATAAGAGTTTGTAGGATTCATGGATATATTTCATAATCAAGTTTGGAAATTCTTAGAGGACATGAATATTAAGTATAAGGATAAAGAAAAGGAGAAAAGGAGACATAAATAATTTTCTCTTGGAGATGAAGTGATGGTTTATCTTAGAAAGGAAATTTTTCCAATAGGAACATACAACAAGTTGAAAATTAGGAAGTTTGAACAATATAATATTATTAGGAAGTTTAATTACAAGAATGCATATGAAGTGGAGTTACTAGAGACACTTGGTATATCACCTATTTTAAATGTTCCAAACATCTATGAGTATCATGAAGGACAATCTAATAGCAATGACATAGAATTTTATTTGTAGGACTAGTTACCACATCAACCAGAATTGGAAGGAGATTGATTAGATCTTAGATACCAGAATTGGAAGGAGCACTAAGATCAAGCAATACAAGAATTATTTGGTAAAGTGGAAAGGTAGTCCAGTGGAGGATTCATCATGGATTTCTTGGGTTGAGGTGAACCACTTGGGTTTCCCTCTAGCCCTTATAAAGTAAGGGAATCACTTTTCTTCTAACCTTGACTATCTAATATAGGAGCATCCCTAGTTGTAAAGAAATCCTATATCAACCAAAAAAATTCCATTTCTTGTATTTCAACCTATAGTTATTTCAAAAAATCATTTCACATTTTATTGCATTGTCATTTCTTAGCTCACGAATGTGGATAAAGTATCTACATGAGGTCATCTACATTATACTAAGATTTTAGGAAGTTCATAGTCGTGGAAGAAAGTTATCGCTCTCAAGGTTTCATTGCTAATTCATAGTCAAAGCATTTGGTGTTGACCTGGTCCATAATTGTTGTGTGAACCTATTTTGGAGTGTGTGGATCTTAATGGGACATCATACAAGCATTTTGGGTCCAAGTGGATCTTTCTTGGGGATCCATAATATGTTTCATTTCATGAAGGATTATATTTTATATTTTAAGGATGACCTACATGCTTGATCCTTCATTGGGGTTTGTAAACCCTTGAGGCCAATGCAAACCATTATTGAAGTGGAGAATCACATTTCAGATCATTTATAATTCATAGGAAGCAGGTTAGTTAGAATTTTATGATTATAGTTTAGATATTTTTTATCTTCCAAAACATGGGACTATAATAAGTCCAGTGTTCCAATTGTAATGTTGTAATCCCCTTGTGGCAAGCATATAAGTTTGCAAGTTTTTAAATCAATAAATATCTATGTTTTCTGAGTAATTCTTGTGTTGTTTTCACTGTGTTGACTCTAGGATGCACGGTTGGATTTTTATTTATAGACCCTCCATACGTGACTACACAAAGATACAAAACTATGTATAACAAACTCCACATTTCAACTCTTCATGGTTGCATGGTTGGAAATGACTAAGAACCTATGACCTCAGTAGATCTGCAACTCCATTTAACTCTTTGTTTTCCATAAAAGATGGTCCAAACACCCAAATTTTATTTGCAATAAATTTCAAGAAATCAAAGTATTGATGGTCACCATTAGTTTTTTAAATAGGAAGAATATTTTCCTTGATAAAACCTATAAATCTCAAAGAGGAACTCAAGCTTAGCAAAACTAAAACTTCAATCAAGAGATTTTCCCTCCAATGCATGGTACAAGAAGCTTTCTTTTTTTTCTTTTTGGTATAGGAAATGAGACATGAGATAAGTTTATTAAAAAAATCCTTTCACTAAGACCTAACTAAGGAAAAAATATCAATTCCTTCTTTTAAGGGCGATGACTTAAGAAAAAACTATCTAAGCCAAAAAATTAATAATTTCCAATGAATATTTGAAAAATAGACAACATTCATGGTGACCTCTCAAGGTGTTTTTCTTGTTGAAACATATAAGACTAGTAGGCTTGCATATCCTTTGGGAAATCAAGTCACTTAGGCTTGAAAATAACTCAACAAAACTTAAGTCACAACTGAGAGAGACATATAAAAGAAACAACGCAAGACCAAGCAACTTAAAACTAAACCCAAACAATCCTCTAAATGGATAAAACTAATTGTGCATCAACACTTGGAGGAAAGAAAAAATTGAAAACAATGTGATACAAAACTTATTTGACACAAGCAAACTATCCTAATATGTTTCAATTATGGGTCATTACCTCAATAGGAACGCTTGAGATGAATCCCATTAAATGGGATTGTTAGTTCTTTGCCATCAAGTTTGGATAGCTGAAAAGCATTGTGCATCTTGAAACCTATGATCAGAAAAGGACCACTCTAGATGGCATCAAACTTAGTGTGCTTTTTGGGCCTGATTTTCAACTCATCCCATTTTATGACTACATCTCCTTCATTGAAAAATCACGGAACTACCTTTTAAAATTATTTTTCATTTGTGCTTGATGAAACTCAATTTTTTTTATTGCTTTCTTTCTTGTTTCTTCCCAATCAATAATCTCAACAAGTCTAATTTTCATTGGCTCTTCCTCCATCAATTCCAACTCCTTGATGAGGATAATTTTTGGTAGTTCAACTAAAATAGGAAGCCTTGCCTCTTTTCCATACACAAGTACATAGGGTGAATAACATGTAGACCTCTTAAGAGTTATCTTATTAGCCCATAAGCTAATTTTAATTTATTATGCTTGGTCCTTTGATTGTATTTTACTATTATTTTGATGATCCTAATCAGATTTTTATTAGTATATTCATCTTGACCATTAAATTGTGGGTAATATTTGGATGAAGCACTCAAAAATATGTCATTTTTAACAACCCAATCAATTATTTGTGTGCCTATAAAAGCTAATTCATTAATTGAAATAATGGATTCAAGAGTTCCAAACCTAGAAACTAAATCTTCATAGAAGTTTAGGAATGAGTTTTTATTTGCTTCCTTTATTGCTACTCCTTCTATCCATTTGGTAAAGTAATCAGTTATTGTTAGTATCCATTTGTGTCCTAAACTAGAGGTTGGATTAATGAGCCCAATAAAATCAAGACCCTACTTCATGAAGGGTTGTTCTACCTGAATTAGATGCAATGGTAAGGCTGCTAACCTCTTATTTTTTGTCAATATAGCACACTTTTTGCACTTTCTTACCCATGTATGTGCATCCTTGTATAAATCAATCCAAAAGTAACCAAATTTCATTATTTTAAGGGTTTTTATTCCTTGTGAAAAATGAACACCAATTGCCCCATCATGGAACTCTTCAAGAAATTTATTACTCTAATAAAATTCAATACACCTTAACAATACACCATTCAAATCTCTTCTAAACAATATGCCAACTACAATGACAAAAGAGATTGCTTGTAATATAAAATATATATTTTTCATTGTTTAAACCTTTTAGAAACTCACTTGTTTTAAGATAATGCATCATTTCATGCACCCAAATTGAATGAAATGTTTGTTAGAATCCTTCAAAAAAATAGTGATATCATTAAGATTGATTAGCACAAACTTTTTTATTAACCCTTGAAAATCCATGTCCATGGCCCTTTGGAAAGTTTCTCTAGAATTAGAAAATCCAAAGGGAATCCTTATATATGTCATTGTACCCCATTTATTAGTGAAAGTAGACTTATATTGGTATTCTTTTACCAAAACCTGATTATAGCCAAAAAACTATCTAATAATGAAAATCTCTCAAAACCTAATATAACTTGTAAGATTCACTCCATAGAAGGTATCAAGTAGTGATCTTTGAGAGATGCTCTATCTAGGTTTTTGAAGTCTACACAGTCTTCTTTCTCCATTATTTTTCCTAATAGGAACTAGATTGGAGACTCAAGAGGTGTGTTTGATAGGAAATATAATGTTTCCCTCTATCAACTTGTTTGCCTCCATTTTCATGAGTGACTCTAATTTTGGATTCAATGGCCTCTATTTTTTCCTTGTAGGTTTGGAATTGGCTTCGAGCTCAATAATGTGTTGGGAAAGCTTAGGGTAAAACCATTTCAAGTCACTATATTTTAATGCAAAATATCAGCATACTCTTGACATAACTCAATGAAATAAACCTTTTACTCAAATGTGCATACTTTACCTAACTTCAAAAGCTTTCCTTTGAAAATTCTTACCAATGATACAATTTGAATTGTATGCTGATTTTTCCCTTTTTTGCTTGATCATCAAAATTGAAAAATATTCTAAAGAAACCAAAAATTTGTGCAACTTATTAGTTTTAAACTATATAATTTTCTCACCATACTATTGTTGCAACTTCTCTTGGTTAGAAATTGAAACATTAGTCTCCTCAATCAAAAAAATTGTAATTTTCTTATCACTATCAAACACTTGTCAATGTTTCTGATTATCAAGTATTGAGGTTCTTACCATTAATTTTACATATTATTGTACCTTATTGTAATCCAAATCAGGTTTGATCCTTATTTTCATTTTGAAGGCTCTGTGTATTATTTCAAGGTGTCATAAATTTTTCCCTTTCGCAATGTTTTCATTAATCCCTAAGGCTTAATCATTTGTAAAAACCTCTAGGTTTGGATAGGGGATATGTTTTGTATTAAATTTCATTGCATTAGGTCAACTATAAGATTTAAATGAGGTTTTAGGTCCCATATTTTGCATTATCAAAGTCAAAAGTGATGCAAGAGCATCCATGGCGTACTGGCAATCTTGTGTCACTAGAAAAATATACTTTATTTTTCTTTGTTTGATTTTAATAAGGGCCTAGGTGTTAAAAAATAATACCCTTTTCATTTTCAACATTGTGAATTCCCAAGGGGTGAAAATGTAATGTAAATTTGATGGGAAATTACCCCCGGTAACTATAATTTGTAAAGAGATAAGTCTTTGTGCATCCCACCTTTAGAGGAGGTCAAAACAGGTCATAAATGTGTTTATATGTGTCATATTTTGTCATAAAGTTGGATTGAAAAGGAATATTGCATGTTGCTTGCTTGTCTTTGCATCAACCACCATTAGGGCATGTTGTAAGGAATCTGTAAGAGGTGTAAGATGTCATAACTTCCCAAACTTGATTGGTGGAAAGTCTAGGCACCCAAGAGAGGTTGGCATGCATGTTGCCACATGTCTCATGTCATATTTTCAAGAATCCCAAGGAGGGGCGTACTTTATTGAAGGAGGTTTTCTTTATGGTTTTGGAAAAGCCCTAGTTCATTTTATCCTTCCTTATTCTCTATTTATTCATGTTTTTTCATTTGGAGAAGGGGGCTTGAAGAAGTGATGTTTAGCATACCAAAATGTTGTCGTAATTGCACTAGATTATGGAAGACAAGTTTTTTGTAGGTGTTGCATGTGAGATTGTAGAGGAGCTCATGAGCTTCAAATATTTTTAATCTTTTGCATGTTTGAAGATAATAAAAGTTGCAGATTTTATCTTCCTATTTATGTTCATGTTATGTATTTGAAACCTTTTCATGTTGTGTTTTGTGAGGTTTGTGATCAAGCTTGAAAGGGAGAGTCTCCCTTTTCTCTAGTGGTATTAGAGAATTAGTTCCTCAGCCTGTGACATAGTGTCAAATGCAAGGTAGTTGCAGGATGACTTGTGAGTGTGGGTGAATATCAAAATGCCTCCAAGAGTTTCCAATCATGGTATAGGTAGAGGTAGAGGTGCTAGAGGAAGAGACACTCCTAGAGATGAAATTAGAGCCCTTAGAAGGAAAATTGAAACCTTGCAAGAAGAGATTAACAGGAGAGAAGTGTATAGAGAAAGAAATGATAGTGAAGATGAAACAAAAGAGAAAGAGAAAGAGAAAGAGAAAGAGAAAGAGGAAGAGGAAGAACAGGAACAAATGGATCCTGGAGAAGTTATATTGTTGAAGGAAATATCAAGTATTGGAAAGAGACCAAAAATGAAGGTTTCATCCTTCAATGGAAGTCTAAATCCTAAAGAGTTGATAGACTAGATCAATGATATGGAACAGTTTTTTGAATTTGAAAAGATTGAAGACCCTCATGGAGTAAGGTTTACAAAAACAAAGTTAAAAGGCCATGCAATAATTTGGTGGAAATAAGTTTAGCTTGAAAGATGAAGACAAGGGAAAGATATAATTTCTAAATTGGATAGGATGGTAGAAAAAATGAAGAGGCAATTTATCCTAGTAGAGTATGAGTTAGAGTTACTTAAAAAGATACAAAGCTTGAGACAAGGAATGGGGATGGTTAAAGAATACACAAAAGAATTTCACAAGGTACTGATTCAAATGGGACATTTTGAAGAAAATAAGGAGAAGGTATCTCATTACATTAATGGGGTGAAACCTATAATATAAGAAGAGTTGGAATTGGTGAGAATGACCACTATCAAAGATGCTTATCAATTTTTATCAAAAGTTGAAGAAAGACTAAAAAGAAAATTTGAAAGAAAACAAAGAGGAAGAGGTCATGGTGGAAGAACTGGAGGAATAAGTTATGATGGAAATCATAAAATTCAGAAATTTGAGGACCAAGGCAACAACAAAAATCAGAAATCAGAAAATTATTACCCTCCTAGAGATCAAAATCCAAGAGGTAGAGGAAGATTGGGTAGAGGATTCAAAAGAGGTGGCTTTCACAGAACTTGTTTTTGATGTGGTGAAGAGGGGAATAAAGCATATGACTACCCTCATAATCAAGAAAGAACCAATAGAAGACCTGAAAATCAGAATAGAGCAGAAAACATCAATGAGGAGGATGCACGCTCATCGTGTTCAGAAGAAGCGAAAGGAGGTGAAGTCCTGATGACAAGAAGAGCATTGTTGAATGAAGAAGGTGAACCGGTTCAAAGAAAGAGATTATTCAAGACAAGATTAAAATGAAAAGGGAAATCTTGTAATTTCATCATAGATAGTGGAAGCGCAAACAACTTGGTATATGAAGAAATGGTGAGAAAATTGAAGCTAGAGAGGAGAAAGCACCCAAAACCATACCGAATATCATGGGTACAAGATAATCAAAAGCTTTTGATCAGTGAACAGTGTTTAGTAAAATTTAAAATAGGAGGTTATTTTGATGAAATATTGTGTGATATAATTCCTATGGATGCATGCCATATTTTGTTAGGAAGGCCTTGACAGTATGATAGGAAGGCAATGCATGATGATTGTGCTAATACATATACCATAGTTAAGGATGGCGTGAAACATAAATTGAAACCTTTGAAAGAATATTTGGCTCAAGTTTGTGGCAATGCAAGGGTTTGTTTAGTTGATGCAAGGAAATTCCTAGATGGAATGAAACATGAAAATGTGGAAGATGTTCCAATGGAGGTTGCAGATTTGTTGCAAGAATTTCAAGGGATTGTTTCTGACAATGCACTTGAGGGGTTGCCACCCATGAGGAAGATAAGTCACAAAATTGATCTAATACCAAGAGAATATTTTCCAAATAAAGCAGTCCATAGAATTTCTCCAATCGAGAGTGAGGAGTTGAACAAGAAAGTTCAAGAATTGTTGTGGAAGGGCTTGATTCGAGAGAGTCTAAGTCCATGTGTAGTGTCTATTGTTTTGGAAACAAAGAAAGGAGGATAATGTAGGATGTGTATAGATTCAAGGGCTATCAATAATATCACCATCAAATATGTATTTCCATTTCCCAAAATGGATAATATCATGGATTGTTTGAATGGAGAAAAATACTTCACAAAGATTGACTTGAACAATGCTTACCATCAAATATGAATCTGAGAAGGTGATGAGTGGAAAATAGCTTTCAATACCAAGGAAGGTTTGTATGAATGGTTGGTCATGCATTTTGGACAAACCAATGCTCCTAGTACCTTTATGAGGTTGATGAATGAAGTACTGAATTTTTTTTTGGGAAGATTTGTTATTGTTTATCTAGATGATTTATTGATATTTAGTAAGACACTAGAGGAGAATTTGATGCATATAATATTTTTTTTTGAAAAGTTGAAAGAAGAAAAGTTGCTCATTAACTTGAAAAAGTGAAGCTTTATGAAGAGGGAATCGGTATACTTGGGTTTTTTTGTTTCAGGAGAAGGTCTCAAGATGGACCCAAAAAAGGTGAAAGCTACTTTAGAATGGCCTACACCTAGAAGTGCTACCGAGGTGAGATCATTTCATAGCTTAGAAAGTTTTATAGAAATTCTATTAGAGTTTTCAATAGTATTTGTGAACCACTAAATGAGACCATAAGGGGAGATAAAAGAGATTTTAAATGGACTACAAGAGAAGCAAGAAGATTTGATTTGTTGAAAGCAAAAGTTGTTGGGGATATGGATTCGGTCTATCATCCTAGAACACGTCTAAGACAACAGTGTCTTAGTGATTTCAATTCAAAATCACAACAAAGAAACAAACAACAATGCCATAAAATGGAAGTAGGCACAGTTGATCCCCCATTGATCCTCTGAGAAAAGTAAATGCTTGACAAATAACAGATTCAACACAAGCATAGATTCAGTAATACAAAATCAGACAACCATGAAAGACAAAAAGTATGAACACGCAGATATACTTGGGGAAAAACCCTTTTGGGTAAAAAACCACACACTCGAAAAGATCGAGCCACTATATTATTCAACAACAGAGAACAGTTACAATACAATCACAGACTCATAGCCTATATAGGAGTCACATCCATTTCAACTGGAGAATACAGGCAGTAACAACAACCAAAACCTTCATGTAGTTACAATGACATAAATTATCATACTACATAGATTCCCTTTAGCTCCATAGACCTCAGAACTAACTGTCTCAGCCAGCCTCATGGCTAGCCCAGTCACACGGCCTATCAGGTTCACATCCTTATAGATCTGTGACACCAAGTGTTAACCATTACAATGCCATCACATACCACTTTCACACTTCACCACCTTTCTTGACCAAGTACTAAGTATTCAAGTCTTCCGAATCATACTTCTTAGTTAGATCAACCAACCAATCAGGTGGAATTAATATGCACCTTATCTCTATCAGAAAATCTGATTGCCTTTGACCAAGGAGCCCTGCAAAAATGCATCAATCCATCCAGGCATTCAATCCATGCCTTAAACGAGTTCCAATTCCACCTAGAAATCGGCCTGCAAAAACTACCTTTCACTATTTCGGTCCTTGGCCAATCAGACGCTGCCAACCTATCATGTGTCCTCATGTCATTCAACTACTACTCTGAGACCGAGTCCAACTCGTTCAAACTCTACCCTAAGCTCATCCGAGCTCCTACTATGTTATCATCGAGTCCAAGACACCCTACCGCGGTAAGGCAGTGAGCTCGTTAGTACTCGACCTTGGCCTCTACTGTGCTACCGCTAGGCAAGACTTTTCCCATTGTGGTATGGTGATAACCATTAGGTAGACCACCAGTGGTCATAGCATGCTACTGTGGAGGCCGCTAGACCACCTCGTAGTAGGGTGGTGACCACTCTGGCAGACCGCCAGTGGTGAGCCAGTTCACTATCCATGGTGTGGCAGTAACCACCAAGCCACTCTGCAAGCAGCTTACCATGGCCACCATGGTCACTCTGACCACTAACCATAGTAGGGTGGTAACTACCAATAGACTACTGCCAACCAACCACCAGTGGCTTACTGTACCCACTGCAACTTAGAGAATAAGCCCCACGGTAGGGTGGTAAGCGCCGAACCTATCTGCCACTACCACCACGCAACCGCACCACCATGAAATGACCCCTAGGGTGTGGTGGTAACCACTACACTGACTATCATCACTCACCACACCACCGCTAGTCAAGAAGAGGATTTTCATGGTAAGGTGGTAACACTGCCCAACTGCTAGACCGAGCAAGGTGGCCCGCGGTAAAGCGGTAAACTGCACAATCGCACCACCAAGGAAAGAATGTTGCGGTATGGCGGTAAAAGCTAGAAAAATGAATAAAATGGCCAAGTCTTCAAGGGAAAACTAGAATGTTAAGGCATCAATTTCCCAACAATCTCCCACTTGATGAAGGCATTCAGGCTTCCTCCAAAACTTGAACAAGGACTAGCACCATGCTTCCATGCTCCAACCAAGACACCTACAATGACATCCAAAAATTTCCACCATCTCAGGCAACAACTCCAATCATAGGAACATGCCAAGGCAAAAAAGCACTAGTCTTAGGAACGTAAACATCTGATCCTCCAAGTGGAAAGGCACAACATTAGCAACAAAGCACTCAACGCAAACACAGAAATTGAAACCAATCTCCAGAACAAGATAAAACATCAACTAGAAAGGTAACCAAAAAACTAACTACCTACATCCAACTGATCAAACCCTACATGACTGAAAAATAGTAGCCACAACAAGTGCTAACCATCCAGTCATCCATACCTCTAAGGTATGACCATCAAAAAACTCACGCCATCACTTAACCATCCACCTCAGCAAAGAACAAGCACCAAGTGTCAACCAGTCATAGACTAAACACGTCTAGGTATTCCCACTACAATGGTATAGTCCAAATGAGTGCAAACAAAGCACCATCAGAAGTGAGCTAGGCATACCAAGTCCACGAATCCCTGCACATATAAATGAGTAAACATGTAATTCTAAGGAACATCCACACTGATATGCACAACCTTCAACGACCGCTACAAGAAACATTTCTCTCAACTATCTTCCACTGATCTTCCAAAGTCCTTCATATCTGATTTTATAAAGAGGCATAGGAACCTTTGTGTCATCACCCAAGTGACAACACATGACCACAAACTATGACCAAATCAGCTCCACAAAGGAACCTCACATCTAAAGTCATATGAAAACAAACATACAAGGACAAAAGACCAGGATTGAGAGAAACTGCAAAATCAAAACATGTGGCATCCTCCTACATACATTTCTAAATTCTAGCTATGTTAAGAATGATCTTCTTCACATCCCAAAGGGAAAAGCCATAACAAGACCCAACAGTTCCATGGATGTAAGCACCTCAAAGAAGATCAGACTAACCCATATTAACATCTCCTACCAATCCTAAAAAAAACAAGGAGATAAACTATGATGTCCAACTTTCACTATGAATCCTCCAAAATCTTAAAACAACTCAAGATTCATATCATGAAAGCAAGCATACACACGACATCTAAAAGATGTAATGGGTAAACACCTTTCAAATGAACACCGCTGAGTAGACCAGAAGAAGTAAAAAGAAAACATGCTCCTCCAAGATATACAAGTCACCATGACATACCCAAGAGCATTCTCCTTCATGGTCTTTGTTGAACTCACGTTCAACCAAGGTGCAGGCTTCTCAGACTTTCATCTATAACAACAACATTCTCAAAAATAATTCCAGCCTCACCTTATTCTCTATGCATCCATGAGCACCACCAACCTGTCATTTCATGCTAACTCCAAAATGCATCACTTCAATAAACATGAAATCCTCCAGCATATGACTAAAGTGATCAAAACATAAAGAAGCCCTAGACCACTGCCAAAGCTCTAAACCAGCTGACCAGGAACTTATCATGATACCATGATCTACACATCTCCCTTAGGAGATACCATGCTTCAAGTGAACTATCCATGGTCTCAAGAGCAAACAAACATGCCAAAAATCTAATGCACAAGCAAGAGTATACCATGACATAAAGCAAACAATATCTAAACCAACATCACCTATCAAGCACCACCAGCATCTCAGCCAAAGACTACCAAGGTCCTTCATGGCTCCAAGATGTTGCACATCTTAAAATAGTGACCATGTAGATGCAAAAGGAAGCTCTTCTGCAGCAATAGGATCTAAGAGTCCTCGAGAAGCATCTGCAACACCAAAGAAGATCATTCACCACCAAGTGATGAATCCACAGTCATTGCTAAAGCTCCCACTAAACTATGACATCGAGCTCTCCAAGCATCATGACCAACCATTTGCTGATCTAAAAATCTCCATGTACAAAATGACAACATGTCCATCGGACAACAACACTGAATAGCACCCAGATTACCAGATCACATAGACCACGCCATCACTGTCAAAAGCTTACACTACCTAGTGTATCTAGCTCTCCATGACATCATGATTCACATGCTTTAGGCTCTCATCACTGACTATTCAGGTACCTCTCATCTCAAAATAGCCATGCCAATGCACAAGTGACCATAGACAAAGTCATCTAACAGATCTGCACCACACAGTTACAACCTCGTGGATATTGATAGTCCACTTCTGAATTGTCTCACAACAAACATGTAGGTAAGGCCAACCCACAATAATGCACAACTCATGGATGCAACCAAATGAAACCTACAAATCTATCATCACACTAGAAAATGCAAAACTGAGATCATAAAAGAGAACAACCAAAGCAGACAAACATGACTCAAACACTAGATCAGTAACAGATCCGATTTGCCAGACATGTCTACAACTCAAGCACCATAGTCTAGGTAACCAACAAGAATACCACAAGAATGCTGAAAGAGAAACTCATACCAACACTCCTATGCAGAGAAGACATCACACTTCCTCAAACCATGTTGAACTGCAACTATCTCATCCTATCACACCCCAGAAGCCAGGATCTAGAAAATAGCAGACAACAGCTCCACACAAAACACAAGTTTTCCTTGATTGTGCAAAATGTGCAAAACCACAGTGTTTCCAAAACACCCATGCACCTCCATATTCACTACTCATCTAGATGACTTAGGAGTCTACACACAACCATCACAGTTAACCAATACAATGAAAAGAAATATGAATATGCATCATAGACTTTTTAGGAAAATCTACACAAACCTTCAGATCCAAAGAGATGAATCTAAAATCATGCGAGTGCAAGACATAGGTAAGAATGAAATAGCAGGTCCATTTCACACTAGTTCCATAATAACCATAGTCATGCACAAGCATACAAGAGAACTAGGCTATCCAGAAGTTGCAGACCACCAAGATCAACTTCATAGCCTCCATGCAATCAAAGCAACAGAGAAACCGCCTTTAGTGCTGAGTCAAAACACCCAGCACAAGCACCATACTCCATGTCTAAACAACAACACAAGCAACTCCATACTGCCAGGGAGTCTCTCACACAAACACCCAGTATGAAACCACGCTTCGCTGCAACACAACCCTAAGTATACCTCACGCCCTTTGCATCAGGAACATTTTTTACTAGCCAAGAGCCTCAGACCATACTGCCACAATATGATCAACTCCAATAACTCCAATGTCCTTGAAGAATTGTGAGTTGAATCAAAGAAGCAACAACTTCTGCTCATCGAAGGATCAATCACCAACTAATTTCTCCAGACTTCCTCAAGCTTGCTAGGCTAAGAAATCAACACAAAAGAAAAACCAAGAACTTCAGTAACCGGGAGAAGGCTTTGACACCACTTGTTTGTATCATTAGGCCTTAACCTCCTTCAACCAACTCTGATACCACTTGTTGGGGATATGGATTCGGTTTGTCATCCTAGAACACATCTAAGACAATAGTGCCATAATGATTTCAATTCAAAATCACAACAAAGACACAAACAACTATACCATAAAGTAGAAGCATGCACAGTTGATCCACCATTGATCCTCCGAGAAAATTAAATGCTTGAAAAATAACAGATTCAACACAAGCACAGATCCAGTAATACAAAATCAGACAACCATGAAAGACAAAAAGTATGAACACGCAGATATACGTGGGGAAAAACCCTTTCAGGTAAAAAACCCCATACTCAAAAAGATTGAGCCATTGTATTATTCAACAATAGAGAATAGTTAGAATACAATCAAAGACTTGCAACCTATATAGGAGTCACATCTTGTTCAACACTGGAGAATATAGGTAGTAACAACAACCAGAACCTTCATGTAGTTACATTGGCATACAACTATTATACTACATAGATTCCCTTAAGCTCCACAGACCTCAGAACTAACTGTCTCTGCTAGCCTCATGGCCAACCCAGTCACACAGCCTAGCAGGTTCACATCCTTGTAGATCAGTGACACCAAGTGCTAACCGTTACAATGCCATTGCATACCGCTTTCACACTTTGCCACCTTTCTCGACCAAGTACCAAGTATTCAACTCTTCCGAGTCATACTTCTCAGTCAGCTCAACCAACCAATCGGGTGGCATTAATATGCACCTTATCTTTTTCATACAAATCTGATTGCCTCTGACCAAGTAGCCCTACAAAAATGCATCGAGTCATCCAGGCATTCAATCCATGCCTTAAACAGGTCCCAATTCCAACTAGAAATCGGCCTGCAAAAACTGCCTTTCACTATTTCGGTCCTTGGCCAATTAGATGCTGCCAACCTACCATGTGTCCTCCTATCATTCGACTACTACTCTGACACCGAGTCCAACTCAGTCAAACTCAGCCTTGAGCTCATCCGAGCTCCTATTGTGTTAGCACCGAGTCCAAGACACCCTGCCGCAGTAAGGCGGTGAGCGTGTTCGACCCGACCTTGGCCTCCAACCGCACTACCACTGGGAAAGACTTTTCCCATTGTGGTATGGTAGTAACCATCAAGTAGACCACCAGTGGTCATACCACGCTACCGTGGAGGCCACCAGGCCACCCTGTGGTAGGGCATTGATCGCTCTGGTAGACTGCCAACGGTCTCACAGCGGCCACTGTGGCCACCGCGGTGAGCCAGTTCACCAGCCACAGTGTGGCGGCAACCACCAAGCCACACCACAGGAAGCTTACCACGACCACTATGGTCACTTCGACCACCAACCACGGTAGGCCAGTAACTACCAACAAACCACTGCCAACCAACCGCCAGTGGTTTACTATGCCCACGACGACTTAGAGAATAAGCCCCGCAGTAGGGTGGTAAACGCCGAACCTATCTACCACTGCCACTGCGCAACCGTGCCACCATGAAGTGACCTCTATGGTATGGTAGTAATCGCTACACTGACTGCTGCCATTCACCGTGCCACAGCCAATCAAGAAGAGGACTATCGCGGTAAGGTGGTAACACCGCCCAACCACCAGACTGAGCAAGGTGGCCCGCGCTAAAGCAGTAAACCACACAACCACGCCACCAAGGAAAGAATGTTGTGGTATGGTAGTAAAGGCAAGAAAAATGAAGAAAACGACCAAGTCTTCAAGCAAAAACAATAATGTTGAGGCATCAATTTCCCAACAAAAGTGACAGAGCAACCTATTTTAACACTGCCAGATTTTAGCAAGGTATTCCAAGTTGATTGTGATGCAAGTGGTAATGCCATTGGAGTTGTTCTAAGTCAAGAAGGTAAATCCATTGCTTACTTTAGTGATAAGTTAAATGATGAAAAAATAAAATATTTAGTGTATGATGAGGAATTTTATGTCATTGTACAAGCATTGAAAAAGTGGAGACACTGTCTTTTGCCTAAGGAATCTGTTTTATTTACTAATCATCAAGCACTTCAATATTTGAGTAGTCAAGGGAAGCTAAATCAAAGAAATATGAAATGGGTAGATTTCTTTCAAAGCTAAACTTTTTTTTTGAAACATAGGAGTGGAAAGTCTAACAGGGTTGCAGATGCTTTGAGTAGAAGATAGGGTGTTTTGGTTGAAATGTAGGTTGAAGTTGTTGGATTTAAAGAGTTGAAGGAGTTGTATGAGGAGGATCTAGATTTCAGAGAGGTTTGAAAGGATTGCAAAGATCATATTGCTGGTGATAGAACCAAGTGGTTGTATTATTTAATCCAAGATGGTATGTTGTTCAAAGGTAACAAGTTTTTTATTCCTTAGAGTTCAATGAGAGTAAATTTGATTAAGGAAAAAAATAGTGGAGGACTTGCAGGACATTTCAGTTTTGATAAAACCATAGCACTTGTTGGAGAGAAATGTAATTGGCCTCAGTTGCAGAAAGATATCACAATTTTTTTGCAAGGTTGTAGGATTTGTCAGGTAGCAAAAGGAACTAGTCAAAAGATTGGTTTATATCAACCATTACCAGTACATGAGAAACCATGGGAGGAGATTAGTATGGATTTTGTTTTGGGTTTCCCAAGGACCCAAAGGTGACATGATTCAATATTTTTTGTATTCGATAGATTTTCCAAGATGGCTCATATTATTTCATGTAAGAAGAATAGTAATGTTGTGAACATTGCAGAATTGTTTTTCAAGGAAATAGTGAGATTACATGGTTTTTCGAAGAGCATTGTTTTAGATAGAGATACAAAATTTGTGGGGTAATTTTGGAGGACCTTATGGAAGAAGATGAAGACTGATTTAAATTTGTGTTCAGCCTACCATCCACAAACAAATGGTCAAATAGAGGTGGTAAAAAAATCTTGGGTAATTTGTTGAGATGCCTAGTTGGAGATAAGCCAAAAGGGTGGGATTTGATTCTACCTCAAGAAAAATTTGCATATAACAACTCAGTGAATAGGAGTATAGGTAAATCTCCATTGTAAATTGTTTATGGCAATATCCCAAGAGTTGTTTCAGATCTGAAAAATATTGATAATTTTGATAAGAAGAGTGGAGAAGCAGAGGAATTTTTTGAACATATAAAGAGCATACACGAGGAGGTACGAAATCACATCAACAAAATGAACTTTCAGTACAAGTCCAATGTTGATTGAAGAGGAGTCGTAAGGAGTTTTAGGTTGGTGATGAGGTAATGGTACACTTGAGAAAATAAATATTTCTAGTTGGTACCTATAACAAGCTAAAAATGAAAAAGTTTGGGCCTTGTCGAATTGTGAGTAGGCATGATTCAGGTAATGCATATGAAGTAGAGTTGCATAGTGGACTTAATATTTCACCTATATTTAATATTTCTGATCTAACAAAGTTTTTTGAAGCTAAAAGTGATGAAGGTACCATGGGTAGAACAATTCATATACCATCACCTACTTCCGAAGAGGGGAAAATAGAGGCAATTTTGGATAGCAGGGTGAGTAGGAGTACAAGGTACAGGCAATACTTTGAGTACTTGGTCAAGTGGTTTAGGAGACCTAATGAGGACTCATCTTGGTTGTTACAAGCTGAAGTTGAATGTGTTGGTAACCCCCTTGAGAAGTGATAGGGTTGCCTTTCTTCTACCTTGGGTGTCTAATGCATGAGCATCCATGGTGTACTGGAAATCTTGTGTCACCAAAGAAAAATAAATAAAAAATATTTGTTTGATTTCAATAAGGGCCTAGGTGTTAGAAAATAATACTCTTCATTTTCAACATTTTAAATTCCCAAGGGGTGAAAATGTTATGTAAATTTGATGGGAAATTGCCCCCGGTAACTCAATAACTATAATTTGTAAAGGGATAACTCTTTGGGAATTCCACCTTTGGAGGAGGTCAAAACAGGTCATAAATGTGTGTACATGTGTTATATTTTGTCATAAATTAGGCTTCCAAAGGAATATTACATGTTTCTTGCATGCCTTTGCATGCAACCACCATTATGAAAGGCTGTAAGGAATCTGTAAGAGGTGTAAGATGTCATAACTTCCCAAAATTGAGTGGTGGAAAGTCTAGGCACCCAAGAGAGGTTGGCATGTATGTTGCCACATGTCTCATGACATATTTTCAAGAATACCAAGTAGGGGCGTACTTTCTTGAAGGAGGTTTTGTTGATGGTTTTGGAAAAAAAGATGGGTTGTTTTCTCCTTCCTTATTCTCTATTTATTCATGCTTCTATATTTAGAGAAGGGGGCTTGAAGAAGTGATGTTTAGCATACCAAAATTTTGTTGCAATTGTACCAGATTATGGAAGACAAGTTTGTTGTAGGTGTTGCATGTTAGATTGTAGAGGAGTCCATGAGCTTCAAATAATTGTAATCTTTTGCATGTTTGATGATAATAAAAGTGGCAGATTTTATCTTCCTATTTTTGTTCATGCTATGTATTTGCAGCCTTTGCATGTGTTTTGTGAGGTTTTTTTATCATGTTTGAAAGGGAGAGTCTCCCTTTTCATCAAAAAGGGGGCTATTATTTTATGTCAAAACATTTGAAAAGGCATTTTATTTCTTTCAAAGGCCTATTTTTCATCAAATTCATGAGAAAGTTAGCAAAATGATTATGTTCCAACTTTTATTTTTGACTTTGGGAGGGAAAATTATGTGAGTTTCATTTCATTCAAGTTGTTTCACTTTTTTTTGGGGGGCAAAATAATGGAAAGAGCACGGGTTCTTGAAGGAAATTGTAATTTTCAAAGAGGAAACTCTATTTTTTTGCTTTCATAATCCATTGATGGCCACCATGATCAGTGTTTAATTTATTGTAGAGGCATGTTTTAGTTTTTCTCACATTACTTGACTATCACTTGGCCATGATGAGGGAGTAGCTCTCTGACAATATTTTTAATTAGTTTATTCCTTATTTTCCAATTTGGCTTCATTCTTTCTCCTTTTTCCTACATACATCTACCTTCTTGGGTTTTTTTGCATCATGTTGTTGTAAGAGAGGGGGACCAGCCACTACAAGACCCCAGGTCATGAAAGGATGAGAGCAATATGGCTGCACTAACTTACCTCAGTTAAAGGGAATGTTAGGATAGGCAAGATGAGAATGATGAGGACTATGAGGTCCCTCGATCACTCTACAAACTCGAGAGTTGATAAGAGACTAGGCGAGTCAGTTTTTAGGGTCAACTTTATATCTCAAATAGCTCTTTGTTAGAAGATTGAAGCGTAGTTCTAGGACAATAGCGTGATGTGCTAGCACCCCTTAGGTGCATTGGCATCCATACAGCCAGAAAACCAGGGAGACAAGGTTAGACCTCTCAAGAATGAGCTATTAGCCTAGTTAAGAGTTTCTAAAGGTGTAGAATAGCACTATGAAATATGAAACATAAAGATGAATGTGATAATGAAAGTATATTACTGTGAGGGTGATGAAGATGATTTCACACAGTATCATTTTTTCCAACTTACTCCAAAATATCTCCACCTACACACAAAAAAGAGGGAAAATGTTGGGGGGATGTTTAGGGGTCTACCTCAGTCAGACCCCTATTTTGGTGTTTCCACCTCCTCGAACAACCAAGTTTGCAATGATGTAGAAATAATGTGATAAAGAAGGAAATACAAAAAAAGTACACAAAGAGACTACAAAATAGTAATGTGCTAACTCAACCAAATAATAGAGAAGATGAGTGAGGAGCTTACCACCTCCATCCAAAGTGCTCAAGGCTAGTGGAGGAGAAATATGAGAGGAATGCAAGCCTTTTCTACAATGGAGTCATCCTATGCTTGCGCTATGAAGTGATGGAGTGATGGATTGCAACTGCAATGCTTGTTGTGAATGCTCAAAGCTTGTGTATGAGAGAATGAAGTTATGAAGAGATGTCTAGAGATGAAAATGGATGAATAATAGATGAATATGAAGAAAGGAGGTCAAGAAATATCCATATTCGGGTCGGTCAGCTGAAGGAAGGCATTAAAATTTGACTTCCAATAGGAAGTGTAATGTCTTTGCAAACTCCAGCTGCAAGAATTTTCTAGGGATGTAAGCACGCCGCATGGACGTCTACGCACTGCGCATGAATCCCCAATAGAAACACCTCCACCAACACTCAAAACAAGCACCAAGTGGGTGAAGAGAAATGGGCTTATGTGGAATTAAGCCTTTGCCTTTGGTTTTCTAGAGTGGAGAGGGGCAAAAGGGGAATTTTCATTAGGGGTGCAAATTCGCTCCTATACATTTTTCCCCCACTTTAGTGAGCATGAATACTGATGAGTGCTTCGGTAAAGTAGATCGAAGAAGTAGTAGGGATAGATAGTATACCTAAATTGTCAAGGAAGAAAAGAATAGTCTAGAAAACCTAAAAGTGTAGGATAGGAAAATGACTTCATTGCTCCACAAAACTATAAAGTTGAAGAATGAAAGTGCCTCTAAAGCCCATGGACTTGCAAGGGAGGTATCCATCAAGAAATCTCACATGAAGGAAACCAATAAGAGCACCTTATAGACTCGTAGACCTATAAGGAAGGTATCCCCCAAGAACTCTCACATGAGGGAGACCAAGTGAAGGGGATTCCACAGAGTCAAGAATGGTGACATGTTTACCCGTAGATACAACATGTTAGGAAGCAGTTGCATAGGCCAATGAATGGAAAATCATGCACACCATCACAAAATTTGAAGAAATTCAAAGGGGTCCCTTTGGAACCCTTCAAAAGGAAGAGGGGTCCACTCAAGGGACATTTTGTTTGAAAAACAAAGTCTAGTAAAGCTACACCCAAGCTAGATGCAAGGATGTGAAGTAGGTCTAGTTGAGCTACCCCTGAGCTAGATGTAAAGAAAAGAGATCGGTCTAGTTAGGCTTCCCCCAGGAAAGACACTAAGATATGAAACCAGTCTAGTCAGGCTACCCCCGAACTAGATGCCAGGATGTAAAGGATTTTTTGAGGAGGTCCCTTGGGAACCCAATGTGAAAATAAAGGGTCCACTCAAGGGATGCACTATTCAAAATTCAATGCCTTCCTTCTTGAATCAATTCATCATCAAGGAATCATTTTGAAAGATGTTCACTTCATCAAGGAATTCAAAAGGAAGGGTATGCCCCCACATGAGGGAAATACCAAAGGTGTTCCTGCTTCAAAGGAAGGTTTCCAAGTCCTTTCTTTATGAACCTGTGATGAAGGAAACATTTTTTGTTAGGGTTTCAAGTCGAGAATGCAATTCTAGAAAATAAGTGTGTGAGGGGTCTTTGAGGAAAGATTTTTTGGAAATGAATGCATTTTCTAAAGACCAAGTACTATAGAAGTGGCATTGTCACACATAAGAGGTACAACTCAAGCAAAGAACAAAGAAATATAAAGAGAATACGAACAAAGGGCATAGGTGGATTTAGTGTTATGAGGTCAAATCTACCTTTATTTATGAATAGTAGGTAACTACGATGCAAGGGTGAAAGATCATCAATCCCCAACTAGATCAGGAAGAATGCACAGAAGACAAAGTAAATTTTAAAAAAAAAATTAGGTCAACATGGAAGGAAGCCTAAATGCCCCCAAAACTTTGCATCATCCCCAATTTATCGAAATTCAATCACAAACATTGAAGAATGATGCTACAAATAGAGGAAGTTTCATGACACAAAAACCATGCTTGTATGCAAGCATCAACAGGGGTGACGAGGGTCATCCAGGCACACATAGCATGATCATGGGGAAAGCACATCACAACACACATACATCTAATCTAAATATTAAGAAGGGGTCTCCCCCTACCACTAGTCAACCAAGAGGTTGTCAACTTCCCACTCTAGATCATCGTAGGGGGGCGGATGATGAGCCTATAGTGGTGTAATATTAAGTGGATGAGATTTCAACCCTCTCACAACAAGGGCTAAAGAAGAAGAAACTATGAGGTCTTTGTCTCTCAACTATTGTGGGTCCAAGGTCAATGATATACCAAAGATCACTGAAAAGGTAAGAACTTCATCCACCGAGTTAAACATGCACTTATCGGGAGTGCCATATTTCACCTCAGCAGATGGGGGAGTTAGCACCCGAGATTCACCGCTAAGCTCACCAAGAGATTTAGGAGTGATGACGAACTTAGGAGTGGTTGTAACTAGTTTCATTACTAAGACAGAAGAAGTCAATGCAGTACCACCTTTTAGAGAGGGTGGACTCTTACATCCTATGTTGCTGGAGGTACCACTCTCTTCATTTTTCTTCATCAAAGGAGGCAAACTCCCCATAGACAAAGAAAGAAGGGCAGAGGGAGAGGAGAAAAGAACCACAATAGATACATCTGAAGTGTTAATAATATCTATAGGTTTTAGGAAAGGTGGCTCCACCAAAGGAGAAATGATCACTTGCACCTTACCCAACACATGTGTGCTCACAGCAGAAGCCAGAAGCGATAAAAAGTTTGTTGGTATAGACATAGAATGGAAGAGAGAGGAGGTCATAGTTAGAGGTCTTGATATAGGAGAGGTTGCCTCCTCTTCTTTCTTTTGTAAGGTAGCTTGCTTAGCCATAAGATCCTTTCACTGGTGCTTGTGCTCGTGTGCAAGGAATTTTCTATAACTATTCAAACCAGAAGCCAGAGGCTATGAATAAATGGAGGTTTCCTGCTTAGCTATGGGAGTTTCCTGCATAGTTGTTTCTAGTGGAAGGACAGACTCCTAGATGGGAGCAATAGGAGCAGGTTTAGAAATAATAGGGGAAATTGACTCTAGCGCCTCGGTGGTGGGCCTTTTCCCATTCACTACTGTAGGATCAGGGATGGTAGGAGGCTACAAAGGCTGATACATAGAGGACTCTCCTTAGGGGGATTTCTATCTACCATACTGAATGGGCCTAGGCTCTGTGGGTAAGACACGAATCTCAAATGTAGGATGCTTATCCTTTTGCCAAGTGGGCACCATGGGATTCTCTTGTAGGTGGGAGACATAAGAAGATGATAACACAACAGAGCAAGAGGAAGCATTGGGCTGAACAGAAGAAGAGGAAGGAGGATCTCAGGACCACTTCTCTTCTTCTCTTCTACGTGCCTTGGAGGCATCACTGTCAGCTTTCAGGCAAGCCATATGCGAAACAACATAAGGCGAAGGAGGGTATCTCACTCTTAGCCTAGAATTTCCTTTCTTGTAATTTTGATATGTGTGATATAAGATATCCTTCCTAAGCGAGAGAGGGCCAATAGGTGTAGGCCAAAATTAATCTAAGGTATAACTACCACACACAATCGGTGGTCTATATCCGGCGTCATGAACAACATGTACCAAACCCCCCAGAATGAATTTCAAACACTTGTGCACCACCAAGGGAACCCCATTCATAGCTACCATCTAGGGGATGTCTAGCTTCACTCAAAAGAGTTTAAACCCTAGGATGATGTCAAACTTAAGATTCACAAATTTAGGTCCAACGAGGACCGACAGGACAATACTCCCTATAGGAGGTATGAAAAGCTCATCATGTGTGTGAATGATACTTCCAAGTGCATCATATCCATCCTTATGCATGAAGTTGATTAACATGATCTCCTCAGTTATGATATTTACTTGATAACACCTGCTATGGTATTCCCATTTATCCTCACAGGAATGTAGAGAGGAGATGGTTCACTATTAAAGCCCATCGATGGGTCTTGTGAAGTGAAGGTTATACCAGTACCACTACTCATAGGCTGCATAGAGGGAATTGGTTGATTTAAGAAAGAGGCAATCATGCACAATAAATAGTACGTCTACAGAGTCTCCTAAAGGTTATAGGATAAGGCAGTGACCCAATCAAGGTTTTTTTATTCAACAATTTTGGGACCTTCTGACTATGCCTACTAGGAGTCATAGGTTGGGTTACAAGGTGAGAGCCTCACGACACTCACACCTAGAATGCTCCTAGGATACGAGGAAAGGGACTTTCAGTATTGAAAAATAGTACCAAAATGATTCACGTTGGGTTCACCAAAAATTTAAGAGAGGGGGACCAACCACTACAAGAACCTAGGTCATGAAAGGTTGAGAGTAGTATGGCTGCCCTAACTTACCTTAGTTAAAGGGAATGTTAGGATAGGTAGGATGAGAATGATGAGGACTATGAGATCCCTCGATCACTCTACAAACTCAAGAGTCAATGGGAGTCTAGCCGAGTTAGTTTTTAGGGTCAACTCTATGTCTCAGATAGCTCTCTATCAGAGGACATAAGCATAGTTTTGGGATGATGACATGGTGCGTTGGCATCTCTTAGGTGCGCTAGTGTTCGTATAGCTACAAAACTAGGGAGACAAGGTTGGACCTCTCAAAAATAAACTATCAACTTAGTTAAGAGTTTCTAAAGCTACATAATAGCACTATGAAATATGAAACATAAAGATGAATGTGATAATGAAAGTATATTACCATGAGGGTGACGAAGATGATCTCGCACAAAATATTTTTTGCTAGCTCGCTCCAAGATATCTCCACCTACACATATAAAAGAGGGAAAATTTTGGGGGGTCGTTTAGGGGTCTGCCTCAGTCAGACCACCATTTTCATGTTTCCACCTCCATGAAAAACCAAGTTTGCAATGATTTATAACTAATGTGATAAAGAAGGAAATACAAGAAAAGTACACAAAGACACTACAAAAAATTAATGTACCAACTCAACCAAATAATAGAGAAGATGAGTGAGGAGCTTACCACCTCCATTCAAAGCACTCAAGGCTAGTGGAGGAGAAAGAGGAGAGGAACTCAAGTCTTTGCTACAGTGGAGTCTTCCTATGCTTGCTCTATTGAAGTGATGGAGTGATGGATTGCTACTGCAATGCTTGATGTGAATGATCAAAGCTTATGGATGAGTGAATAAATTTGTGAAGAGATGTCTAGAGATGAAAAAGGATGAATAATAGATGAATATGAAGAAATGAGGTCAAGAAATGGCCATATTTGGGTCAGCCAGCTGAAGGGAGGCATTACAATTTGACTTCCAATAGGAAGTGTAACATCTCTACAAACTCTAACAACATGAATCTTCCAAGGACATAAGCATGTTGCGTGGATGTCTGCATGCTGCACAGGCATCCCTGATGGAAATGCTTCCACCAACACTCAAAACAAGCACCAAGTGGGTGAAGAGCAGTGGGCTTATGTGGAATTAAGCCTCTACCTTTGGTTTTCTAAAGTGGAGAGGGGTAAAAGGGGAATTTTCATTAGGGGTGCAAATTCACTCCTGTATAGTTGTGTTTAGAGAATGCAAATGAATGTTATTTATTCCTTTCATTGCATTATGGAGGTTTTTTCTATTTGGAAGGCTTCATTCTATGCAAAATCTAGTGTTTATTATATGTGTATTGAGATGCATGTTCATGTTTAAAACTTGATTTTAGACCCCTGTGTGTATGAGATAATGTAGTAATAAGAGTTAGAAGGTTTCCAAGCTTTTAAACCCATAAGAATGGAGTCATTGAGTAGTGAATTTTTCAATCACTAAGCTTTGAAACCATAGGTTTTAAGAAAAGCAACAAAAAGGATAACATTGTAATAAGGAATAGTGGTTTTTTTTCTTACAAGAGGTAGATCAGACATTGGCATTCACAGTCCATTCATGAAACATCTGGCAGCCTTCAAATTGAAGCTATTTCGATGTGGCAGTCAATGTTTTCATGACCTAAATAGAGTAACAAAAACAACAATTAAGGTTTCATTGATATTCAAACCATTTTCACAAGGTTGTAAAATCAGTAATGAAGAGATCAATATCAATAAGGACTCTGCAAGTTTAATAAAGAAAATGACCTGATTTCAAGTAAAGGACTAAAAATATCAAAGATATTTAAATTCTAATGATAGTCCAAAACCTAGGATTAGTCATCATTGCCATGAAAGGAAGAATGCAATCTTATAGTGTTAGTCAAAAGGAAATGAAATTTTAGTGACCATATTCTAAGAGAATTGTAAATGAAAGTCCAGTGAAGATCAAACCCTTAAGGTTCATGAGCATTCTATTAGAGTAATAAGTTATTTCACTTAATTAATTTAATCATATTGGTTAATTAATTAAGTCACTTATCACTTTAGTTACTTAAGCTAAACTTAGGCACATTAAAAATCAATTATTTATTAATTATTAAGTGTGCACACTAGGGTTTCCCTTTTAGGTTACACTTTAGGGTTTCTTGATCTCCTTCATAAGGATTGATCTCACTGTAATTATTTGATTCTCTTAATGCATTTTACAGCTTGAGGCTTGTAGAGAATCTTTGTTGTTTTGTTTATCTTTCATACTTTGTGATAGGTTATTGCATGCACGTGTTCACTGGAGTCTGTGAGATTGGTTTATCAGCTTCTACATGGTATTAGAGCTTCAGATATGTAGTTGCATGTTCATCATTTGAAAGATATTACCGTTCAGTGAGTTTCAAGTGCAAGGGTTTCAGCCAGGCATCTTTTTGCAAGATTTGGGGGTAGCCAATATTTTGGCACATTTTTGGGTAAAACAGACATCGTCATCACATTCAAAGTGCCCAAAAACCCTAGAAATTCCTATCGTTTCATTGATTTTGGAGCTATTGAAAAAAAAGGCAAAAAAAATTTGTCTGAGAGGTCGTACGGCCTCCCCAACACGCTTCATGAGGAAAAATTTCTCAAAAATCCTGAAAAAATAATCAAAGGAAAAAATGCATTTATTTTTGCATGTCAAGTTTAGAAGGCAGGTGCCACCACCATGCCATCCGGCAGCCACATGGTAGCCACTGCCACCCATCCCATCGCCAGACCATCCACTAGCTCTTGCGGGCCCAAACTCTTAGCCTACTGTCCTTTGGAGGACCGGGCGTTAAGTGCCTAGCCCCTGGTGGCTCCAGCTCTCTACACAAGGTCACATTGGTGACCAAGGGCTTTGGCCCCAACCCCCTAGTCACCATACAACTAAGGGCCAAAAAAATTTTTGCCCCTAGGGGCTCTTGGAGGCCTTATTGAGCAGATTGGAGCACTTTCACGGAATTGGGCATATTTTTTGCATACGATCTCTGTTTTTCAAAAACGAGATATCACCAAAAAGCTGGTTCCAAGAACAACATTTGCGTGCTGTTTTTGTTTTCTGATTTATTTATTTTTTCTGCCCTTTTGGGCCTCTAAAGTCAGAAGTTGTTGTTTTCACTCCGAGGGGCGTAACTTTTGCATCCGGACTTCGTTTTGTGCAAATGAATAGGCGTCAGAAAGTTGGTTCAATGCTCTACATAGATATCAGATCTAATTTTCCATAATATTTAATAGGTATTTGATATTCATATTTGATCTCAAATTTTGTTTTCTTGGTCATTTTCTTGGGAAACATGCAATTCAGGCAAAAAAATTGAGATCAAAGAGCTATTTTTTATTGAGAGTATATACTATTGTATACAGATGGATTCACTTAATATTTCACCCCTTACTTCATTCAACTACTTTGGTTGGAAAAAACAAATGGAGACCCATTTGAAGCACAAAGGGTTGTACAAGGTGACCATGGGTATAGAGGTTGAACCTACAGGTGTTGCTAAGAAAATAAAATGATTTAATAGATGTGATGAGGATTTTGGAACATTATGATTGTCTATTTTTTTAGATCTACTCTTCCATCTTGAGTCTTGCACTACACCCAATCAGATCTGGACTACTTTGGAGTCTTTTTTTGGGAAGCAGGATACTATTAGCGAGTTTCAGTTGGAGAATGAGCTTATTGGCTTAAATCCTAGGGATTTTGACAACATCCAAGAGTTCTTCACAAATCTTAAGTCTCTTAGATTGCATATTTCATAGTGTGGTGTTTAGAAGGAAGACTCTTAGTTGATATTGTCCATTCTTTCTAAGCTTGGACCCGATTATTCGATTTTTATATCTACCTTTTATGCCACTAGGGATGCACTTGGTACTAGATTTACTATGCCTTCTTTTGATGATTTTTCATCTTCTCTCACTCAAGAGCAGGCCATGTTTAAGCCCTCTTCATCACATGCACTTATTGCATCACAGGAGCTTGAAGATCAGAAGGCTTCTATGGGAAAAGGAAAGAAACAGAAACAAAAGAATTACAAATCTTATGAGCAACAAAAGGAGTGCTTAGATTCATCCTCCTCTTCTAAGGGGAAATCATCTAAAAAGGAGAAGCTTACATGTGAATATTGCAAGAGGGAAGGACATGGAGAACATAGTTGCTATAAGAAGGACATTGATGAGCTAAAGCATCTTCTCCAGAAACATCAAATTTATTTTCCTTCTAGGATGTCTGCATCATCTCCTTCTCCTCATTCTTCTTCTTTAGAGCAGCATGATAGGGGCACAACTAGTTTACATACTTCATCAGATATGAAGGGACATGCTCTTTGTGCTTCTTTAGGTCTTGGATCAGGGAGATGGCTTCTAGATTCAGGAGCATCTCATCATATGGAATATTCATAGTCTATGTTCACTTCCTTTGAGTCTCACATTATGTCTCCTATTTTGATGGGAAATAATGCATACACGAGTGTTATAGGGAAGGGTTCTATTAGTTTTGGGGACAACACTTTTCAAGATGTCTTGTGTGTTCCTCATTTGATGAACAACCTTCTTTCCATATATCAGACCACACATGGAGGAAATGGGAGATCTATGGAGTTTACACCTGATTTAGTTATCATCAGAGACTTGGAGAGTAGAGCAGTTATTGCTACTAGGGTGGTGGATCACTCATCTCAATTGTATTCCTTTGCAGATTTTTCTACTAATGGTGTTTTTGTTCCTACAGTTGTTCATCACACTTCTAGTGTGAATCATCATTCTAAGGAGACATTTGGCTACTTGAACATTGGTATTCTCACATTAGATCCAGTTCTTGAGCCATCCATTCCATCTCCTCCACCTTTTGTTGCAATTGTTGATACTTTTATGACTACAACTGTGGTTTCTTCTGTTTCAATGTAGCAAGACCTAGTTGAGCATTCATCTTTGGAGGTTTCTTTTCAGTCTTCACCTACTCTGAATTATTCATTGGTTGAGGTCACACATATTTTTGTGGAGACATCTTGGGCTACACCTTCTTCACCTTTAGATATTGCATTCATCAAGCCTCTTCCCTCACTTCTTTTAGGAGATGCAATTTCTTCAATCTTTCTAGAGCTACTTCACTATGGTTGGGTTATGTGGTCTAATTCTTCCTCTCTTCTAGGGGGGTTCATTCATGTATCTTTGTGATGGATGGTATCCTTTGGGGGTCTTATGGAGCCCTCCATCTTTCATCACTTAGTTTTTTTCTGTATTCTATTTTGGGGAGGAGTTTTGTTCCCACTGGGTTTTCTCCTTTACCCTATTTGCTTTAGTTTGCATTAGATTTGTACATGGGTACCTAATCAAGCCTTTGTTATTAGGACCCATCTTTGCTTTCATGCATCTTTTTCCTAGTGTTTTAGCTACTCCCTATGTTCATCTTAAGGGGGGTGTTAGAGTAATAATTTATTTCACTTAATTAATTTAAACATATTGGTTAATTAATTAAGTCACTTATCACTTTAGTTACTTAAGCTAAACTTAGGCACATTAATAATTAATTATTAAGTGTGCACACTAGGGTTTCCCTTTTAGGTTACACTTTAGGGTTTCTTGATCTCCTTCATAAGGATTGATCTAATTGTAATTATTTGATTATATTAATGCATTTTATAGCTTGAGGCTTATAGAGAATCTTTGTTGTTTTGTTCATCTTTCATACTTTGTGATAGGTTATTGCATGCAGATGTTCACTGGGGTCGGTGAGGTTGGCTTATCAAATTCTACAAATTCAAACCTTAGACAATGTAATATATGTAATTGTGGATAGTTCATTATTATGCAAGTGAGGTAATAGATCAATGATTTGGTAGGGGTGCTCTTACCCAACACAATCACAGTGGAAACCATGAGTTTAAAGCATGATCTTGTACATAGGGAGGTAGGGAATTCATCATATCATGGGTACAAAATGCATGACAACACAATGATAAACCTCCTCTTGAATTCACAATCATAGTGATAACCATGAGAATAACGCATGAAATATAAAGAAAAGAGGGTTGTAATGAATACAATGGAGTTTTTTAGGGAATTCTCATTTAAGATAGCCAAAAATTGAATACCCTATTGGAAAAATGTTTTCATTGACTTCAAAAGTGTAATATGAGTAGTGGCAATCATGAAAATGAAAATTAAATATTTTGCATTAAGTCAAAGGTGGATGTGAGATGTGTATGACCTAGAATTAAGATGGAGAAATCTGCACTAGAATAGATGATGTTAAATCTAATCTAACAAATATGAATCTAAAATCAAACAAATAAGAATGAGTAAAAATGAACAAAACAATTAAAAACCATAACTAGAACAATCTCACCGAATATGCGTCCACTCCTTTGAATTATCTTGATTGTCCTTCTCCATTTTGTTGTCTAAGTATTCTTGCCCTTAGGTTTTCAGTATTGATGCAAGAATAACTTGGATGTATTGTCTCGGAAAAATATCAAATATAATATGTTCTTTTCAAAAGTATTGATTTCGGGAGGAGGAATAACAATAAGGACAGGTCAATTTATAGATTTTGGGTTTTCGAAAGATCAGCTTAGATTTGAAAGAGAGATAGATGGATGAGGTTGATGAATTCCATATGATGTGAGTTTTGTGTCAGTTAGAATGTGAGTTAGGAAATTCCACAAGATAAAGATTAAATTAGAACAATAACTTAATCTTGTGTCAAGACTGTTCGAAAATAGAAAGAACACGAGTTCAAGATTAACTAAAAACTTTAATCTTTAGTTGAGAGTCTTCGAAAATAGAAGAAATAGACTTTGAATGAAAAAGAAAAATTTAGAACTCGAAGAATAATCCATTAGAATGCACACATGAATTAATTAATTAAATAAAGATATTTAATTAATAAACACATTCATGTATATGAGTTAGAACTAGTTAACTGACTGGTTGTGACAAAGAGTATCCTCGTAGAGCTGATCAGATATCGAATCCGAAGATAACTAATGGATTTAAAATAGATATCAAGTTAGAAGGTGAGTGAATGATTAGATAACTAGATGACAGACGAATGTGATAGAAACAATTAATTATGAATTAAATGTTAATTTAATTCAACATTTGAAAATTGAAAGATATTAATTAAATAAATAATGTAATTTATTTAATTGACTATTGAAAAGGATTAATTGAATAATTAAATAATAAATATTTAATTATAGTTGAAATATGACAAAGGGGTAATTAAATAATAAATTATTTAATTTAAGAAATAAAAATTAATTAGTTAACGATATAATTAAATAAATATGATTTATTTAATTAATCAAGTTGAATAAAGGGCCATAATGAATTAATTAAATAATTAAAAGGGGTATTGAGGAAATATGTGTTTAGAGAGGTAATTAAATAATAAACATTATTTAATCATGACCATGGATAATAGAAAATTATGTCGAAAGTGGTACTCGTAGGCCTAGATATATTTTTCGGTGTCTACAGTTTGCCCCTCTTTCATACAATGTCGTTTTGGTGTTGTGTCAAAGAAAATATGCCCCGATCATGCCCCAGTATGAAATAGGTTAGGGTATTCCCCCTCGGAAAAATTGACAAATTTTTGAAAAATTTCAAAAAATCAGGAAATATTCCCGATAAGTCAATTTGATGGTCAGAAATCCTATGGAGTTGATGGAATTGAATTTGGAGTGTTATGGATGTGTACAGGTCAATAGAAGTTGGAAGTTTAAGCAGCCAATAGACAAGGTCAGAAGAAATACCACCCAAAATCTAGGTATAAATAGAAATGAGGGTGAAAATCAATTCATTTGCACTCGGAAGAGTTGAAGAATTGAGAAATTTGCTCTGAATATTGGACAAAGATGTCTCCAGTTCCCTACATTGTACACCATGGATATCGGATCCAGACATTCAGATGGCCAGCCAACCTAGGACCACCGCTATGTACCCTAAAACAAGCTCATTAAATTTCATTTTGCACATAGTTTTAGGCACTTAAAAATTTGATTTGCACATGTGGTCTTTCGCGTTCAACACATATGCGTTCGTGTGCAATGCATCTGCCTGCGGAACAACGCATTTGCAAAATTACATAGAGGCTAAGTTGGGTCATTTAGGAATTCAATGCAAATGAAATAAAATTCACCACATTTATAGTTGTGAATCACATCTGCATTTAGGATAAACGCATGTAGGATTATGCAACGCATATGATTTTTGTAAAACGCATATGCATTTTGGTAGCAGGTTAGATAATGCACCGCATTTGAATGTTTGAAATGTATTTGCATTTGTTAGAAATGTTTTGGGATTTTTGCAACATATATGATATATGCGATGCAAATTCTTGTGATGCAACACATTTGTATAAATGCACCGCATGCGCTATAGTGAGCCGCATTTGGCTGGCAAATTTTCTGAAAAACAATTCTAAGAAAAACTTGAAAAATTTGACATCCTGGTTGAAATGCAAGTTGTTTTAGATCCTATCTATACTCAAGAGACACGTCCAGATACCTTCGAGATGAGATCCTGGTTGGTCAGTGCAGAGATACGGTTATTATGGAGACTAGGTCTACAACATGTGTTGAATATGCCCATGATTTGGGCAAACAGAGGCATGTTGACTGCTTTGTGCGAGCGATGGAATTTAGAGACTTCTTTGTTTCATTTTCTGACTGGGGAGGCTACGGTTAATTTAGAGGATGTTTATAGGATTTTGAGACTTCCTATCAGAGGAGAGTAGTTATGTATGATACCCAATGTAGATTTAGTGAGCTAACTAGATAATATGTGTATGATGACATTAGGAGTCTAGGGATAGAGCATTATAAGATAAAATGGTAGGTTTTGGCTGATAGGTACGAGAGGATTGACTGCATTTTATGTACATTGATAGGGGTTATAGTTCTTCTAAACCGGTGGGGTCATGGTTTTCTTGTCGGATGGGGAGAGATGTTGGTGGGGATGTTAGAGAGGGAGACTATGTATGCATGGGGTCCATGTTTATTAGGCATGTTGTACTTCCATTTACATGATATAGTGTACTAAGATGCATAGTCTATGAGTTGTGGTACCACTCTTCTCATGCTTTGGGCATGGGAGTGTACTACTATATTTCATCCTCATGTTACTACAGAGCGAGAGGCTAGATCTCCTTATGTTTTCTTGTATACGCGAAATATCACTCAGAGTCATGTAGGAGACACAGGTTATTGGAGACATACACTGGACACATTGGTTTAGTTCACGTGGAGGCCATACATGGATTGTGAGAGATGGTCAGATAAGGATGAAAATTTGACTTACTATATGCAGACACAGTATCTAATTGGAAGGACTATTTTGAGTGTACACATCATTGAGAGACACCTGCCTGATTGAGTTTTGAGATAGTTTGGGGAGGTTTAGGATGAGCCAAGAGGTAGAGCACAGTTTTCTCAATCTTCCAAAGAGGTTCTGCACTAGGGGCTTATGATATCAATAGCTACTGTAGAGGTAGAGATTCAAGCATTACAACCTTTACATTGGGGATAAAGAGGCGGACCAGCAGATCCAAGGACTACAGCTGCTTATGATACATGGTGGGAAGAGCATCATCCTATTTCGTATATAGATCCAGATCAGCTGGCACCAGTAGAGAGATGAGTTACAGGGCCAAGAGGGCGGCGTAGAGGTAGAGGTGGTGGTAGGGGTGGTGGTGATGATGGGAGAGGTGGTGGTAGGCATGGATGGAGAGGTCAGAGAGGTGGTCAAGTAGGTGGATTATCACCTATCTAAGAGGTGGAGGATGTACCGATGTTGGACCTCAGAGGTGGAGCAGAGGGACAGGGTGGAGATGAGTATGCTTCCGAGGAGGCAGTAGGAGAGGAGCATGTAGAGGTAGAGATTGCCAAAGAGGACCCTGCAGAGGAGGAGGAGGCTAATGTGGATATTGATCCTCTTGGTATTTTGGCAGGTTATGGGGAGGATGATGTTGAGGAGGAGATACCCATGGAGGAGCAGGAGAGAGAGCATCGGGATTAGATTGTAGAGGGGTGATGGGATGATGAGGCTCCTAGGGATAGTGATAGAGAGGCATTGGAGGAGAGGATCAGAGCAGTTATAGTAGAGTTGGATGCCTTGCGGATAGAGAGAGATAGTATTGTCATGGAGAGAGATTAGGTAGTAGCCCGTAGGCAGGAGATAGAGCAACAGTTCATAGAGGTCAGATGTTTGTGTAGTGGTACTTCATCTGATGGTATGGTCCATGAGCTAGTTAGATCAATTGAGAGAGCTTCATATTATAGAGATTTGTATGAGTTAGTGGTGCCAGCAGAGAGATGAGCTCCTAGCTTTTCAGAGGTTTGTAGCCATAGATCACAGGGTAGGAATCAGACTAAGACATAGAGTACAAAGGGTGTGGTAGGACCATCGAGGATAGGTCCGTATGATAGGCCTTCCACCTCATAGAGAGTACCTCTGAGGCAGTTTCCTCCACCTTCACCACGTGAAAATAGTGGCAGTGGGACACGTCGACACTATTATACATGTAGACATTATAATTTGATCAGAGAGCCTGCGAGCTCATTTTTTATTTATGGATACATTCTAACATTGTATTGTGACACATTATTTTGAGCAATATATATATATGATTTCTGGTGGCTTCTATATGATATGTAGTTCTATTTTATGGTGATTCATTGTTTTCTATATGATTATGTTTCCTAGATGATGTATGTATATGTGTTATTAATGAATGTTTCTACATGTGATGAGTTTATGAAGTCTATGATGTTATGATGATTCTATATGATGATGGATGTAATGTTCTATATGATGTTATTTATATGTGATGGTTATATGTACATGCAATATTTACATTATGTATCTTATGATGATGGAATGCCTATTATGCCATTATTTCATAGATATGCAATAAAGATGTCAATGTTACTAGATATTTGAAATGCAATGTAACTGTATGAAATTCTTATAGAATGTATGCATATGAAAATTATCTAATTTTTTTGTTATGTCACATGACTCTATCATTATGTCAGAAAAAATAAATGTTAGCATAGATGATTTCAGAATGTTAGTAAGAAACAACAAAGGTTGATTGAAAAACATATGATCTTCGATATTTTTCCATATATGCTAAGCTTTCATTTTATCATCATTGGGTTGGACTGACACAAATGGATAGTACACACCATGATATGAGATAGACCATAGTGTACAAATTCATCCATTTGCAAAAAACAGACAGTCTTAGACAAGGAGTGTCTTAACTCATACTAAGGACAAGATTTCCATAGTCATTTTGTCTTGACAAACCACAAATAACAAACAAATAAAAGACGGATCATGAGATGTCATTGCTCCTCTAAATCCTTGATAGGACATCCTTGAGAAAACTAGTAACATGACTCAAAATCCAAATTTCAAAAAGACAGTTGACAATCAATAGCCAAAGAAAAGGAGTCTTGAGACATCCTTGCTTCTCTAAATCCTTCAAGGGACATCCTTGAGAAATCTAGTAACCGGACTTATGCACAAATCAATAAAAAGATAAGACAAAATAAGATATAAATTCATAAAGCCAAATAAAATTATTCACCAAAACTTGATGTTGTGGGATTGGTTGATTGTTTAATGTTTGACATAGCGTAATGTGAGGGATGACACATACCGCATAAGACGTTGAGTCTAGTTTTGACTTGGTGACTATCAGTGTAAGGCATGACAAAGCCTGGTTTCAGAAAGACACATTCCATATAAGATGTAGGAGCTTGATGACGTTGATGTGACAAGATACATGAGGTTATGACAATTTGATGGCGTCCATTGACAAGAAAGACATATCTTGCTTAAGACATAAGTTGGTCACTCTAACAATGTGTTTGATATTGACTTGATGACTTTGAGATATTTTCCCTTTTGATGCATGACTTGTTTTAATTCCTTGATTGATTAAAAGTGTGTGTGTGGACAGTGTATGACTTGAGATGATATACCCTAAAGGACTGACCTAATGCAGTCTCAGGGGCTCATCGATTGATTAGCCTTGCCTACGTGGTACACGTAGAGACCTCATAGTTCGACCCAACTTTAACTGACATAACTAACTAAAAATATGTACTCAAGCTAATGATATGCAATGTGTGTGATAGTGAATGTGATAAACCCTATTGGACTGACCTAGTGTAGTCTCAGGGGCTCATCAACTGGTTAGCCTTGCCTACGTTGTACATGCAGAGACCTCATAGTTTGACATGACCAATGACTTTGAATGTACAAAGAGTCATGATTTTAATGTGTGTGATACATGACAAACATAGACTAATAGACCTAATGCCTCAGGGGCACATTGACTGATGGCCTTGCCAACATCCAGTCGTAGAGGCAACATAGTTCGACTATGTCTACGACTGACTTAACATAACTGACTTGACTTTGTTTTTGGGATTTTCTGACATGTTTTGATTTTTTTTGGATTTTTTAAGTTTTCTAATGTTTTTGAATTTTTTTAGGACATTTTCTAATGGTGTAATGCTATGTACAAGGTCCTCATGGCACAGAATAAGGATTTTCCCCCAGTCGGCAATAAGACATGCGAGATGGAGTGGGAAATGTGATGGAATGGACTTTGATGTCAATCGTTCCAAGTAATGGATAAGAGAACCATTTATTATGAGGGATGGTGAATAAGTCTGATTGGAATGATGCTAGATGAAAGAGCAAGTTTGACTACACATGGCGCCTGTTTTCCAGGTTTTCACCATGTTACTTATCCATAGCACCACCGAAGTGGTTTTCACTATTGGACGAATTATTTCTCTTTACTATTTTTTTGATTTTCCACTTTTTTTTGGTGTTACAAAGATGCCTCTTTGCCAGGTTTTCATCAAGGTAACCATCTTTTTGTTTTTTCTATTTTTTTTTTGTATTTTTCCGATTAAGACAAAGACTCTCAGAAGCTACGCATAGAACCTCTTCAGATGAAGGTTGTTGATTGCTGACAAAAATGGTTATCCTTCAAGGGTAGAGAGTTGATACACTCCTGATCCAAAAGCTTCTGTGACAATATATGGCCCTAACCAGTTAGGTTCAAACTTACTTGGTTTTTCTCGTTCAACTTGATTCTTGGGATTCTCCATTAAAACTAGGTCACCAATGTCAAAGTGTCTATTTAGAACTTTCCTATTATAGCTATGATGAAGATGATTCTGATATGCTTGCAAGTAGTCTAGTGCTTTCTATCTTCGTTCATCTAATAATTCTAACTCTTGTAATTTGGATACATGATATTCTTCATCGTCAATGTGACCTTTCAAGGATACCCTCATGGAAGGAATTTCAACCTTAATAGGTAAGATAGATTCAGATTCAAATACTAGGGAGTATGGATTGGCACTAGTGGGAGTATAGATGCTTGTGTGGTAAGCCCATAAGGAAGGATTAAGTTATAGGTGCCAGTCACGACCAACATCATTGACAGTCTTTTTTAGGATTCTAATAATGGTTTTATTAGATGCCTCAGCTTGGCCATTACCTTGTGGGTAATATGGGGTGGAAAAATGATGTTTGATATGGAACTCTTCACATAAATGGCATACTTCTTGGTTTTTGAATGGGAAGCCATTGTCTATGATAATGGATTGGGCTACACCATACCGAAAAATGATATAATTTAGGATAAACTTGGATATTTGTGTGTCAGTGATGTAGGTCATGGGAATAACTTCAATCCATTTGGTGAAGTATTCGATGGCGGTTATGATGAATTTATGGTCATTGGATGATGGAGGGTATATCTTACCTATGAGGTCAAGTCCCCATTGGGAAAAGGGCCATGGTGATGTAATCAGATGAAGCTCCTATGCTGGTGCTCTTATCAAATCTCCATGTATCTGACATTGTCTACATTTCTTTACAAAGATATATGAGTTCTTTTCTATTATAGGCCAACAATAACCTAATCTCATAATCTTATGGGCTAAAGTAGGACCACTCGAATGGGATCTGCATATACACTCGTGCACCGCTCGCAAGGTTGTTTGTTCTTCTTCAACATCGAGACATCTCATTAGGGCGTTATCTAAGGTACGTCTATACAGGTATCTCCGATGATGGTGTATTTATCTGACTTACAGATAAAGGTTATGCGTTGGTTGTTTGATAGGTCTAGAGGTAAGGTCTGATCATTTAGATAGTCGAATACGTCTATGTACCAAGGGGAAGTAGGACCAATAATTGTACACACCATCATAGAATCGGGGACATCATAGGCAGGGACCAACAACTGTTCACCCAAAAACTCAAACTTAGGCACGTTGCTCCTAATATCCAATAAGGAACCCATGGTTGCCATAGCATCTGCAGCCCTGTTTTGAATATGTGGTATTTGTTGAAAGTAATATCATCAAAGTACTGCTTGAAACTATCATTCATGCACTTGTAGGAGGCAAGTTTCTCATCCTTAGTCTCATAATCATCATTTACTTTCCAGATTACTAGTTGAGAATCACCCAAAACATGTGGACTCTTAATTTTCCACTGGGCTGACATTCTTAGTCCTATCACTAAGGCTTCATACTCTGCTATGTTGTTGGTGCAAGGCAAAGAAATTTTGAATGATTTAGGAATAGTATCACCTTGAGGTGTAACAAATAAGATACCTACTCCTGAACCATGATTTGTATGTGACCCATCAAAGTATAATTTCCATTTGGTTCTAGTGTCAATGTTGAAGATGAATTCATCAAAAAAATCTGCCACTAAAGGATGGTTTGCCTTCATGGGTGCATCTGCTAACTAATATACAATCACCTGTCCTTTTATAGCCTTCCTCTCCACATATTGGATTTCATACTCACTAAGTATCATAACCCATTTAGCCAATCGACTTGTTAATGTTGCTTTACTTAGGGGATACTTGAGGGGATCAATCTTTGTGACCAACATTGTTTGGCAATTTAGCATATAGTGCCGAAGTTTTTGAGTACCAAAGACTACCGCAAGATAGGCACATTCTATGTTATTTTAATTTAATTCATATCCCACCAAGGTACGACTAATGTAGTAGACTTCTCTTTCATGACCTTGATCATCATTTTGTGCAAGAAGAGCTCCTAATGCCGACTGAGTTGCTGAAATGTATAGTATCAACGGTTTTCCATCTTTAGGTGGAATTAAGATAGGTGGAGTGAGCAAATAATCCTTGATTTGTTGTAAAGCTTCCTGAAATTTAGGTGTCCACACAAATGGTACTCCTTTCTTGAGTAAATGATGAAATGGGTGTATTTTGTCTGCCAATTGTACAATGAAATGCCTGATAGACTGTAATCTTCCCTGTAGTGTTCTTAGTTGACCAATGCTAACTAGAGGAGGCATTTCTATGAAAGCTTTTCCCTTCTCTGGATCTACTTCAATACCTCTTCCTAAAATGATATACCCTAGAATTTTCCCTCATTTCACTCCAAAGACACATTTCTTTAGATTTAGCCTGACATTATAATTCTCTAGCCTCTGGAATATCTAGAACCTTCAAATGATCTACCCTTATTTCTGATTTAGCTATAATGTCATTGACATAATCTTCCATGAGAGTATGTACAAAGTCATGGAAAATAGTAGTCATGGCCTGTTGATAGGTAGCTCCCATGTTCTTAAGCCCATAAGGCATAACATTCCAACAGTATGTTCCCCATGGACACGTGAAAAATATCTTGTGTTGGTCTTCAGCTGTGATTTTGATTTCATTATATCCAGAGAAACCATCCATGAGGGATAGCATCTCGTATCCTGCTGTAAGATCTACTATCATGTCTATGTTCGGCAAATGGAATTCATCCTTAGGACATGCCTTGTTGAATTCTCTAAAGTTTGTGCAAATGTGGATGCCCCCAGTTGGTTTAGTCACTGGTACAAGATTTAAAATCCGGTCTGCATAGTCTATGGTTCTTATGAATCTGGCATCCATGAGTTTCTTAAGTTCTGCTAAACTAGTAGAGCAATATGTGGATGTATTTTCCTTAACTTCTGTTTAACTGGCTTAATACCTAGTTGTAATGGTAGATGGTGCAATATAAGGTCTGGATCTAGCCTAGACATGTCTGCCTATGACCATGCAAATTTTATCTATCTCTTTGTGAAGAAGTCCTGAAACTCTTGTTTTTCTATCTTTGTCAATGATGCCTCAAAATAGACTACCCGAGGGTTTTCTTCTATATTTATGTTGACTTCAATAGACTCTTCTACTAGCATTGGTGACTTTTCCTGTTCAACAGGGAGAATATTTAAACCTCTATCCTTGGGTGCCTCAGAGAGATTTTTTCCCTCAGATATGTCCTTTATTTTTACCATTTCTTCATCCAAAGGCGCCTTTCGGTTTTCACCTAGGGACTCATCATTTTTCTCATTTTTATTGTTTTTCTTTTTATTTTCATTTTTACGACTAGAGGTGTAAATAGACTCCTCAAAATATGCTTTGTCATCCAAGTCTATGGTAAAACCAACTTTATGATCCCCTCTAGGTATGCCTTCTCGAAGTCCCATGAACTTAGTTATTGCTTCGTCGTCCTCGAATTTGTCTAAGATGGATGTACCTTGTTGATCCCAGTAAATAAGTTTGAGATATATGAGGGGCATGTCATCATCAGAGTTATGAAAGGTGGAAGCTAACAAGGTGAATATAGAGTGGTTGACATGGTCTCAGAAGTTTTGGACTAACTCCTTGTTCTTTTTCCTATGGGTAGGTAAACACTGATGTGGGACTATTGCAATGGCTAGGTTGTCAGAAGATGGTTCGTCAGGTGTCGAACATGCATGATCAAGGCTTTCCCAATAATATTTCTAAAGTCTTTCTTCTTTGTACAAGGAATTCTTATTATGGGGACTAGATGGTACAGGTTTTATCATTAGGTCCAATTCTCCAAATAGATGATCTAGGTTCATGGTGTTGGTAGAGGAAAGGGAATCCCATTCATAGTCACTTGAGTCAAGGGATTCATCGTAAACTGGGGGAAGTGGTTCATGAGATATCTTGATGTCTGCAAAAGCACTCACTTCCTCTTGAAATGGTGACGAAGTACTAGGAAAACCAATTCTAAGCGGTTGAAACCCTAGCCCTAGGTATTTCGGTCATGGCGAGACAATGATTGGTTCCGTCCTTCCATTTTGATATAGTCCTAACCCACTATGTTTTTCATAGCCTTCACTTTGCATTATATTAAAGCCTTTTCCATATTGATCCTTAGCTATTTGAATAGATGGTGAGGGGTATTCATTGTCTTCTTGGTACAACCAGGAGGTAATATCACTTTGGTCCACAACTTCTTCACTTAACTCTCCCCATTTGGTCAATGCCATTGTAGGGAGAACATGAAATATGACTACTGACTATCTTCTATCTACCATGGGTAAGCCATATGCTTTAGGTGGAACTAGCTAACTAACACAATAGGATGCCTTCATGTAATAATCTCCACAACCCTTGTCTTGGATCTCGACCTTAGGAGTGGATGATGGTGGTTTGAATGAAATGGACTTGGTAAGATGTGATGGATTAATGTATAGGGATAAAGTGGATGATGAGTCTTCTTGATTAATAGGTACTTGTCACTGTGGAATTTCCCTTAGGCTTGTACAGTATTGAAAAGGATCTGGATCACCATCAATCATGATCTCGGTGCCATTATATGGGAATTTAAGACATTGGTGATATGTGGAAGGTACGACTTTCATTGCGTGTATCCAAGGTCTACCTAACAATAGGTTATATGAAAGGGTGAGATCCAAGACATGGAAGCTGGTGTTCATAATTGCTGGGCCAATTCTGATAGAGAGTGTGACAACTCCTTTGGATGATCTTTCCTCATCATCATAAGCTTTGATGACTATATTCTTAGAGGTGTCTATAGATGCTTCTAAGAATCCTAATTCCTTAACCAATTTTAGGGTACACAAGTTCAAACCTACTCCTCCATCTACTAAGACTCATCTAACTTTGGTTTGATGGACTAGGACTTCAAGATGTAATGGGTCATTATGATTATTCTTTTCGGTTGAGTAATCCTTTTGGGAAAATGTGGCATGATGGGAGTTGGTTAAATATCCTACCATTTATTTGAAATGATTGACATCTAAGTTGGTAGGGACAATCGTGTTCTGTAAGGCTTTGTCGAGAATGGCTTGATGCTCAGGTGATAAAGTCGATAGTTCCAAAATGGATATCTATGTGGGGGTTTTGCTTAGTTGACCAAGGAGATTGTACTTAGACTTGGAAGACTGCATAGGTGGCTTAGAAGAAGGACCTGGAATAGTTATCTTTGTTCTGTGTGTGTTTACAACACATTCTGGATGCTTCTTAATGGTGATGGTATGAACATTTTTATTTGCAGCTCGAAGGTGATTTATGATATTTGTTTTTCCCTAGTCATGCTTGGTATTTGCATAATTGGCTGATGGATTATTCTTGGTTCCGGAATGGAGGATTTTCCTTTCGTGTGGTCATGTAATGGGTCTGTGAAGACCTTATGATCACTATTCTTGGTATTTTTCTACCCATTGACCTCTATGGTTCTGTTTCCAATAAAGTCTTGTATAATATTCTTTAGTTGTCAACATTGTTGTAGGTTGTGTCCTTTTGTTTGACGATATTCACAATAGGCATTATCATCCCACCATGAAGGTTTAAACTATCCAAGATCATACTCTTGGTTCCAAAGGTTTAATGAGATTATTTTTAATCAACTCTTTGAAAATTGTCTCGATTAGTTGCCCCAAAGGGGTAAATTCACATGTAAATCTCCTTTATGGTCGTTGTTCTTGTGAATTTTGGACAAAATTTGTTGTTTTATCTAGATTATTCGTCATGTCTTGATTGGGGTTGTAACCTTTAAGGGTGATAACTGGTTCTATATGTATGGTTTTAGCATCAACAATGCCATCATTTGTAACATTTTTGTTTCTAGACCAAAATTTGTTTCTATCATTGGGTGCGTTTTGATGTTGAACCACTAGGTTTCTAACTGGTACTTTAATTTCTCCTTTGTCAATAAGGCCTTTTTCAGGGATGATGCCCTTTTGTACCAAGTCTAGGAATGAAGTACAACAATATACCCTTAAGTCACTTCTCAATTTTGGATTGATGTTTTCAAGGAATATCGTGACTTTTTTCTTTTTTGGTATTTCAACTAGACATCTGTTAGCTAGACTTCTCCATCTCTGGAAGAAAGTGGTGAAAGTTTCACCATATTCTTGTGTTGTGCGACACAAGGTAGCTATGGTTATTTCATTGTCTATGTTAAAGGAAAAGTGTTTGAAAAACTTCTCAGCTAATTCACCCCAGGATCATATGCCATATGGTAATTTAGAGAACCATTCTAGTGCTATCTCGATAAGGGTTCGCGAAAATAGTCTCATCAAGTATGTGGGGTCATATGATATGTCCATACATGTCATAGATAATTCTCTAATGTGTTCTAAAGGATTCTTCCTCCCATTATACTTACGTAAATTCGATATAATGTATCCATGGGGGAAGGGTGTTATGTAGAGTGCTTTGTCAAAAGGACATGGACATAGATCTTGCACTGAGATAGTTCATTTTCCTGACATAGACATGTTGTCCATCTGTTGTTGTAGCATTTGCATTTGGTTTTGGAGAACATCTACTTGTGTCAAGGAAATTTTTTTTGTTTGGATCAATGTAGGTGTTCTGAAATGTTGTGTTCTGTGACGGGTTGTGATTTGGCGAGGGAATATATCCCATTAGAATGTTTTGATTTGGTGTGGGGATATTTCCTCTCGGAATGTTCTGATTTGCTATAGGAATATTTCCCTTTTGAATGTTCTGGTTTGGTGTAGGAATATTTCCTGTTGGAATGTTTTGGTTTGGTGTAGGAATATTTCCTATCGGAATGTTTTGATTTGGGATAGTTGTATTCATGCCAAATTTGGCTCTTTTACCAACAGTGTTTGTGCCAAAGGGGTTTGATGAAGTTGCTCCCATAGTAAATTGTACACCTTGTGTTATGTTGAAAGGGATTGTGCTTATAACTGATGATGTTTGATTAGGTATTCCAGTTGGTATCGTTGTGGTAATTTGGGGAATAGAAACACCTGACATTACAGTTTGTGTTGGTTGAGTAGACGGTGTTTTCAAAGTGTGAATATCAAATCCTAGTGGTAGTGTGGCACCTTCTACTAGCAACTTTGCTAGATATCATTGGGGATCATTTTCCAAACAATCATCCATAAAGGATGCAAATTTTGGATCTTGTACGACGGCCTCTATGTCTTCAACATAAATTTCTCCATGTGTGTCTCTAGTGACGTGTTTTTCAAGAAAATATTTGTGTGGTCTTTCTTTCCCTGATGGTTGATTTTCGAAAGGATTGACAAATTCGTTAGGGTCCAACATTGCTTTATGTTTCTTTTGAGACCTTGTTTCGACCATGAAAAGTTTCTCAAAATAGGGTAATGCAGACTATGTCTAAAAATTGATATGTCCTATTTCTGTGTTTTTTTGGATTTTCTAGATATAAAGGATATTGCTAAAGATTTCTAAAATGATGAATACTAAGATGATGTATGGTAGGATGGAAAATATGCAAAATCTCGAGTAGAATATGATGGTAAATGATTCTAAGATGGGTATAACCTACCACCTATGGAATAAATCCAAGCAACGATTTGAGTTGACCAAGGAACCTGATTGTAGGACAAAGATAGTTGACAAGGTGAATTTCCCAAACTAGACTGTTGAGCTAGAAAGATTCACAAATAGGACCAAAGTGACTAGGTTCAATGATGAGGACAAATTGGAACATGAACGTATCCAATGACGTGGAAATTTGTTCTATTCTACTATATGCAATTTCCTAGGAAGTGTCTAAATGTATGCAACTTAGGATGACTATGACTAGGACATATATGACACCTAATAATGCAAGGTTTTGAACAATTTTTTTCAAGTTTATGTACAAGGTTGATCTTTAGAAACAAAAATGAAAAAGACAGTTATACTTTCAGACTCAGTTTGCAGTTTTTGATGTTTTTTGTTGACATTCAAATGCGGTTCACCTTTCAGATACATTGGTTTTTTTGATAGATGTGGTTTTACATTCACATGCGGTGATTTGACTAAAACAGATTGCAACTATTGACAAGAAATTTTAACTTTCTGACATATGCGGTTTTCTTTATGACAGATGCGACTTAGCTGATCATATGCGACTCAGAATATGGACTATGTGGATCTAAACTATTGACAGACACTTGTGGTTTTTTGATTGACAGATGCGGCTTGCATATACACATGCAACTCGAAAAGTGATAGTTGCAATGTAGTATCTATATTATGAAACTGGACCTTGTTGACAGACACATGCGGCATTTTAACTTAACAATTGTGACTCTCTAAGATAGATGCAGTTCTAAAAATAATAGTTGCGACTCCATTTGACAGTTGCAGTTTGAAAATTGATAGTTGCGGTTTTCTGAAGATGGTGTTTTGATTGACTCCATTTGATGATCAATTTTATTTTTTATGAATATAGCAAAAAAAAGCACATAATACAATGTGTTTTTAGTTTGCAGTGATAGATCTATTAAAAACTAGAGAACAATTACACCCTAGGCTGTTTGGACAATATTTACTGAGTTCTTACTTGGATAAATCCAGCTATGCATATTCAAGGCAGATGACTAGTAGCTTGACCCCATTGGCTCCCCTCCACGACACTCACTTATATGGGGTAGCCAAGCTATTGTACCCATGAAACTCCCATGACATACATCTCATCTCCACACATGAATCATAAGAATGTAAGATGACTTCACAGATCTAAACCTACTGCACCATCAAATAGATAGGATTTTTGAAAAACTACATGGTTTTTAGTAAGGGCATTCCATTCGTGGGGCACCATCTAGTATAGTGAGAGACCATTTTTTCCCTTCTCATCGGAACACTGAGCGCGATTTCTGGGGTTTCCCCGAGAAATCCACTTTTATATACCGGGTGGAAGTCGTTGGCTAAAGCATGTTACCGGTCTAAGTCATCTTGGGGTGAGTACTTTTTTCCCACCAAGACAAGCTCAAGTTCTAGAGTCAGTAACCATTTCTCTTACACCCAGGATTGAACGAATGCACAAGGGGAGAGGATACTTCAATATACCAAATTGTAAAGGGTTACAAAATGTGCTTTCGCACTAGACAAAGAAAACACTGATTCTTTTTAATCCAAATGACAATTATTTATCTACCAAACAGAAAAGCATTTAAATAAAATAAACAAATCAATGTATTCACATAAGGTCCTGCATGCAACTAATTAGTAATTTTTCTATTTCTTCAGCTTTCGTCCTACAGAAAAGAAGATGTTTTTGGTTTTAGTTTGGTCTTCTACGCTTCGTCCTATAGAAAACTAAGTTATCCCCCTTAACACAGTTGTGAACAAAACATTAGTGAAAACAAAACAAGACAAAAAATGAAAAATCAAATAGCGAAAATATGGAAGTTAATAAAAAATGAAAAGAAATTTTACCAGGAAGATGTGGCTTTTCAACTTACAGATGCGGTGTGATGTTGATAGGTGGATGCAGTTCGATGTTGACAGGTAGATGTGGTGCAGGATATCGCGGATGCGATTTGAGTAGTCTGATGCGTTGTGGTATGTAATAGATGTGGTTTGCGAATGTAGATGCGTCATTTCTTCAATCAGATGTGGTTTTCCGTATGATTCCTGCAAAAAAATAAAATGGAAAGACGAAACTATGTTGTGAAATTTGAAGCGTGATTCACGTTAGGTTCACCAAATGTATGACCTAGAATTAAGATGGAGAAATCTGCACTAGAATAGATGATGTTAAATCTAATCTAACAAATATGAATCTAAAATCAAACAACTAAGAATGAGTAAAAATGAACAAAATAATAAAAAACCATAACTAGAACAGTCTCACTGAATATGCTTCCACTCCTTCGAATTATCTTGATTGTCCTTCTCCATTTTTCTATCTCAGTATTCTTGCCCTCAGGTTTTCAGTATTGATGCAAGCATAACCTGGATGTATTGTCTCAGAAAAATATCGAAGATAATATGTTCTTCTCAAAAGTGTTGATTTCAGGAGGAGGAATAATGATAATGACAGGTCAATTATAGATTTTGTGTTTTCGAACAATCGGCTTAGATTTGAAAGAGAGATCGACGGATGAGATTGATGAATGCAATGTGATTTGAGTTATGTGTTAGTTAGAATGTGAGTTAGGAAATTTTGCAAGATAAAGATTAAATTAGAACAATAACTTAATCTTGTGTCAAGACTATTTGAAAATAGAAAGAACGTGAGTTCAAGATTAAATAAACAATTTAATGTTCAGTTGAGAGTCTTCGAAAATAGAAGAAATAGAATTTGAATGAAAAAGACAAAGTTATAACTCGAAGAATAATCTATTAGAATGCACAGATGAATTAATTAATTAAATAAAGATATTTAATTAATAAACACATTCATGCATATGAGTTAGAACTAGTTAACTGACTGGTTGTGATAGAGAGTTTCCTCATAGAGACGATCAGATATCAAATCCAGAGATAACTGACGGATTTAAAATAGATCTTGAGTCAGAAGGTGAGTGAATGATTAGATAACTAGATGACAGACGAATGTGATAGAAACAATTAATTATGAATTAAATGTTAATTTAATTCAACATTCGAAAATTGAAAGATATTAATTAAATAAATTATGTAATTTATTTAATTGACTGTTGAAAAGGATTAATTGAATAATTAAATAATAAATATTTAATTATAGTTGAAATATGACAAAGGGGTAATTAAATAATAAATTATTTAATTTAAGAAAGAAGAATTAATTAGTTAACGACATAATTAAATAAATACGATTAATCAAGTTGAATAAAGGGCCATAATGAATTAATTAAATAATTAAAAGGGGTATTTGATTAATAGAGGAAATATGTGTTTAGAAAGGTAATTAAATAATACACATTATTTAATCATGACCATGGATAATTGAAAATCATGTCGAAAGTGGTACTCGCAGGCCTAGACCAATTTTCGGTGTCTACAAGATGAAGTATAAAGTTGCAAAATAAATTGCTTCAATATTGAAAAAATGTCTTGCATTATTGTCATGTAGGTTCCAATATTACATCGCCAACTAATTTTGATTAGTATTAGTATTTCCTAAGTGGTAAGATAAATAATTTTCTTTATGACAAGGAGACATCAACTTATCCAAAGAAGTCTATGAAGAGTCTCTTCAAAATAGTGATGTGTGAAAGAGTTTAGTTATATTGCACCGTTCCTTCCCATTACATTAATGAATCTAAGTGGGAGTATGCTTTGTGAAATGCATGATGACAGATCATGCAATGTGACTTATCGGTGATAGGTAGATCCAGTTTCAATAGGAGATGATAAAATATGAATACGTGGAAAGCTCCTTGCTAGCCTGTTGAGAAGTCAATGGGGCCCTGTCAAGACCCGCAAGATATAGGGATTGGTGGATATTGATCTACATTGGCTTGATTGTGATCATCATTGTATTAAGTAGATTTAATAGTTGAGATAAGCTAATGAATAATCCTATGGCTATCGCTAAGACTCTATGTATCGTAGAAACCTTTTTTAAATCAATTTGTAATATAGTGATGTGCAATGGAGTATGGTCATCACATATATTTCCTCACATCACTGAAATTGAATATGAAGGCTTAATGAAGTAGCGATATAGTGATGATCACTACATCATTGAAGTAAATATGCATTCAATAACTTTACAGTGATATGGTGATAAGGTAAGAACTAACTGAGAAAATGACAAACTATTGATTGAAGACATGGATACACAAGGAAAATAGGAGGAAACTTGGTAGATGATCATTCATTGATTTTTCATCCTTGTTGGAAAATCAATATTCATTCAATTGATGTATTTGACAATGGAGATTCAAGGTATAACCCTAGTCGATTAGCAAGTGTAGAATGACATAGCTAGGACATCAACTCTTGGCATGGGAAGACACAAGTGATGGTGTGAGTTCATATGTAAATGAATACAATTGTGAATGTGTTTGATATAATGGTGAAGAATGTGGCATAGATTTTCATGTCAATGAACAAGGTATGAGATCGATCTGAGGAAGAGAATAATTGAATCAATTACATAGATTATTAGGTAGATATCCAACAAGGATTTTGTTAGCTACTGGATGAAGATGAAGGTTCAAAGGTAGAGAAGAACACACAGTTTGAATTGGAATCCACTGCATAGGAAAATGGTGAAACAATATAGAAAACCATAGATATATCCCACCCAAAATCGAAATAGTTTATTTTTGAATTTCAATCAGGGTTACAGAATGATTTTTGTTGCTTCTTGGTGAAGGAAAAATCTGATATATATATATATATAATTATAGTTTAGAGATATGTGTTGGTTGGTCCATGTGAAGGAAGACTATAGTGAATGAGTGAAGTGTGTGTTACTTTATCAATGTGTCAAAATCTAGAATGTATATTTGAAGGTGTTTACAATTGTGTGTGAGAGTGAAACAGAGAGAGAAAAACTTATGTACTGAATTGATGCATTATGGGTTTTGCAGAGCCAGTTCATGTATACTTGAATTTGTAAATCCATAGAGGTGGTTTCCTCAGTGTATGTTGAGTTGTAGCTCAGAGTAGGGTGTCGTAGCATCCTTGAATTTGTAGCTTCAAAAAAAAGGATTTGGTTCTTCCTTAGAGTTAGAGCTCTTAAAATTGTAATTGAACTTCATTTCTTGTGAGTTTGGATTAGGATAGTAGATCCTTGTAGAATTTCTCATCATGGTTTTTCCCATATTGGGTTTTCTATGTATATTTTGTGTTCTATGTTGATCTCTCTTGTGAATTTGGTTTTTATATATGTTTATGTTTTAATCTGCATAATTGAGTTTAAGGTTTGAATCTGCATAAGGGTTTTCAAGACTAAACTTTTTTATATCTACTGATTCACCCCCCCTCTTAGTAGATTATTGTGTTCCAACATACCCATAGTGGTATGGGATACAAATAAATGGTGTCAAAGAATGAAGGTGATTTTGGTAATGTAGAGGTAGTAAAAGCTAGATCAATGGTGGTCATATGAAGCATTGAGGAATATTGTCATGAAGTTGACTATATAAAAGAAAGCCAAAGTATGCAAGTAAAGACTCATCTAATATAAGGAAGGAAGGTACATTGTTGTGTCCTTGATTCATGGAATAAGCAAGAAAAAGATAGTATTATTGAAGAGGTAGTGACTTGTTGTCAAATTGCACCTATGCAATAGCAATGACAAGTATCTCATAGTTGAATTTAAAAAGACAATATCAAACCCTATGCTAAACTTTTGGAACATATGAGTCCTATATAGGGGTCTATATAACTATATTTCACATTCTATTTAGTATTTATCATATAAGTTTGATGATATAGCCTCCAAGTAATAATCAAAATATGATAATATTTAATGCTGTAAATGAATTCTTTCAAGACCCAAGTATGTTTCAATTCCAGATCTATGAGTAACATGATGTAGTTGTGGGTAGAAAAACATGACAATCTACATGATGATTAAATGCATCATAGAAATAATGGCAATCCCAACACCATATTTTTTGTGTATGAAGAGGTAGTAGCCTTGCTTGGGGTTGCACTACAAAAGCTTGATGGCAGAGTAGAAGCTAATGGGTATTTTGAAGGCAATCTTCTCATTGCAATCAAGACATAGTGACTATGCAAAGGAAAAAATTGCAATAACAATAGTCAAACCAAGAATTGAGCATCCATCCATGAATCTATGATAGTCTATAGGGTTCCAAGGTTACATTATCTTGGACAAATACACATGACATTCAATAAAGGAGGCAATGTTAAGGCCCAAAGATCTCCATGTCAGTGTTTTACACTATGGCAGTGAATAAATTTTTAGTCAATAAATCCTTCTCTATGATACAACTGATACAAAAGGGTAGGGTTTTAATGAAACAAAATCATGAGGAAGATGCTCACCAAGCCTAAACATTGTTGTCGTTGAGCTTGATAAAATTATATTGAGTAACCACAATGAAGTGAATGTACACATTGATTTTGAAATGGAAAGTAGGGCAATTGTTGTCATATTATTGAGGTTTAAGGGTTTTCATGAGAAACATGTATGAAGACAACCATGAAAATATGGTGCATACTTACCAAGTAATGGATAGAGATAATGCATAAAATGTTAACCTATGACAAGCTTGTAAAGGAAAATGTAGTCCCTTCTTTCAGTTCTACGGTAATAGGGTTTCAATATGACTATATGTGAAGGGTGGTTCCATGAAGGGATAGCATAAAGAATAAGAGGAAAGTGAAGTGATATTCATCTTTGTTTTCAACATGCCTTTGACCAAAATAAGATGATTCAAAATAATTGATTTTAGTTAAAGGCCTCTTAAAAAAAAAGGATATCTATTCCTTCACCTTTCAAAATAGTTATCAAATGCAAAGATGTAGTTTTTGTGCTTTTTGAGGATTTTTTCAAGGATTTGGTTGTCTGATTTGAAGGAAATTTTCTAGAAGTTTGGTGACAAGGACTAATTATCTTTCCAAAGAAATATTTCCAAATCTAAAACACTAACCAAATGACCTAATTCTTAGAGATTTAGTTAGTCATTTGTGTAGGGGTAGAATTCAAAATGCAAGATTGGAAACAAGTCAACCATCTTCAGCATCAAAAGAGGGCACCTAAGTTGGAAAATTAGAGTTTTCCTTTAGTTTAGGAGTTTATTTCAAGGAATTGGCAGCATTTTTTCATCAATTAGTTTCCCCTTATCATGGAAATGTCTAATTTAAGAAGTCTTCTTTATAAAAGCATCTCTTAGACCTTAACATTTTTAGTTCTTCCTTCTTTTGCATAGAAAAATCTTGTTTTGTGACTCTTTTTCAAATAAAAATATATTGTAACACCAAAAATCCTTTCAAGTTAATGAAATGGAAGTAGTGTTCCTACTCCACTTCTTTTTTCTCTCTTTGCAATGAATGATTTGATGTTATAATTATGATTTCATGTTTTAATCCTTTTTTATGTCTCATTTATGAAAATGTTGGAGCAAGACTTTCATGTCAATACAAATTATATGTTGTGTTGAATGGTTTTAATAGGTTGTAGTTGTGAAAATATTTATTTTTCCTTCAACAAGATTTGAATCCTAAACCTTAATATGAAATACTTATGCATTGCACGTTTAAAATTGATTTTTGAAAAAAAATGTATTTTATTGATGTTGATTATGAGCTGGAGCAGCAAGTAAACCTTCATTTCTAGTGCATCACCTTCTTAGTTTAGGGTTTTTCTTTTCAATCATCCTTTTATCCCTTTTCCTTGATTTTTTCAGTAGTTTTAGGTGCTCCTTTAGGGGAACCAACCCACTCTAGAGATTCATCCTCACTATAAGCAACCCACAACTTGAGGATGTTTCAATGTTTCACAAGATGACTAAGTTTTATAATGATATTGTTTGACTTGCATGCTGATTTTTCCCTTTTTTGCTTGATCATCAAAATTGAAAAAAAATTCCAAAGAGACCAAAAATTTGTGAAACTTTTTAGTTTTCAGCTATATAATTTTCTCACCATACTAGTGTTGCAATTTCTCTTTGTTAGCAACTCAAAAATTAGCCTCCTCAATCAAAAAAATTGTAATTTTCTTATCACTATCAAACACTTTCCAATGTGTTTAATTATCAAGTATTGAAGGTATTACCAAAAATTTTACATATTTCTGTACCTTACAATTATTGACATCATTCAGAATATCATATTGTGCTCCTATAGCACAAACCTATCAACATGCATGTTTTCATTTATAAGTAAGGATAAAAAGTTAAAAGCATCAAATTATTCAATAATATCCCAAACTATATGTCCATAAGGCTTGATAAAGTCATTTTTTGAGGCGTTTAGACCTCTCACCTATTTTACAATGAGTTCACTATCCCCAAAAATCTATAAGCACTTATTTTTTCTCATTCTTTCCCATTCTAAGCCATGAAATAGTGCCTCATACTTTTTTTTATTATTAGTGCAACTAAAAGTAAACCTAAAATCTAAATAGTACTTCTCACCTATAGGAGACATATGAATTTCCCCTCCACCAACACCATTTTTACCCCTTGATCTAGCAAAATACAACTTCCATAACTCATTTGATTGATCTTCACACTATTGCTTTTCATCTTTTACCAAGTTAGGGACAATAATATACTATTTGTGAATCAAATGGATACCCAATCCTACTTCTTCCATATGTTTGAATAGATCAACCTCATAATTATTAGCTACCCACTCATCTAAAAAAAATTAGATATGCCTTCTATGGGAATATTAGGCTCTTAGATAATAGGTTGTCCCTCTTTCTCATGAATGGTAAAATTTGCATTAATAACACTAGGAACATATGGCTCTATATGGGATTTATCTATAGGCTATGGTTTGATCATTACTCTAGAGACATGCCTTGTTCTAAAAATGTGTGTGACCAATGTGCAAATAGATAACCTCCTAATTTCATAGTGAAGTCTCTAGAAAGGAATATGGAAAAATATGGCGGTACATCTATGACATAAATTTCTTGAGGTATGGAGAAGTCTAGAAAAGAATGAAAGGTGAGGCGCAAAATTTTAATGACTCCAATAGTATTAATGGTTGTCCTATCAAACTATACTACTCCTTTTGTAGGAGGTTCATAAGATAATCCTAGTTTTTCAACTAATTATTTTATGGAATTAAAGATTTTCTTGGTCTTGAGTCAATCATATGGTTATGAATGAGGTGTTGGCCAATAATCAAAGATACCTAAAATGGAGATGGTTTGACATATTTGACTTTTTGTTCGATTATAGCTTGAGGAGTATTACCAAGTGCAACTCTAGGTTTCTCTCTAGAAACTTCATTTGACAAGTCAATGTTAGACAAAGCCTTTTGCTCCAAATATTTTTCCTAGGAAGAGATATAGAGTCCCATATTTACATAATGACATTTTTATTTTTCATATGCTCCAAAATATTGAATGGAATTATACTAACCTTTTGTTGTCCTCCTGGAACAACATCTTATATTTGTAATTGTTGTGGATGACTTTTTGGAAGATATTTTCTTACCACAATTTGCACTCTTGGTAATATTTGCACATTTTGCGAGTTTCATGTGTTGGAATTTTGGAGAGATTGTTGGAAGTTTTCCATTAGGGTAGGTGCATGGAAATGGGTAGCCATTTCATGGACACCTTTCAAAAATATAACGTGCTTGCGTTATTGCTTGTTAAAATTTTTTTTTAAAAAGTGAAAACCTGTCATTGTTATTTCGACTATTTTTTTCTTGTAGCCGCGGCCAAAACCCCCATATTTTCATGATCGCATTCTAGGAGGAGAAATTCAACAATTTTTTTCACCAACAATTTATATTTCTTCACAATTATGGCACCACGACAAGGAGGAGGTGTGAGAGGTAAGGATTATGTGGTTTTTGTTTTGAATTAGTTAGTTTTAGGTTGAATTTGATATATATATGTTTGAATTTTTAGGAGATGCAGATCAACCTACAAACCCTAAAGATCCTCAATAGGAAGACCAACCAAATCCTCAAGATCAAAATCAACCACAACAACAAGCTCCTCCACTAATCACTCAACCCCCTCCTGGCACTCAACAAAATTTAATGAGTGAAATTGAGAACAACAAAATGAAAATTGAGGATTTGATCAGTAGGTTGAGTGATCTAAATGGTTCAACCGTAGAAAGAATGACCCTAGCAAATTCATTGAAATATATGTTAAAAAATTTAGATTCAATTAGCAAAAAAATAACTGGATGGCAAGATAGGAGGTCGGCGGCTAGGGATTATTATGCAAATAAACTATCATAAAAATATGTAAAGGATTTAAAAATTACAAAAGGTGGTTTGTGCACATTATTCACTGACCCACACACAAATCAAAAGCTTACCCTCAATGCGAAGAGGTTTCCTATCCATTGGTGCCACCACTAATAGATTAGGGACCAATTTTATGATAGGTGGTACATCGTCTTCGATTACCCACCATGCAACAATTGCGAGGTCCCATAGTATTTCCTTAGGAAACTATACAGTGAGTTTGTATTGAACAAAATCCCAAATTATTTTGATATGAGGGATTTCCAGGGGAGACATGGAGGGTTAGCTCAAGATAGACCCAATGCATAGCTAGATCCTATGTGGCTAGGGGAGAGGTGGGGGGTTATGCCTTTCATCGCGAAGGAAAGTGCTGATGTAGAGACATTGTAGGAGATCAACACTTTGACCTAGAGTGTCATACATCATACTAGCCCTATTCTATAGTGCCATCCAGGGGAATCTTTGAGTGGTGGCCTTCAAACACATGTGTATCAATCTTGTGGGGCTACTTGTTCATATGACCCCACCGAAACTCAGGAGACTAGTACGTAGGATCTGTCTATAGCTATGGAGATGGAGAGGGCAGATGACATTTTGCATGAGGCATATGGCATTGATAGTCAGGTAAAAGTTAGTGCATGTTCATTGATATTAATTTATTAAATTTCTATTTTGAAATGCAAGATTAACTAAAAATGTTTTATGATTTTAATAAAATTGTAGGGTCATAGTGTTGAGACTAGATACACATACCCCCCACCAACTTATTTTTACAATACATCTATCACTGGGGTATGTAACTAGTAAACAATTATAAATTTATTGCATGTTAATAGCCTTGTTTTATGAATGGTAATTTAATATGCGATTTTGGATGTTGAACAGACTAATATTGGAGGTTTTGAAGGAACACTTCCTAGTGGTGATGGATTTACTCAAACCTACATGGAGGTAATATAATAAATATTTTAACTAATGAATCAAGTCCTTATTATATTTGTGTAGTTTATATGCATATCGTTGATTATGTTGAATAATTTGTTGTTTTATTTTCAAATGTTGCAAGCCGAAACAGCTATGAATGTGACAAGGGCAATGTATATTGGTGTGTCATCTACTATACAATCCTTGATGGATCTAACAGGAGAGGTATGAGGCAAATTAGTAAATTTGCATTTATATTTGTTGTTATAGATGTTAGTTAGTGAAAAATCAAACCATTATTGATTCACATAGTTTAATTTCTATTTGTATGGTTTATACAAGGCTTGAGCACGCCTGAGAATGGGTGTGAGAATATTTTCCTCATGGAGAGAGATCATGAGATGGTGGTAAGTGATTATTTTTTCAAATATATCATTTTTTATAATTTAATTTCTATATATTCATGTCTTTACTTTTTATTGTAACAGTTAAAACTTCACTATGAACTAAACCCTAGGAAGAGTAGTAGGAGCACTCCTCGAGCACAACAAAAATGAGTGATAGACCTATCACCATCCGATCGAAAAGAAAAGGGAAAATATTTATTTCCAGGGCATGGAGAGCAATGACTTTTGATTCCAGAGCCCTTTGTTGTATGCCTACATGGCAGTTTTGTACATATTTTTATTGGACATATTTGACATTGTATGCCTATATGGGATTCTCGTAGGCTTATATGACTATTTTGTACATATATTTCATACTAATATCGACATATATTGACGTATTCCTACATGGCTATTTGGTTAATACAAATATCTTTTATCGATGCCTATCCATATTTACATTCTAAATTGATGGTTCAATAGATATGAGTTGCATGTATTCAAGTGTATAATTTACAACTTACATGTATACTTTGTGACTTATGTGCGTTCAAATGTATACTTTGTGGCTTACGTGTTTTCATGTGTATACCTTGTATTCATGCATATACTTTGTATTAATTTATGTATACTATGTATTTGTGTGTATAAATTTTGAGGCTTACGTGTTTTTGAGTACTTGTGCTTCTCTTATTGACATGCATATGTTTGAATTATTCATGTGTATGATTATTAATTGGTTATTCCTAGCATTGATCATTGTTGTCCTTCATGATTTGTCTTGAATATTGATTGATTGATGCTAAACAACTTTATCTAAAAGAAAAAAAGACATTTACAATTGGCATTCCATGAAATGATTCAGAAAAATATTCCAATATGTTCTTGATGCATCACTATCAAAAGATTTATATGTCAACTTTTTGCAATATTATTTCTTGTATATGAAATGGACTCAGGAGAAAGCAAGTTATAATTTATAATTAAAATAAGAAATGGACTAAATGTTGTCCTAGACCCTGAATAGGTCTATTTAATAAAGCAACACACTCTCAATCACTCTTCGAATTGTAGAGAACCATTGGTGATGCAAAGTGGCTCAACCAAGTTGTGATTTGACACAACTTCTCTCAAATATGCCCACTAAGACTCCAAAATTCACTTGACTCAATGATAAGAACTCTCCTATTCCTTTATGGTCTTGCACCAAACCATAGCCAAAAGAAATCCAACTCAACCCTCTTTCAATCCATGTTAGCCTTGGGACCATACAGGAAAGCTGGAGGTTGTATCAAGTACAGGATCAACAAGTTTGTATCAAAAATATAAAAACTAGAGAATAGTGTGAATAATTCTTATTAGATCTTCTCCAAAAGTTCATCAAAAAACTCCATTCGAGCCTCTCAAGGCTTTATATTGTGTTTTACACCCTTCTCTAACTGATCCATGCCCTCAACTAACTAAAAACAAACTTTCAAAACATGTAACCATTGCATTTCAAAGTTGTTGCTTTAAGCAACTTACAAATTTGCAACTTTAGACTCCTCCAACCTAATGAGTACATCTAATGACCTCTAAGCCCACACAAATGGCTTAAAAATAGCCTTATTACATCAAAAAACTCCATTCTTTCATAGTCATATACAAATTCATAAATTTTCCTTCAAAGGCTACAAAGACAACTTCTAGTGCAAGATTGAAATTTTCACATTTTTTATCACTAGACCCAAAAGTCACCCTAAAACATACCTAATGGTCTTAATTGACCTTATTCAAGACAAAGCATGCTCAAAATACCCACAACAACCTATTGACCAACCTATTCACCATCAGATAATCACTAAAACCACTAAACTAGACCTTCTTCATCAAATGGAGGAACAAGGTGCTCTGCACCAATGATCATACACTTTTCATGTGGAATACTCAGACTTCTCAACCATATTTGTATGTGTTCTCTTTTCTAGTGTTTTGATTGCAATCATAAGGGATCAATTCGGTTGAATGCAAGTCAGATCAATTCCACATGTTTGGGTGTGAAAGAGGACTATGCCTAGTGTAAACCTACCTATTGGAATGCATTGGAGTAGTTAGTTTGGTCACACAAATTGAAAAACAAAATTTGCACCACTTTGCAACTTTGCATAGCTTGAATTTGACACTTTTTCCATCAATTGAAAATCCATCACCATGGGAAAACCACTCTGAGATAGCCAAAAATAAGAGAAATTTTTTTAGAGGGGTCCAACGTGATCCTGTAGGATTAAACGAGAAGTTTCTAAGCATCACGGTATCTAATTAATAGCATGCTGAAGTTTGTAGCCATTTTCAACTTTGGACCCTTAAGGGATCGATTGAGTGGAATGTAGCTCAGAGTGATTTTGCATGTTTCAGTGCAAAAAAGGACCATACCTAGTGTAAACATACCTATTCAAACACGTTGGAACAATCCTCTTTGTCACACAAGTTGTAGAGCGAAAGTTGCACCACTTTGCACAGCTTGAATTTGACACATTTTCCATCAAGTGAAAATCCACTGCCACAACAAAATCACTCCGAGATAGGAAAAACTGAGAGAGGTTTTTGTAGAGGGGCCCATCCCTATCCTATTGTATTAGACAAGAAGTTCCTAAGCATCACGGTATCCGAGTAATAACATGTTGAAGTTTGCATCCATTTTGCACTTTGGACCCTTAAGGGATCAATCCAGTGGAATGTAGCTCAAAGTGATTCCACATGTTTGGGTGCAAAAGAGGACCATTCCTAGCATAAACATACCTATTCAAATGCATTGGAATAGTTTTTTTGGTCACATGAATTGCAGAACAAAAGTTTCACCACTTTGCAACTTTGCACTGCTTGCATTTGACGCTTTTCCATCAAGTGAAATTCCGCCGCCATAGGAAAACCACTCTGAGATAGCCAAAACTAAGAGAATTTTTTTAGAGGGGCCCAATTTGATCCTATAATATCAGACGAGAAGTTTCTAAGCATCACGGTATCCGAGTAATAGCATGCTGAAGTTTGTAGCCATTTTGCACTTTGGACCCTTAAGGGATCGATCCGGTGGAACGTAGCCCAGAGCGATTTCGTGTGTTTCGGTGTGAAACAAGACCATTCCTAGCATAAAAATACCTATTCAGACATGTTGGAGTAATCATTTTGGTCACATGAGTTGCAGAGCGAATGTTGTACCACTTTGCAACTTTGCACAACTTAAATTTGACACTTTTCCCATCAAGTGAAAATCCACCGCCACCGGAAAACCACTCTGAGACAGCCAAAACCGAGAGAGGTTTTTTAGAAGGGTCCAATGCAATCCTATAGGATCAAACAATAATTTTCTAAGCATCATGATATCTAAGTAATAGCATGTTGAAGTTTGCAGCCATTTTGCACTTTGGACCTTTAAGGGATCGATCCAGTGGAGGATAGCTCAGAGCGATTCCGCATGTTTCGGTGTGAAAGAGGACCATGCCTAGTGTAAAAATACCTATTCATATGTGTTGGAATAGTCTTCTTGGTCACACAAGTTGTAGAGAAAAATTTGCACCACTTTGCAACTTTGCACAACTTGAATTTAACACTTTTTCCATCAAGTAAAAATCTGCCGCCATGGGAAAACCACTCCAAGATAGCCAAAACTGAGAGAGGTTTTTGTACAGGGGCCCAATGCAATCTTGTAGGATTAAACAATAAATTTATAAGCATCATGATATCTGAGTAATAGCATGATGAAGTTTGCAGCCATTTTGCACTTTGGACCCTAAAGGGATCAATTTGGTGGAACATAGTTCAGAGCGATTCCCTATGTTTCGGTGTGAAAGAGGACCATGCCTAGCATAAAAATACCTATTTGGATGTGTTGGAATAGTCTGCTTGCTCACACAAGTTGCAAAATAAAGGTTGCACCACTTTGCAACTTTGAACTACTTGCATTTGATGCTTTTTCCATCAAGTGAAAATCCGTCGCCACGGGAAAATCACTTCGAGATAGCCAAAACTGGGAGAGTTTTTTGTAAAGGGTCCCAATGCAATCTTGTAGGATCAGATGAGAAATTTCCAAGCATCACGGTATATGAGTAATAGCATGCTGCAGTTTGTAGCCATTTTGCACTTTGGACCCTTAAGGGATCGATCTGGTGGAACGTAGCTCAAGTGATTCCATGTGTTTCGGTGTGAAAACAAGACCATGCCTAGCATAAACATACCTATTCAGATGCGTTGGAGTAGTTTATTTGGTCACACGAGTTGAAAAGTGAAAGTTGCACCACTTTGCAACTTTGCACAACTTGAATTTGACACTTTTTCCATCAAGTGAAAATCTGCCGCCACGGGAAAACCACTCTGAGATAGTGAATATCGAGAGAGGTTTTTCTAGAGGGGCTCAATGCAATCCTATAGGATTAGACAAGAAATTTCTAAGTGAAATGGAATAATTTTTATGGGGTTTGTGTCGCTGCCCCTGTAGATTTTGATGGAAAAGGGCATGAAAAATGAGGTTTCACCCTAGGGTTTGATAAAATATTGCATGTAGAGGTTGGGTGATTGTCTTTTGAGTTTTTGTAGGTTATTTTAAGAAGGTCTGAGGTGGTGTCATGTTCTGGTAAGGTGTGGAACCATTCCTTTCAATAAACCCTCCTTATACTAGCATAAAATAAGGGTTTTGGTTTGGCATGGTGGAGTGAGTTTGTCCTGAGACAAATTATGGATCTAAGGGTTCGGATACATGATAATTTCTACACCAACAAGTTAAGGGGGTTCTTAAATGTTTAAAGGTACGTTCCTTTGTAAATTATGCCTAGTTAGCCTAATGAGGACAACAAAGAAGGTCATTTTTAATGCACATGTTCCAAGATAGTCACTATTGATTTTGAAGTATGTGTTGTAACTCAATAATAGCTATCTAGATCAGTCATTTTTTTGTGAAGTCATTTGAGAATATTTCCTCAAAACACCAATTGGAGCCACTCTTTTCACTTGAAAATTTATCATAAAACCCTTTAGCAACAACTCCACCTTGGTTTCTTGAATTCCCCTGCACAGATAAACACACACACACACCTAAAACATCCTAATTCGACCTTACATGCTTTATATCACTTCTCTAATCACCTAATGACCCCTTTGAGACTTTGAATACATTACACATGACCTTTACATGACCTTTTTCACATTGTTTACATTTTAAAATTCAAATTTTGCAAATTTTTCTATTGAAGGCATTTACAAAACAAGGTGCTACTGCACCAAACATGAACTCCAAAATTACAATATTTGAGTAAATCTCATTATGTAATTAAATCTCATTACAATGCCTTAGGTACTTCGTTCTCACAAATATTTTACAATGTCACTCATACATTCAAGATTCTCTTTAAATGTCTACATCATAGGTTCTCATTATGAGGTTAACTTCAATTGAGTAACTTGAGATTCCATTGCTAAGCTTCACACACTCTTTTATAATGGCTTGAAATCAAAATTGAGATTTTTCAAGATCATCAAAATAAAGATTCTGCATTGTTTTTTTTGCTGAGATTATCTTTGATGGCTCATAAATCAACATTTTCTACAATGAGAGATCAATCAATTTTTAGTAGTTTACTTACAAATACGCAAGTAAACGAGAAAAAGAAAGAGAATCCAAAATGGAAATGAAATAAAAATAGATGGAAGGAACTTATAGATAGGCATGCAGGTCTCACAACTTAGTCACTCCTAGTTATACATCTTCACTGGAAATTCCAACATACCTATTGCACACTACACCTCTCATAAATAGATTAAGTTGAAATTTCAGATGCTCTTATAATGTCTACATCATAGTTGCTCAAGATAACATTAAATTCAAATGAATAACTTGAAATTACCTCACCAAGATTTGCACACACTTTTCTAATGGCTTAAAATCATTATTGAGATTTGTCAAGATCATCAAAATAAGGATGTTGCATTGCTTTTCTGGCTAACATTCTCTTGGATGGCTCATATATCTGCATTTTTTGCAAGGGGACACCAATCACTATTTAGTATGTTACTTACAAATACACAAAGTAAAAGAAGATGATAGCATTGGCAACAAACAAATTAATGTGCATACAAGTATAATTAATAAGAAACAATGTGCATATACTTACAAATTAATTCAACGAACCATCCAGGTCTACTCTACTCTTTATTGTGTCAAGTATTGCCTCATGGTCAGACTCACGGACCTTCCACAAGGTCTTGTTCAAAGTTCTACCCCCATATTTTGTCAAACAAACATTGGATGCCACGATAAGGTTCGAGTAATGAAGAATCTTACGATGCATGTCAAAGTCCTGGAATAGCCAATGTTTAACACTCGAATATGGGTACCTTCTAAGCCATGTTCCAGTAACCACAATTGAGCCTATAGGGTATTCGATGTTTTCTCCATCTATAACTGGGGCCTCCAATTTATTTTTGGCCTCAACACAAAGAAACAAGTAATAGTTTGTTACCTCTTCATTGTCTTCATCTGCAATAACTGCATAAACATGCCCTGCATTGATATGTGCAGAAAATATCTTGAAATTTGTCAACATTACAAATACATTACAAAGTAAGATAATGATATAGAATTTTGATAGCTAAGAAAGTAGATATATCACCTGGTTGAACTAAATCTGATACGTGGTTAAAGTCGACCGATGATTCCATCTATGTTAGTTTCAATTCCATCGGAGGGTGATATGTGTGAAGTGGGCTAAGATAACTTGTCAACCATTTGTCAACCCACTCCCCTGACTCACAATCATTCCAGGATTGCATTGTACATGATGAACAAAAGCATGTTATCTTTCATGTATCAATACTCCATGAACCTACATTTGAGCTAAGGAAAGAGTGTACCTCACTCGATCGTATTACTGTACAATAGTCTTTATATGGTGCAATGTTAGTATCATCCATCAACCAAAAAACTCTACGAACTGAAGACATACCTTCATTACCTGGACCCATCAAAGCATTACACCACTCGATAATTTATTTTGCATCTGTCAACTTTGCACTATCTTTATACTTTAACTCTTCTCATGCTGATGCTCTTTTCACGCATGCTCTTGCACCATCATGCTCCCCCTTTCCATGTCCATCCTCATAAAATTTCCACATACATTGAACACATGTAATTACATGCATCCTGCACAACCAGTAGAACATGCATGATTTATTGAACTATGTTGCATAGTTATTAGACCATATTATATGTTGGTTGTATTCTATGCCCCTCTGCGCCTAACCATTGTAGAACATATGGAAACAACCTTGCACAAAATCTGGAGAATGTGTGTGATCATCACTAATGTAAAAGTGGTACTCCCTCAATACCTTCCTTTGGTCATTTGTACTATCAGATGCATGAATGAATGCTATGTGCACAAATATTGAAACCTATGTGGAGTTGTAATACTATGACTGCATCTCATGTTGTGGCTGTAGAGTGTATTTCTCTGCAAATTCAACCATTGATACTATGCTTCCAGCTGGAAAGGTTTCCTTGCATATCTTGAATTGTGTGTCCAACCATCGGGCTCTATGGGTATGCATTGCATACTCAAAAAATATACTGTCATGAACCATGGACATAAACCGATACACTGGAATCTTCTCAATAACCAAATCACACCTTTTTTCTCTAGACCCATCTTTTGTAGCATATGCCATTGTTTTATACTTCCCAAACTCTACTAGTTTTTGTCCCACCTCATCTGTGCTTTCCATATGTTGACATAATGGCATACGCTGGAAGCCACTACAATGATCACATGAACCATCCAAGCATGTTGTCCTATAGAATATATGGATATCCTCTATTTCACATAATTTTTTTGATAAGAACTCTCTTGAAGATTTTGGTGGGGCTTCTATGCCACAATCCTACAAAACATCGTTAGTATGCAAATCTACACATATAGAATGATAAAAATCATAATGGTTAGAAAATTCAATATGTAGTCTACAACAACATGTAGTGCATGTGTGATTTATCTTGACATAAAAAGGTTTAAGCATTTCAAAAAATATTTGAGAAATACTAATTTGAGGATAACCATTTTCAAAATTTTAAAAAAATTAGGTTGAGTCATATCCAAAAAATGCTTTGGATGTGGCTCACAATTCCAACTACCGATTCTCCTTCTTACCACATCCTTTTGATTTGGAGATGGCCTTGTGTTATTATTCCAATACTCTTCAATTAGTGTTCTCAAGGCTTCAACAAATTCTTTATCTTTTCATGATAGTCTCCTCGAGAATGCCCATAATTCATTTGAATCATTGCCCTCAATTCTTTGTCACCTTTGAATGGCTCTTGATAAAGTTTTTCTACTAATTCCCATTTGCTCACTTGTCCTTCTAATGAGATGAGCTCTCTTTGTTTGACAGCTTACCAAAGTTGATGTAATGACATGTTAGGTGACATTAATATCCTTTGAGCATTAGGTTTTACCCACACTCTCATAAGAATCCATTAGATTCTTCACAATAGTGTCTTCACTCGATGCATTCGATGTTCTCAACCCAAGATTCTTCATGATGTTCCTATAATTTACACCCCACATCATTTCAACAAATAGTTGACATCTTGTAGTCTCATTTATCCTTTAAAATAATCATTCCCAAATCTTATCGGCATATCTTCTACAAGTGTGTGTTGAAATATTACCTTCCATGTGCTGAAAAATATCATCATCAATATTAATCAAATACTTTTTCTTTCTACGCAAAATTGTAGGTGGTGTTCTCCTAGGTACACACATCTCAAAATTAGGAATTTCATCAATATTTAATTGAGGTGGGCTAGATTTCGTACCTTCGATTGAGGGTGGAGAAGAAAACATACCTTGAGGTTCACATGGGGATGATGGCATACCTTCTTCATCAAATCCGAGTGACGATGTACTCTCAACTTAAGATGTGTTTGATCGTGTCCAACAATATTCACTTGAGGTAGATGGTGTCCCTCCATATTCATTTGTAATAGATCGTGTTCACCCATATTCACTTGTGCTAGATGGTGTCCCTCCATATTAGCTTGTGCTTAATGGTATCCCTTCATATTCACTTGTCGTAGAGGGTGTGTCTCCAACTACTGTATCTGAATCTATCTTACGAGGATGCTTTCGCATTCATGCCTTTTGTGCTGCCAATTCTCTTTTTTTTTTTTACAGTTGAGGTTCCTCTTCAATTGGCTTTTTTCATCAATATTTTCCAATTTATTCTTTTCACGATATGCCACCACCCAAACTCTCTCCTTTTATTTGAAGGTTTCATTCTCTTCATCTTTTAGTTTCTTGTTTGTCTTTTTCTTCAGCATGGTGGATAATTTTATTTGTACCATGGTAATGAGGTGAATATTAGTTCCTAAAAAATGTTTCCATTCAAGTTAATTGAAAAATATGTCATTCAAGGCTTCATTTAAATAATACTTAAAATCATCCTGTACAAAATTTAACCTAGCATAGACAAATGTGACATGATTTTTTTCAATCTATAATGCCTTAGAGAAAACTAGTATCGTGGCATGCCATGATTGCAAGATAGGCTCAAAATGGAAGCATGGACATTTGAAAAAAAATGCATTTTTTAGCAAAGTTGTGAAGAGATAAGTTAGTTAATAAGTTACAAAAATATTTAGATACATTGGGGGAGTTTATTTTGAAGGGAAATAAGATAAATATCATGTAAGTTACAATCATAATGAGTGTAATGGCATTGTGAGTGTTTGATAAGTTTGTGGTGTAGGAGCACCTTGACAATCTATGCTTCCATTTTGAAATTTGATTCAATTTTGGGTATCTCCATGTTCTAAGAGGTTCATTAAAGAAATTTTCCATGTATTGGAATCATTAGGAGGTTTAATGTTTAAGTCCTATGTGTATTTTTTAAAGTTGTCACTATTTGTAAAAGTTGCGCAAATACAAAATTGTGAAAAGTTACAAAAACTATGAAATAGGGAAGGTGAAAAGTCATATGGGCTTATTTTCACTTGGAGGCACTTAAAAGTTGATAATACATGTATTTAATGCCTTTACAAGGCCTCATGTATGCTTTGAAAGTTGTGGGTGATTGAATATTTGATTTTGAATGAATAAACACACTATTTTTCTATATTTTATTTAGAATTTCACTGTTTCAGGCTCTTGTACAAATTTGTACCGGTAGGAATGCTTGGTTGAATGTTTGTAAGTGTTTTCACACTCAATCACCTCCCACATACAATTTTTTTCATGCATTTTTCTTAACGTTTGAGTCAGATATTGTATTTTTTCTCTAAAACTTTCAAACCCTCTGTTAGGGTAAACAATGAACTTGAGAAATTGTGTTTCTCCCATTCTACTCGGTGAAATTTCTCAATTTTGGTGTACAAAATCCTTTTGGAATGTAATTTCGTATTTCAAAGGTTACCAATCATATTGTGAGGACTAAGGTGTGAAGAAAAGAATTTTTCTTGACTGTAAAACTGTGTTCTGACTGGTAAAATAGGGAATTGTGAAGCTTAGAGCTTAGGGTTTATGGAAATGTGTTTTTAAATGAACTTATAATGGACTTATAAGCTTGGGAAGGTAAAATGAAATGTATTTTATGTATTGTTTATGAGGTTTTGGTGTTGGGGGTAGCAAAACCAATAACCCCTATTTGCACTAAGGCTTAGTTAGGCTTATTCTCAGACTGAAACAACTAGTTTACAAGAATTTTCTCTGAAGGACTTAATATCCATCTTGTAATATGTTTTGTATGAGGGAAATGGGTTTCCAAAATGAGTATCATAGTATGAAGTGTGTGCATGTTTTGGGAGATACATGTGAAAATTTGCAAATGCTTGGCTACTAGTAATGTGGACAGTCAACAAAGGAATTGAGTTTGTGTGTAAGGGCAGACTTCTGAAAGGTTTCATTTTTGTTGTACTAACTCAAACAAATATTTATTAAGCAAAAACAGGTTTTTTTTTGCCTTAATAATTATATTTTGTGTTTGTAAACAATGGTGCCATTATGGAAGATTTAAGACAACTTGTGAATGACATAATCATTGGCTGATGTTTTGAGGAACCTAGTTGATTGTAATAAGTTATTTTCAATATTTTCAAGATGTTTTTAAGGTCCAACCTATAACCACTTGTTAACTACCAACCTATAACAACTTGTTAACTACCAAGACCTTCATTTGTCTTAAAAATTGCTAACATTGACAACTTTTGCTAAATAAGCAACATTATGCAACTTTGTTGTCCAAGACACCTAAGACCACTCAAGCACCTTTATTTCATCCCTAATACAACTTATAGACTCTTGTCTTTCACTTCCATTTATAATTTTAATAATTTTCCTTCAAAGATTATATGGCAAAATTGACAATTTTCTGAAGCAAGAGTGCATACTTGCACATTTGATCACAAAACTCACAAAATCCCTAAATACGTGAAATATTGGTCTATTTAGAACTTATTTTCAATAAAATCTATGAAAAAGCTTCTAAAAACTCTTGAACTCACCCAAAGGCCTTAATACATATTGTCACCAAAGTAGATTTTGAAACATGGTTGTAGGTGCCCCTGCACCACGGGTTTCGAATATTGCAAGGGGAAGCATGCTCAAAGGATCAATTTTGGTGAGATATTTGGAATGTTTATTTGGTTTATTTCAATCAATAGCATGCTGATTATAGTGTCTTGGATGTATGGATAAAGTTTGGTAGTTACCTTCCATGATTTTTTGTTATTTTGCCATGTAAGTTACAACATTGAGTTCTTGAATTAGTGAATCATGAACAAATTGAATGGTTTTGAGTTTCTAATCAGATTTATTCTATGTTACAATAAATTTTATGATGGTTAATTTATTTTTTGAGTCTGACAAAGAGTTGAAACCAAGTTCTAATGTTTTGTGGAAATATGAAATCAAGTGAAATTGAAGGATTTTGATGAAAAGATGATTGAGTTTTGTTCGTTGATCTTCTTCAATTTAAGTTAGGGTTAGGAGTACCCTTGATGATTTATGGATCCTGGTAGATGCTCTGCATCAAGTTTAAAGTGGTAATTGGAAAGTGTATATAATTGTGTAATTTAAAATTTGCATGGACAACATAAGGTTATAATGACAAACAAAAATGAAAGCAAGCCATAATAAAATGAAAGAAAATGTGTAAATACTTCACATACCTAAAAAAATAGAATTTCAAATGGAGGAGTTCAACCCAATTGTGTAGCCTTAGCTTCTTCTTTCTTCAAACTCCACAACAATTTGACTTGTTCAAAAGCTTGTTCCCCTCCAAACTTCAATTTTATATGAGTTTTCAATGGAATTAAAACTTCAATTGATATTATATGTCTTTCAACAAGGAAACTCTGCTATTTCATGCAAAGGTGGTAGAAAGATCATGGAAAAGGTGATGGAATGTGAAAAAATTTCTTGCACACTTCACAACATCATCAAAAAGCTACTTTTTGTCAGAGCACGCGTAGAACTAGGAGAATATGTAGACTCTGGGCCTTGACATCACATGTATAATGAGTTTTTTCACCATTTTGAGTGGAATAAAAAATTCTCTCACGTTATAACATGAGCGCGTTATTTCTTCCTAAAACAGTAACATCTCTACTTCTTCAAAATGTGCACACGTTATATGAAATATGGTTTTCTTAATATATTTCTTTTCTCCCTCTTTGTCTATACCCTCTATCCTAATTTTATATCTCTCCCCTGCACCCTTATAGTAGAGGAGATAGAGGTTTGTGTGTGTGTGAGAGAGAGAGAGAGAGGTAGAGGGAGAGTGGGAGAGAAAGAGGGAGAGAAAGAGAGAGTGGGAGAAGGGGAGAGTGGGAGAAAGATAGAGTTGGAGGGAGAGAGGGGGAGAGTGGGAGAAAGAGAGAGTGGGAGAGAAAGAGGGAGAGAGAGGGACAAAGAAGGAGAGGGGGAGAAAGAGATAGTGGGAGAGATGGAGATATAGAGGGAGGGAGAGATAGACTGAGAGAGAGATAGAGGGTAGAGGGTTAAAAGTTAAGGGTTTAAACGTTAAGGGTTTAAATGGTTAAGAGATAGAGGCCCAGATGGAGATAGTGGGAGAGATGGATACCCCTATACCCTCTTAATCCCTCAACCCTCAACCCTTAGCCCCTAAACCCCTAAACCTGAATCCCTCAACCCCTATACCCTCTTAATCCCCCAACCCTCAACCCTTAAACCCTAATCCCTCAACCCATATATCCTCTTAATCCCTCAACCCCTATACCCTCTTAATCCCTCAACCCTCAACCCTGAAACCCTAATCCATCAACCCTTATAACCTCTTAATCCCTCAACCCTAAACCCTAAACCCTTAAACCCTAATCTGTAAACCCTCTACCCGGGTGATCCCACAAAGCTGGTTTATAATTTTTGAGAGGAACTGATTTTTGTTGAAATCACATATTTTTAGAAAATATAATGATTTAAGCCTTTAAAATTTCTATTTTAAGGATTCCAATTGAAGAGTGTTTGATCAAACCACCTTAGATCAAACCCCCTATGATAGAACCTCGCTAGTTTTAAACCATACCTATAAATGAGTCTCCTTTACACCTATCAAAATGCTGATTAAAAAAAAAAATTGATTTACCTTTTTGGGGATCAAATGAATTCATATTTATTTCAAATGATTATGGTAGTCCTCGAAATGAGCTATCCCACAAATATAATTTTCATGTTTTGGTTTTATTATGTATGTGTTTTTTTAGTTTTATTAAACATAGGTTTTTCATCAAAAATAAAGCTCTTTGTTTTGCACATGTGGAAAAATATCAAATTATCAAAATAATTTTTTTTAAAATATGTCCATGCTGAGTATTGATGTCCTTGATCCATTTAAAATAAATAAATTGAATTTCGATACATACAAAAAAAGTTATGTTGTATACAGTCTGCCTATGTCTGAATTGCAATTGGTTTGACTTCAAAACTCTATTAAGGAAAAAATATTCACTAAAAAACTATGAGACCAAATGAAAGTGCTAGATATCATAGATACAAATCTAAATTTGAAAAAATTATGATTTTATCCTTCATACAAAAAAAGTTATGTTGTATACGGTGAGTGTCACTTTTTAAAAATGTTGTTTTATGAAAAAAACCAGTTTTTGTGGGAGATGGAAAAAGAAGTGCAATCTTATTCCAAAACTTTTGAAAAAAATATTTTTAGAATATACAAACAAAATTTGATGAGACTCTAGTTTGCATCATCTTCAAATTCCTCACGGTTTAGCTGCTATAGGTGCCTAAATGTGAAGATTTAGTTAAAAATAATAATTTCAGTGTCCAATTTGACCAAAAATTATAAACCACTATTGTGGGATCACCCACCCTCTACCGTCAATCCTCTACCCTCTACCCTCAACCCTTATCCCCCAACCCTTAAACCCACTTAGTAAACTCTCTACCCTAATCCCTCAACCCTCTTGACCCTTAAACCCTCAACCCTTACAACCTTAAACACTCAACCCTAAACCCTAAACCCTCAACCCTCAACCCTTAAACCCCAAACTCTTAAACCCTCTACCCTCTACCCTCTACCCTCAACCCTCAACCCAATACTCTCTACCCTAAACCCTAATCCCTCAACCCTAATCCCTCAACCCTTAAACTGTTAAATCCAAGAAAAATATCTACCCTAATCCCTAAACCCTCAACCCTTAATCTCTCAACCCCTATAACCTCTACCCTATATATTGGACCCTCAACCTTGATCCCTCGACCCTATACCCTATACCCTTAACCCTCAACCCTCAACCTTAAACCCTCAATCTTCAAACCTTAACCCTTAAACCCTAAACCCTTAAACCCTCTACCCTCTACCCTCTACCCTCTACCCTATACCCTATATAGTAAACCCTCAACCCTCAACCCTTAATCCCTCAACCCTCAATATTTAAACCCTAAACCCTCTACCCCTTTACCCTCTACCCCTTACATTGGACCCTGAACCTAATCCTTCAACCATATACCCTCAAACCTATACCCTAAACCTTCTACCATCAACCAAGTAAACCCTTAACCCTAAACCCTTAAACCTTCTACCCTATACCCTCAACCAAATACCCTCTACCATTGACCCTATTCCCTCAACCCTCAAACCTTAAACCCTAATACCCTAGAAACCATCAACCCTATAGGTCCTCCACCCTAATCCCTCAACCCCTATCACCTTCTTGCTATATATACATCTCACCTCTCCCTCCCTCCCTCCCTCCTATCCTCTCTAATTGTCTCTATTTGTCGTCTCCCTCTTTCTACGTACCTCTCATTCAATCAATCCCTACCACCCTCTCTTGCTCCCTCTATCTATATCTATTTATGTCCCTCCCACTCTATCCCATTCTCTCCAACTCCCTCTCTCTCCCTCTCTCTCATTTCTCTCCCTCCCGCCCCCTCTCTCTCTCAGGTCTCTCCCTCTCTCAACCTACCTAAATAACTCTCTCTGTCTCTCTCCCCTCTCTCTATCTATCCCTCCCACCCTACCTAGATAAGTCCCTCTCACTCTACCCCCCCTCTTTCTCTACCTCTATCAGGTCACTCCCTCCCACACCCTCTCCCTCTCTCAGGTCTCTCACTCACACTCCCTCTCTCTCCCACTCCCTCTCTTTCACACTCCCTCTCACTACCTATCTCTCAAGTCTCTTCCTCTAACCCCCCTCACACTCTCAAGTCTCTCCCTTTGGCACCCTACCTACATAAATCTCTCTTTCTCTCTATCTCTCTCCCTCCCTCTATCCCTCCCACCCTACCTAGATAAGTCCCTCTCACTCCAACCCCTTGTCTCCCACTCTCTCTCTCTTAAACTCTCACTTCCACCCCCTCTCCATCTCTTCAGAATCTCTCTCTAAATTATCCCTCCCTCTAAAGACATACATAAATACATACATACAAGCATAATACATGTGTAAATATAGTCCCACATCCATACAAGCATACATACATACATGTGTAGATACAATCTTACATACATACATACAATATATATGCATTGATACATGCAGACATACGTACATACAAGCATGCATACATGCATACATACATGACATACAAGCATACATGTACATACAAACATACAAATATATCAACATACATTCAATATATTGGAATTTAACATAAAGGAGGACATAATGCGAGCATGTTATAACGCGCTCAAGTTATGTCTTAGTTGACATATTTCATGCAGAAGCAAAAACATTGTCAAAACTGAAATATAATGTGAGTGCATTATAGCACGAGCATGTTATAGTGTGCTCGTGTTATGTCTTGCTTTGGGAATTCCTGAGCCTTAGGTTTGGTATTTACCTTGGAATACCAACCCAAAGGCTTGGAGGGCATTCCCAACGACTAGAGATGTGTTTTTAAAAAAAATTCCATATTTCACATAATCGAGTTCGTGCTCACCGTCAGGATTGCAAGTGGTTCAATATCGAAAAAATTGAACACATGGGTAATGTTGGGTCCTCTCTTAGCTATCCAATGATGTAACCATTTTCACTTTCTAAAAATTTTAAGCCTTTCATCCATAATTTATTTTATTTGTATGTTTTTTTTTGCCAAAAAGTAGTGTTTGGTATTTTTTTGTTATAAATTAACCGTTCATCGAATTTTCAAATAAATTACATTTTTAGAAACTAGAATCCATTCTAAAAAATTTTAAAAATAAATAGAAAAATTTCAATTAGTTTCCAAAATTTGTACGAGTAGCATGGCCAAAATTCTATTTTTTAGGAAATTTTCACTTTGAAAATTAGTAAAAAATCAAATATTCATTAAAAAATTATCAGAAAAATCATGCATCAACTACATATTGTTAGCTAACTTCTGACTATTGTGATTTTAAAAATACTAAAAAAAAATTCACTATACGAGGGTCGTACAAGAGTTGCTATGTTATGTTTTTCTGACAAAAACAACACCAATTTGTGTACGTCCCTCTTTTGAACCCCTTAATCTAAACCATTTTAAAAATAAATTAGTAGTTTAGAAAGTAGACTCGGAGCACTTAGATTCTTTTTTTTGTTCAATATCAAAATTTTGAGTGTAACTATCCTCAATTTCATGTCCAAGGTCAGTATTTCCTGATTTTAGAAAACGTTGTCCACTTAAGTCCCTTTTTTGGGAACCATCTTGGTGCACTTACCCATTGATGATGTCTAGAAACATGAGCATGGATGGTGCATAACAACATGGTACAATGTTTTCATTAATTTAAACATTGTTGTTGATCATTTTTATTACTCCTAATGGGTTTTTGAGATGTTAAGGAAGATATTTATGCAAGTTGATTTGGTTTAGAAAGATCAGTTGCATAGAAATTTTACTAAGTGTCAAATATGTCAGTACAGTATAACAGTGCATTGGTTTTTGGGTCTATACCACTTTGCAAATGAAGATATCACCTTGTGATTCTAAAATTATGTTGATTGAAATTAGATGCACCTAAATAAAATATTTCATCATGTTTGGACAAGTAGTTTGAGAGATATGAGTAACAAAGTTTGACCTAATATATTATAGTCATCTTTTTGTAGAGTGTTCTTATGTGGGATAATCTGCACTTTTCCACATATGAGTTTTTGGCCTTGTGGTGTTAAAGATAAGCTATAGATGTTAGTTGAGCATGGATTCTAGATGGTATTGAGTTTTGAGGTCCACATGTTGAGATGTGGATACACAGATGAAGGTTGTTTCTTTTAGGTCTTATGCAAAGCTGACCTAATGTGTTTGAACGTATGTGAAGGATAAATATGTATTGATATCTTATGTGGGATATATTATAGGTCCATGCAAACCTATCTTAATATTTTTTGAGTTTTAAATTATAGTTTGTAGTGTGCATGAAAAGTTTTGGAGCCAACAAGCTACATTTTGCGAATCGCATCTAATTAGGCTAACCTAATTGATGTTATACTTGATGTGGATATATATGTTGGATTTTTTTTTATATCTTGAAGTATGAAAAGTGACATTATTATGCATGATTTGAATTTGATTAGAGAAAAGTGAAGTTAATATGTGAATATTAAGTTGAAGATTATAATTATGCGAATGAAGAGTGAGGTAGAGCGTTGAATCGGATTCAGATAAAGATTATTATTTTCTTCAATGGAACTATAATTCATGCATACATAAGATGTAATTGTAATAGTTAAAAATAGGTTGTGAGCCACCATCTCTCTTCTATCCTTTTCTCTATGGATAGTGAATCCACCTGCAGTGAGCATTTATGTAATATACTATAACCGGTTATAATATATTGTGAGATATTAACCCTCACCATGGTTTTTTCCATGTAAAAATATTGGTGTTCATGCGGTATGTAATGTTATGGATATTTTATTTTTTCTTTCCTTACTACAATTAAATATGCATTACTAATTGGAAACTTAATGTTTGAATGGTTAAATAGAATACTTATTCACCCCCCTCTCAGTATTCTAGGTGTTCAACAATTTCTATCAAAGCTTGGTTCCTTGTATGGAGATTAACCACTTTGGGAAGGTCTTGGACATTGAACGCATGGCTAATAGAAATTTTCCTATTCCTCTGGAATCTATTCCTACTTTTGATTTTATAGAAGAAGATTGCATGCTTGGAAAAGATGGAGAACTAAAAGTTTCTCTTGAAGATCTAGAAATAAATCAAGGTGAAAATAGATATCTAAAGGAAAATGTTAAAGAATAAAATGAATACATCAAAAAATTGAGAGAGAAAATCAAGAAGTTCAGAGAAAGGCATAAGGAAGTCAGTGAATAGTTGAAAGAAGCAAATGAAAACATCACTGGATGGAAAGTGAAAGTTAAAGAAAAGAAAATAATTAAAGATTGCTTGAATGCAATGGTGAAAATAAAATTTGAGGAATGCATAAGGCTTGAACAAGAAGTGATAAAGCTAATATCAGATGTAGAAAAAGCAAGAAGTCATGTAGAAAAGTTCAAAATGAGTGCTACAAAGCTTGATGAGATGATTACAAGATAAAAATTCTAAAAGAAAAGATTTCTTAGGATTTGAAAAAGGTGAAAGATCAAAAGCATATAAAACACTTAATTTAGAAGAGAAGATCAATGAGCCAAAGAAGGCTAAAGATAAGAAGAACAATGGAAAAATCTAGAATCAAAGAAATAAAGCTAGAAGACCTCCGATCAGACAACCAAATGCTCAAAGGTACCCATATTTCAATGGTTTTTGTTAATATTGCAATAAATTTGGACATAAAGCAATGGAATATAGAAGTAGAGTGAATCATGATGTCCCATCATTTTTTGGTCAATGTTTTACATGCAAAATATTTGGTCATAAAGCAAGTGAATGTAGAAGTGAAATGATCCAATCTTTCAAGGGTTACTATTATACATGTTATGGATTTGGACACAAGGGTAATCAAATAAGAACTAGAATGAATGGAAGGAATATTGTTTAGAAGAATATCATATGTCATAGTTATACTAGACCTAGACACATTTCCAAATTTTGTAGATGCAGAAATACAAGGAAATATAATCTGGAAAAAAGCAATGAACTAGTTAAAAAGGTTGATCCAATTGAAGTAAAGAAGGAAGAGATAGAAGACAAAGGAGAATTTGTACCATCCTTTTTAGAAAATGCTTCCTCTAGAAACTAAGCCAAGAGCTTTGTGGAGCTTTAATGGATATCTTTTATCTCCCACCAAAAAAGAGGCGTTGATGCCACAATACGAAGATATGTGATGAAGATCAATATTATTGATCTATTGGTGCAGATTGTGGAAGAAACTATATCAATTTAGAAATTTGTGGAGCTTTGGAAGTTAATTGTGAATACAGATTAAGTGTTGTCATCTTTATGTGTTGAAGGATTCAATGAATAATTAGGTCAAATCAAAGGGTTGTAATAAAATTTACTAAGGAAAATTCATTTCACAAAAGAATTTGAATTGCATCGAAACCCTAGTTCAACAGACGAAGTAAAAAAATATTTTTTGAATCTTGCATACCCTAGTTTTTCAAAAATATTTGTTTTAAATTAGTTTGAATCCATATTGCAATGGCTACACCAAGGGTTATAGAGGTTATAGAGAAACCACAACCAAAATTAAAGAGGTATCCCAAGAAAGCCATATATGATGACCCATTGGGTGCATTCTCACATATTCCATATGAGGTTCTACTGACTGAGGATATTAGGGATTTGATGCAGGAGCATCCAGTGGTGTAAGGGCAATCCTACATCACCCAAATATGTTTACTTTCATTTAGCTTTTTGTAGATGTTGTTGCATTTCTGGATACCCTTTTCGTCAAAGAAGAGTTTCCAACTTTCAGAACTGTTTTTCTGCTTTTTTTGCTCAACTGCTATTTTTAGCAGGTATGAATTTGAAGGCGTGAGAGGACATAAATTTAAGGGAAGCTTCAAGACAGAAAGATAAGCACTTTGGTGAAAGAATCAAATCAAGATCATTCCCGGTTCAAAAGTTATTCAAGTTTCAATTTCTACTTTTTGCCTTATAAAACCTTCAGAGCTAATTTTGAGGTACTTAGAGGCTCTGGATGGGCCCGAAAATTGGCGGAAAATGAAAGTGGTTGGCCTTTAGGACCCACTTTTTGGCACTTCATTTTAACAAGAGCCTTCCGAAAAGGTATTATGATTGAAAATACGATAGTTAGCTCTTCAGTTAGGGCTACCGAAAGTTGGGGCATAATTTGAATGTCATTTTTGGCTCCAAACGGTGAAACGGACTATTTAGGGGCTAGTTTCTATTTCTTTAGGGGCAGGTTTTTTTTGGGAAAAGAAGATTGCATACTGCGAAAAGGGGAATTTCTGTAGTTTCTTTCTGTAATCTGCATGTAATGCAAAACGCGGGGATTTGAGATCCTCTACATGTAAGAAGTTCATCATACTGAATATAATAAGATTCTCTGATTTGTGTGTGTATTTCTATGTCTCGAGTTGGCACCCTCATCATTATGAGTTTGAAGAACAAAAAAATGAAAAAATTGATATTTACTTAACAAAAATTTACTTATGAATTCTATTTGCATTGCTTATAGTATTCCATTTCGAGCATGGCTAGTGGAATTCACTCTATTTCATTTTATTTTTAACTAATTTGGAAAAAAAATATTTTAAACTAATTTGGAAAACCTAATAGCTTTCATCAATGTTAATGCAAGTTTCCATTAATTTTTTTGTTCCCTTAAAAAATTCACCTTCATCACATGTGCTTAGATAAATTCAAGTGAGTTGACATAATTGTTAATGCAAGTTTCCATTCATTCATACCATTTACATTTCTAATAAATTAAAAAATGGGAAATTTTGTGCAATTGAGAATTCTTATTGTCTTTCTAAGTTACCTCATTTCCAAAGAAATAGTGAATAATTATAAGATATAGCTATAAGTGTGAATAAGTAAACAGGATTAAAACACTTCTTAATACGACATTATATCAAAGACAAAGCCAAATAAACTAGTTCAAAAGAATAATCTACTGAAAGCATCATATTTCTCTCTATCTCCAAAGATTTATTAAATCACTATGGCTCTCAGATTGTGTAAGCAATGTGACTATTAAAATGACTATCTGAAGAATGAGATGGATGCTAATGCAAATATGTGGAACTAAATGTGATAATACTAGATGATAAAGAAACTAAATTAGCATGAATTGGCATGAAAACAGATAAATGCAGCTACAGGAGGTAGCCATGATGTGAAACCTTGATTGCTTGATCCTTGAATGTTGAATGCTTGGATGCTTGATGTTGAATTCCTACAAAGTAAGAGTGCATAAGTTAGATTATCTGGATCCTTTCTTGGTTGAATGAGGATATATTTATAGATTTCTTGGCTGTAGAAATGCACAAGCATGGCATTGAGAGGGTTGGATTCAATCTAGAGGATTGAATGGTGAGAGATGGAGGAGATTGAGAGAAATTTGGAGATTGTCTCTACCCATGAAAACACTAGGCAAGAGAAGAGGAAAGATTGATGGAGGAGGATTGAGAGAAGAATTTGGAATTTGTCTCCAAAACTTCCCGTGAAGTTTCAATCAATTAATTTGATATAATTTTAGACATAAATTAGACATGGGATATCTAATTCATTTTTGAGGAAATATAGATGGAATATTCCTTATGCCTTAATTTAAATATTTTAAATTTATTTAAATTAGCAAAAGAGGGATAAATAATTTAATAAAACAAACTATAGGATTGTTTATTGAATTAAATAGAGGAATATGAGAATTAATCAATAAAGCGTTTGATAATTTGAGATCGATGTGATAGAATAAAAAAGAGGAATGATAATTAAATCGAACAAAGTATTTAATTTGTTTATTTAATTAAGATGAGATAATAGAAGAATTTAGAAGAATGAATGTGAACTATATAAATAAATATCTCTATTTATTCAAATAGTAGAGGAATTTAGGATAATCAATTAAATAATTTTTATTTAATTAATTGGATTCTCCAGACCATTTTTAGGTGTATACATTTTTCCCCTCTTCAAAGTGATGTGTTTACGCATTGGTTCAAAGAAAATTTTGGTGCTACTGCCAGGATCGATGATTAAAAATTCAGTGTGCTCCAGACACGCCCCAAATATTGATTTTCAGATGATTGCCGATAATATGCCCCCTCGGGAGTTAAATTAATGATGTGATGATTTTTAAGATTTTTCAAAATTTGCATGATGATTTGATGAAGATTTGATGAAGAAATAATTTATCTCCCGATATAGAATATTGATTCTACCAGATGATAAAATGTTGCCCTGTTTTTCCTCCTTGTGTTTGATGACTTTTGATCATGTCAGCCTATGATTTGATATTGATTGTTGATCTTGATAGATTAGAATATTATTGATCTCATGATAGGTGAGATTCAATGATTGATTGATGATTGAATTCATGATAGGTGGGGATCAATGATGAATTGATTATTGACCTCATGATAGGCGAGGATCAATGCTAGATTGATAATTGACCTCATGATAGGCGAGGATCAATGATAGATTGATGATTGACCTCATGATAGGTGAGGATCAATGATAGATTGATGATTGACCTCATGATAGGTGAGGTTCAATGATAGTCTCTCATGAGATTTGATCAAAGTCTCACCAGAGCCGATTAGATTGATAGGCTAATTGATTTTTGATTGATTATAGGAGGATTTTAGAGTTTTTCCCAAAGATGTGGGACATGATTCTGCATCTAGTGTAGGCTGATATAGATATCATTAATCGATGTGAAAAATCTATAATGCAAATGAAAAACTAATATGAATGCAGTCTAATTTTATGATGCAACTATATGCAAACTATTGCCATTTTAACTGTACTTTTGTGCTTTGTATCATCATAGAGCTTTAAAAATGTTGAAAGTGAGTACAAGCATCAATGGTATATATTAGACCAATGACGACCTGAGTACTACTTTCATGATTTTTGATATTGCAAGCAAACACAAGCATCTAGGTATAATTGAACCGAGATTACCTAAGCATTCATTGTGTAAACAGGCAAAGATTAATCATTTGAGTGTGTGAATTTTGAATGTCATCGATGATACCTTTGCATAGCACATCCCCCGACAATTCACACATTAATTTGATTAACTTACAAACAAAAGACAATAAAAATATCATTCTTTTTCCTTGTCCCTCTAGTGAAATACATCATCGAGTTACTCCAAAGAAATGATAATCAAAAAGTACAATTTATCCATCTTTTACTTAAAGTGTTTCAATCATTATTCAGATTTTAGATCATCCATCCTGATTTTGTGATGTTTTTGGATTTTCCGATTGTGACCAAAGACCTAACCTATTAACTTACCCTAGGGGTCTCGGTGGTTGATCAAAGATTAGCCTTGCCTATATTACACACACAAAAAGCACATAGTTCGACTTACACAGACCTAAGTTTTTTGGATTTTTGCTTTTCTAGACTGAATTTTTGACATGTTTTTGGATTTTTGGATTTGATTTTTGACATATTTTTGGATTTTCTTATATGATTCATATGTTTGATGCCCTTCTGATTGATGATTGATGTTGTGTTTTGATCTTTTGTTTTCATTTTTCTGCAATACTGATGTTCTCCCATATTGGTGAAATCGATGTTTTGTTGCCCCTAGTGATATCCAGATGTCGCCTCCAAGCTTTGGAGTGAGACTTGACCATGTGAAATGATTTTGATATGGATGTAATGATGGCAAGACTAAATGATATGATATGAAATGATACTAACCACCAGACTAATGATCCTGATATCTTTCAAAAATAGATGGAGAAGCTTATCTTGAATCACATATGATGCCTGTTTCAAGGTTTTCACCAATATGTTTTGATTTCACTCTTTGCTTTTTTGATATTTTTATCATTATTCTCTTTTCTTTATTTATTTTTTTTGTATTTTTTTGTTTTTTTTGTGTTACAAAGATGCCTGTTTGCCAGGTTTTCATCAAGGAAACCTTTTTCCTAAGTTTAACCCATGCACTAGGAGATTCAAGTATAGAACTTTCTTAGAAGGATACTATTGATAGGTTCATCAAACAAATCCCCTTCTGATGTTGATAGTTGATATCCCCCTGATCCATACACTGATATGACAACAAAAGGACCAAGCCAGTTAGGCTTAAATTTCCCTTTCTTCTCCCTATCCTACTAATTCCTAGGGTTCTCTTTGAGAACCAAATCACCAACCTGAAAGATCCTCAGTTTTACTTTGTGGTTGTAACTCCTTGACATTCTCTGTTGATAAGCCGTTAGATGATTAACAACTTGTTGGCAATGCTCATCCAACAATTCTAGTTCTTGCAATCTAGATACCCTATAGTCTTCATCTAAAATAATTCCTCTGAGTGATACTCGAAGGGATGGAAACTCTACTTTGATGGGTAATATGGCTTATGATCCATATACCAAGGCACATGGTGTAGCTCTTGTTGGTGTTCTGATACTCGTTCTATAGGCCCATAGTGCAGGATTGAGTTGAACATGCCAATCATGTCCAACATCATTAACCGTCTTCTTGAGAACTTTTATATTCATTTTGTTTGAGGCCTCTGCTTGGCCATTTCCTTGAGGATAGTACGGTGTTGAAAAATGATGTTGGATATAGAACTTTGCACATAGTTCTTGGACATCTTGATTCTTGAAAGGTTGTCCATTATCAGTGATAATGGATTGAGGGACTCCATAGTGACAGATGATGTAGTCCAAAATGAAAGAGGAAATCTGCTTCCCAGTGATGGTTGTAAGAGGTACTGCTTCTATCCATTTTGTTAAATATTTTGTACCTATGATAATGAACTTGTGTCCATTGGATGAAGAGGGATGTATCTTTCCTACCAGATCCAGTCCCCATTGACAGAAGGGCCATGTTGATGTAAAAGGATGTAGTTCTTGAGCCAGTGTGTGAATCAAAATTATGTGAACCTGACACTTTTGACATTTCTTGACAAACTGATAGGATTCTTTCTCCATGCATGGCCAGTAATATCCCAAACGGAGGAGTTTCTTGGCTAGAGTTATCCCACTCGAATGAGTTCCACAAATACCCCTATGAACTTCTCATAGGGCCATTTCAGATTCATTGTGTTCTAGACATTAGAGTAAGGTACCATCAAGACCTCGATGATAAAGGATGTTTGCAATTAAAGTATGTCAAGCGGATTGGCGGATGAAGTTTCATTTTTGGTTCCTAGAAAGATCGGGAGGAAGGATATCATCTTTCAGGTAAGCATAGGTTTTTTCATATATGGAGGTCTCAATGGTTTCTAGATGGCATATGGTAGCAGATTTTGAATTATAATGGGAAGGACATGATACTTGTTCTACCATAAACTCATGACAACCACATTTCTCTGGCAATTGTAATAATGAAGCAATTGTGGCCATAGAGTCCACAGCTTTGTTCTCTATCATTGGAATTTGATCAAACTTGATATTGATGAAGAACTATTTCAAATCATCTATTTGTTGCTTGTAGGGCATCAAATTTTCATCTTTTGTTTGATACTCATCATTCACTTGATAAATGACTAGTTGAGAGTCCCCATATACCTGTAAGTTCGTGACTTTCCATTGAATTGCTATTTTGACCCCAATGATCAATGCTTCATATTCTGCCATATTATTTGTACATTGAAACATGAACCTATATGATTTCAGAATGGTGTGTCCTTGGGGAGAGATGAACAAAATACCTGCTCCTAATCCTTTCTATGTGTGTGATCCATCAAAATATAATACCCATTGTTGGGGCATTACTATTAGAATGTCTGCATCTCGAAACTCCATTGTCATTGGTCAATCATTTGGTAGAGGAGCTTCAGCTAATTTTTCAATGATTTCTTGACCCTTGATCACTTTTCTCTCCACATATTGAATGTCAAATTCACTTAATAGCATGACCCACTTTTCTAGTCTACCTGTTAAGGCAACTTTACTCAATAGATATTTTAAAGGGTCGATCTTTTCTATTAACCTGATTGTATGAGTCAGCATATAGTGTCTTAGCTATTGAGTAGAAAACACCACTGCCAAGCAAGATTTCTCTATGAAAGTGTAATTTATTTCATAGCCATTTAATGTTCTACTAATATAGTAGATGGTGTGTTATTTCCCTTCATAGTCCTCTTGTACTAATAGTGCCCCCAAAGAGATATATGTCGTTGCAATGTATAATATCAAAGGTCTTCCTTTTGTTGGCGGCATGAGAATGGGTGGTGACATTACATATTGTTTTATTTGATTGAATGTTGTTTCACACCCATTATCCCATTTGAAAACCACATTTTTATGCAACAAATGATTGAAAGGGTGACTTTTGTCCGCTAGCTGGGAAATAAATCTTCTTATCGATTGGAGCCTTCCTTGTAGTGATCTGACTTGACTGATATTCTTAGGAGGTGGCATCTCCATTATTGCTTTGAATTTTGTTGGATCCACCTCAATTCCCTTTTCTGAGATAATGTATCCCAACAATTTCGTTGATGTGACCCCGAAGACACACTTCTTGGGGTTAAGCGTGACATTGAATTTCTCTAGCCGTGTGAAGATTTTGTCTAGAGTATGTAGATGTCCTTCCCTAGTACCAGATTTTTCCAAGATGTCATCCACGTAACCCTCCATGAAGGTGTGCATCATATCATGAAAGGTCATTTTCATCGCTCTTTGATAGGTGGCTCCTGCATTTTTTAGACCAAATGGCATGACGTTCTAGCAGAAGGTTCCCCATGGACATGTAAAAGTCATCTTTTCCTAATCTTCTGGAGCTATTTTTATTTGATTGTACTCAGAGAAACCATCCATGATTGATAACATGGCATGCCCTACCATCAAGTCCACAATGATATCTATATTTGGTAATGGAAAATTATCCTTCAGGCATGCTTTATTCAAGTCCCTGAAATCCGTAAATATCCTGATGCTATTGTCTGGCTTTGAAATTATCCACTTAGCATAGTCTATAGACCTTATGAATCTAGCATCCAACAATTTCTTTAGCTCTTTCTTTACCATCAATGCGATATGGGGATGCATTTTTCTTATTTTTTTCTTGACATGCTTGATTCCTACGAGAAAAGAAAAATGATGCATGAACAGATTTGGATCTAAGCCTAGCATATCAGAATATGAACAAGCGAAATTGATAAATTCCAGTCGCTCTTGATCAGTCATGGATTCTGCTAGATGTAGGATTTTCGCTTTCTCTTCAGTGCCGATATTCACAGACTGTGTTGGTTCTACCAAAACTGATGATCACTCATGATAATGTTCTGGAAGAGTGTCAAATATTCCATCTTTTAGTGCCTCAGAAAGGTTTTCACCATTAGATGCATTCTTTATTTTTTCTTTTTCAAGACCTAATGCTGCCATAGAATGGTTTTCACCATTAGATCTATTTTCCCTATTTTCACTTTTGCAATTGGAAGATTTGACACCCTCCTACCGAGTTGTGTTGTTATGAGTATTACAAATAGAACGTGTACCAAGTTCACTATGACATAGGAAATTTGCGATGGCATCATCATTTGCAAATTGTGGTACAGTCAAAGATTTGATAGGTTCCCAGTCAATAAGTTCAGAATGGATTAATGGCATGAAGTCATCGGATTGACTTAGGTTGATGGAAGTAAGGGTTAGGACATAAATATCATCATAATTGTCATTTGGGATATCGAGATCAATGATGGTACCCTCTTCAAAATCATCTAGTTCACTTAAATTCTATTCGTCCCCACTAGAGTCATCGATATTTAGTGATTCTGCAATGAATGGTCTAGACCCAGAGCCTTGTCCCTCCTCATGTGTAGGTGCATATTGTTGGATTACGTCTACTTGAATATCAGTGAAGAATACATCGAAACCCATATCCCACTCATATTCATTTGAATCCGTTTTAGAGCCATCTCTAAGCTGAAGGATTCTTTCAACAACTTTCTTTGTCATCTCTTGTTTTTGTTCTTCAGAATATCCCAGTCCTGGTCTCTCTTTTGAATATAGAGTGAGGGGCTGAATCGGTTCTATGATTCCATGCTTCCTTAATCCAACAGGTCCTTGTCCCTCATAACCCATTTTTTCAAGGATAGATTTCCCTTTTCCATACTTGTCAGTGTTGATATTGACATTTTTGATACTGATATTTGATGCCAAGGGTTCCTCATCCTTGTATAGCCAATCTAGGGCTACTTTGTTGTTTGAATCATCCTCTATGGTGCTGGCTTTTATGAACCTTTCTTTAAGAACTGTGATTGGTAATGATGTTTGATGTTTGATCATAGATGGTCGACCATATGTCTTAGGAGATGGAATTAACTATGAAAGGTTAAGCGATTCCTCCATAGCATATTGCCCCATTACCTTGTCTGTTAACTAGACTTGCTCTTGAAATTTGTGTGATAGAGAAGATTGTGGATTTGGATTTTCTGTTGATTAAGTTTCAACAAAACTTGTTTGTTTTTCTTCATCCTTCTTCTCAACCCACTTGGGGGTGATACTTGGATGTTTTTCTTCGTTGGATGATTTTGAACTAGATGCTTCCCTGTTGTGAGGCACAAAGGTATCTTGAGAGATCCTAAGTGTGTCACAATGTTGAGGATGATTATAATCAGCAGATATAGGCACATCTTGTCCATTTATTGGGAACTTTAAACATTGATGATATGTTGAAGGCATGACCTGCATTTCATGGATCCATGGTCGCCCTAAGAGTATGTTGTATGTTAACTCTTTTTCCAATACTTGACATGCAATATGTTTCATGATTGGCCCCACTTGAATGGGTAACACAATCAAGCCCTTAGACAATATTTCTTCCTCATCATATGCTTTTATAGTCATTTTCCTTTAGGCATCAATAGCATCATCAGAATACCCTAGTACATAGATTAACTTGAGAGTGCAAATGTTCAGACCAGCTCCCCCATCTATTAGGACTCTCTTGACATGATGATTATGGATTAAGACTTTGACATGCAGTGCGGTATTATGTGGATGATTTAGTGATACATCATCCTGTTCAGAGAATGATAGAAAATGTGGGGTAGTCAAATGCCCCACCATAGCTTGGAACTGGAAAATATCTAGATTCTTTGGTACCATAGTGGCAATCAATGATTGTTCTAGAATTTACTTATGCGATGGTGATAATTTAAGGAGTTCTAGTATCGATATTTGTGTAGGAATGTTTTGTAAGTGATCAAAAATATTATAATCAGATGGAGGTGGAACTGCATGTGTAGACCCAATTCCCTTTTAACACTACCTTGGATTGCCCCCTATTCATTACATTTGTTGGTTGATGTTCCTGACGGTCTCTGATTTTTAAGACGTTGATTTTATTTTCAGAATTTTGTATGCTTGGGAGAAAATCCAAAGGGTAGTGTTATTGGTTTTGGGTTCACCAATGTTGTGACCAACTGTATGATCACTCTCTATTTCAGATAGACAAAGGATTGTCGTGTCAAAGACATGGTTGATGTTCTAACCTTTGTTGTTTGCTGAGGATGATGCTCCTTTGTCATAGTTTGGCAAAGGGTCTTTGAAGGCTGAATGATCATTATTGTTTTGAGGTAACTCCATAGATATTTTGTTGTTGTCAATCAAATCTTGTACTGCGTGTTTCAACTCCATACAATCGTTGGTTTTGTGGCCTTTGTTATTATGAAAGTTGCAGTAATCTGAGTCATTCAACCATGATGGTTTGACCTTTGGATCCCAGAATTAGGCTTCCCGTGCAGTGATGAGACCACTAGTGACTAATTCTTTCATTTTTGATTCCATTTTTTAGCCTAAAGGTGAGAACCTTCACTGATTTGATGGTGTGTACATTAGAATGTGTCAATTAAATTGCATATAAACTAGTACACCAATGAAACATTAGATTGAAGAAAACTAAATAAATAAAGTAAATGTAAACTCTAAATCAAAACTTCTTCAAATTCATTCCATTGTCCTCTATCTCCAAGGATTCGCTTCAATATGTTTGTTCTTAGTTGTGCAAACAACAACTTGTAGAATGGCACTTGAGAGAATGAGATTATCAAAAATGCATATGCATGTAAAGATTGAGCTTATTGAATTAAAATGCTATGAAATGCTTAAAATACAACTATAATAACTACGCATGAAAATATGAGATTCGAGGTCCTTTTCTCAACTCATGAAAGAGTTGTATTTATAGATTTTTGAAGGTAGGAATTTGATTAGCCAAGATCGACGGTCGAGTTCAAACCTGTTAGAATGAACGGTGAGAGATCGAGAATTCGAAAAGGAGATGGAATTCTGAGAGATAGAAAATGAAGAGACAATTGAGAGGTGTCTCTCATAATTAAATAACTAAATATTTGATTATGTGTGAGAGAAATATGAAAAGGCTTTAATTAAATATTACAAATATTTAATTATGTGAGAAAAGAAAAAGACTTTTAATTAAATATCAAGAATATTTAATTTTTGTGAGAGGAGTGGGAATTTGGAAAATGATTTAATTAAATGTGGAGAGAAGAATATCATTTAAATTATGAATTTAAATTTGTGATAATTAATGTAAATAAATTGTAAAATCTATTTAATTAATTAAGAGGAAGGTAGCATTAATTAAATAAACTTTATTTATTTAATTAAATTAGAAGAATTAGAAAATGAACAATATAAATAAATAATTAAATTTATTTATATGTAGATGAGTCAAGAACATTAATTAAATAATTCATATTTAATTAATTAACAGGGTCGATCGACCGTGACCATTTTTAGATGTGTACATTTTGCCTCTCTTTGAAGTGATGTGTTTCACACATTGCTTCAAAGAATTTTCCCCTAACTTTGAAAAATTACTGATGATGCTATATGCCCCCTCGAGAGATAAATCATGCATTTAGAATGATTATGAGACTAATTTGGAAGATTTCAGATGATTTTGGAGAAAAAAATTAACGATTTAACTCTCGAAATAGCACTATGCATAGTAATTAATGCCATTTTTACCCTTTTAAAAGATGAAAAAGGTGTGAAGTCACTTTCATTTGAACAGTAACCTTTGAAGATTTTGAAGCTCTGAGAGAGATAAAAAGCCATGTTGATCTCGTATGAGCACCACAGATTCGAGCGAGGTTGCTATCATCAGAGACCACCTGCGTATGGACCTCTGGTAAGTCGATCCAAACCTCTCCATCAAATTTTTATGAATTTTTGGATGCTTTTTCAAATTTTCAAATTTTTAAAAATTTTGTTTTAGCACATATGATAAGTCTTTTAGTGCATATGGTAGATAGTTTAGCACATCCAAATTGGTGCATAGGGGTAAAACAGTCGCGCATAGATACCCATTAGTTATGCATAGGTGATTTAGTGCATAGGATATATCAAATAGCGCATCCATGAAACCTGCCTGCGAAAAAATGATAGATTAGTGCATAGATGAACTGTTATAGCGCATTCATGGAATCACGTATCCATAGACTGTTTTAGCGCATCCATGGAGTAAAGTTGTGCATCCATGGTTTTAGCACATTAATTGACTGTTTTAGCACATCCATGAATTTTTTGCCGATTTTTAATTTTTGAAAAAGAAAATGATGCATGCTTGACGATTGTTGCTAGATTAGACAACAGATTTTATGCATTTGAATATCATCACTGAATAGAACTGAAAAATTTGTCTTCATGCTTGAAGAACAAATAGGTTTGATAAATTTTTCTTCCATGTGATATGAAAAAAAAATAGAAATGATAGATTTGCTTTCTTGATTGAAAGTCAAATTAAGTCATGATGACTGTTAAATTTTTTTCCATGCGATATGAAAAACAAATAGTATTGATAGATTTGCTTTCCTATTTGAAAGTCAAATTAAGTCATGATGACTGTTAAATTTGTTTACATGCGATATGAAAAATAAATAGTATTGATTTGAAATTTTCTTGATGTACTAATTGATTGATGATATCCATTGCTGATTGATTGGCATGCTTGCTTGATAATATTGTAAAGGAGGAATTTAACCTACTCCAGATCAGAGAGAAATTTTTGCAGACATGGGAGATGATTCCTCGACTATCCCATGAGGAGTTGGGAGTGATAGACCAGTGTGACCTGAGAGCTCTGTTGAGTATCCTGTAGTATCGGGTCAATAGGGCTCTGTTGATTGCTTTAGCAAAGCAATGGCACAATGAGTACAACACCTTCCACATGCCGACAGGAGAGATCACGGTGACTCCGGAGGATGTTTATAGGATTTTGGGTATCCCTGTGGTTGGAGAGCTTGTGTTTTATGATCACAAGGAGATTGGGGGGGACAGATGCCTTGAGACGAGTCTTCCAGGATCCTCATATCTACGGATATGAGCTTCCCTGGAAGGAGATGGCAGAGAGATATGCCCCACTGCCTTTGGTTTTAGAAGGGATGATTGGTGGTTTCCTTTGTCCTGAACGTAGGGCAAAGGGGCTATCAGTTGGGTGGGGTAGGATCTTGGAGGACATGCTTCTCCACCGTACCAGATATGCATGGGGGTCATGCATGCTTTCCCATTTATACCATGACCTTCATCAAGTTGTGTATATAGATGGGAAGAGTCTTTCCTGCAGGGTGACTCTTTTACAGTTATTCACATGGGAGCACTTTGTGATTACACGCCCCATTGTCAAGAGAGATCGCCCCATTAGATTCCCATATGCTTATGCATATACAAAGCCCCTTGTCTAGCCAAGGCTGGGAAAATTGGAGTACTAGTGATGGGTGCTTGATGATTTGGATATGGTCATCTAGAGACCGTATGTGGATTGTGACCCATTGTAGACAGACGATATAGAGTTACCATATATGACGAGATCCAGATACTTGATTGGACGCACCCCCTTCATCATTGAGAGATTTCTTAGCTGGAGAGTTTTGAGGCAGTTTGGATGGGTTTAGATGATGCCATAGGGGTCGGCACACTATGCCAAGCACCGGGGAGATGTACCAGAGTGGGGGCCAATTTTGACTATTGAGGCAGCCAGAGGAGTAATTTGAGCTACAGCCGGAGGATTGGACTATATGGCTAGAGGTCATAGATGCAGGGATGATAGAGGACTATGCTGCATACTTCTATACACATCCCTTTCCATGGTTTACCAGTCCAAATGAGCTTGCCCCATTGATGGGAGGTCCAATTAATTAGGCAAGGCTACAACAGCCATAGGGACATCCAGCAGTAGGGTAGCCACAGGATCAGGGATAGATACAGGAAAAGCAGGTCACAAATATCGATGGGGTGGCCATGGAGGTAGATGATGAAAGCTCTGAGGATGAGGAGATAGATGAGGGGTCAGATGAATTCGATGATGGGGATGATGGAGGTGATGGGGGACGTGGGAGACAAAGCCAATTCTTTGACATTCCCTTCAGGACAAGGCCACGGACATCTAGAGCAGTGGGTCAGGCCAGTACCTCAATGCCACGGATCACCATCAAGGCTCTTTCAAAGGGACAGGTAGATGCCTTATAGACTGAGGTTTAGACTCTTAGGAGTCAGCTAGTGTAGGCACAGGGGATCATCAGTCAGCTGCGGGGACAAATAGCGTAGCCACCACCTCCTAACCCATAGATACCGCAGCTTATGGCCAAGAGGGACAACTTCCGAGAGAGATGCATATAGGCCGAGGGGGTAGCCGAGAGGCTACTAAGATCAGTGGAGAGCACCTCTATTAGAGAGGTTGTGGCAAAGGGATTAGAGACTGCTCGGGAGGCTGAGTATTATAGGATGTGCTACTTTGAGGCAGTGCCACCTGAGTGGCGGATAGCCTTCACTCAGTCAAGTACTTAGACTCGGACTCACTCACGCAATCACTCTAGGAGTGTGACCAGGAGTGTGGGTCAGCTGATCAAATGAGAGATCAAAGGTTCCGAGAGCAGAGATCCAGCGAGACCCGATACCTCCGACGGTAGCAGTAGCCATGTGCCCCGGTCAAATGCCCCTTAGTGATGAGCATTTAGTACACATTTATGCCATTGTATGCGATATATCTTTTTGAAACATTTGATATCCTTGTATTCCTAGACATTTGTTTTGATGAGATCTATGATATGTAGTGGTGATTTGATTATGCACGTGTTATGGATGATTTATGCATATGTTTATGAATGCATGTTTTTACTTTCAGATGCTATGTTGTGATGATTTTTATGACGTATGATGATGCAAATGATGATGTAAATGATTTCCTTCTATTTCATGCAGGATGTATTGTGATGAAATGATAAAATGATTTTTCTTTTATAATTTATGCAATGAATGTAAAATGTAAGATGTGATGGTAAATGCTTTTGATGAATGACGTATGTAATGAATGTATGATGCATGATTTAGATTCTTTATATGAGATGAATGAATATGATTTATGATGATGTAAATAATTATGATAACCTAAGTGATGATGCAAAATGAAATGAATGCAATTTTATTTATGAATGTGTGTTAAATATTTGAATGTATATGATGATAAATGATTAGAGGATGATTAAAATATCACTCATGCATATGATGCATAATGATAAATAATGATAAGATGATGAAATGAAATGAAATGGTGATACAAGAATGCAAGTGCAATGATAATGATATGAAATGATAATGAAAATGAGATGTAACAAATGTCTAGTCATACTCCACCATTGTGAAAAGATGTTTAAAGATGTGGTCAACCTTCAAAAATCTATTTAAAAAGAACCTCGAAATGCAAATGAATTATGCAACCCTAAATGCAATAATGAATCATGCAGTCCTCAATACAATAATGAATCATTCTCCTTGTTGCCAATTCATGCTGTGTTTAATTTTCATCATTGAGCCTTTTAATATGTTGAGAGTTAGTACAAGCATCAAAGGGTATGTTAGCCCTAATGATGACCTGAGCACTGCTTCCATAATGTTTAATGTAGCAAGTTAATACAAGCATCGAGGTATAATTAAACCAAGATGACCTGAGTATTGCTTGCATAAACAGACAAAAGTTAACCATTTTTTTATGAAAATTCCAAAATGCCATCAATGATCCATTGTAGATCATGTCTCATGACCAATTTGCATCATACTAAGGATTAACTTATAGATAGCAATAAAAAAAAATCATACTTCCTTGTGATTCTAGTTCAGTACATCATTGAACCACTCCAAAGATATGATGTCATCAAATATCAAAACAACAATTTGCAACTTATTGCTTTAAGTTTGTCATTCATTTTGTTCAAATTAAGATCATCCAATTTGCTTCAAATTATTCGTCAAAAGATTCATGTAATCTCAGTTTAATTGGACAAGACTATTGTTTCCGATATTCCAATGCTTAGAAATAGCTACCGATTACCTGCTAGGAAAGCAAACTGCCCATTAGTGACCTTGTACTCTGACTCTTGCTAAACACAACTATTGCGATGGATAATCCTCAAATCATCAAGCCATGATGAGATCCTTGTCGATCCAAGGAGATGATGCAATGCAATAGTGAGGTGTGTGCGATGCCTATGAAAAGGATGCGTATGCAAAATGAAACCTAATAGATGAGAGAGCCCAAAAAAAAAAATCACAAACAATGCCTATTTGCCAGGTTTTCACCGTTTGTTTTTATTGCACTTTTTCCTGATTTTATGATTTTTTTGTTATTACCAAGATGCCTGTTTGCCAGGTTTTCATCTTGGCAATGTTTTGATTTTTTTTTTCAAGACATTTTATATTGTTTTTTATTTTTTCTCAGGTGTAGAACCTTTTCAAATGAATGTTGTTGATTGGATCTTCAAACAAGTCCCCTTCTGCTATTGACAATTGATATGCCCCCGATCCATAGGCTGCAATGATAACAAATGGGCCTAGACAATTAGGTTCAAACTTGACTTTCTTTTCCCTATCTTGTTCATTTCGAGGGTTTTCTCTGAGAACCAAATCACCCACTTGAAAATTCTGCGGTTTGACTCTATGATTGTAGCTATGGGACATGAGTTGTTGATATCCCTTCAAGTGATTAACCACCGTTTGGCACCGTTCATCAAGCAGTTCCATCTCTTGCAATCTTGATACTCTATAGTCTTCGTCATTGATTATCCCTTTGAGTGATACTCGAAGTGAAGGAATCTCAACTTCCAGTGGTAAAATAGCTTATGCTCCATAGACCAAAGCATAAGGGGTAGCTCCTGTTGGTGTGTGAATGCTTGTTCTATAAGCCCATAATGCTGGATTTAATTGGACATGCCAATCACAGCCTGCTTCATTCGTTGTTTTCTTCAAAATCTTTAGAATTGTTTTGTTTGAAGCTTCGGCTTGACCATTCCCTTGCGGATAATAAGGTGTAGAGAACCTGTGTTGGATTTGAAATCTTTCACATAGTTCATCAACATCCTGATTTTTAAAGGGTCTACCATTATCTATGATAATGGAGTTAGGAATGCCATATGTGTAAATGATATAATTCAAGATGAACGAAGAGATTTATTTGCCTGTAACAGTCGTTAGAGGAAAAAATTCAATCCACTTAGTAAAATACTCTGTGGCTGTAATGATAAATTTGTGTCCATTTGAAGATGATGGATGTATCTTGCCAACTAAGTCCAATCCCCACTGAGCAAAAGGCCATGTCGTGGTGAAGGGTTGTAATTCTTGAGTAGGAGCATGAATGAGATTCCCATGAATCTGACATTTTGCACATTTCTTCACAAAGGTGAATGATTCTTTCTCCATGGTGGGTCAATAGTATCCTAATCTTACAAGTTTCTTAGCTAAGGTTAGTCCACTTGAATGTGTCCCACAAATTCCACCATGGACCTCTTGTAAGGCTTTTTCTGATTCATCGCGTTCAAGACACCTAAGGAGGGTACCATCCAGACCATGCTGGTATAAGACGTTAGCAATTAAGGTGTAACGAGATGATTGACAAATAAAATTTCATTTTTGGTTCCTAGACAAACCTAAGGGTAAAGTAGTATCTTTTAAGTAAGTGTAGATTTGGCCATATAAGGAAGATTCAGAACTCGTCAAATGGAAAATGATTTGTGTTTCAGGATCATTATGGGTGGGAGAAAACAATTGTTGCACCAGGAAATCATACCGTTTTTGATTCTCTGACAATTGGAGTAGAGAGGCGATTGTAGCCATAGCGTCTGCTGCTTTGTTATCAATGCGCGAAATCTGTATGAACTGGATGTTAACAAAGTATTTCTTGAGATCTTCCACCATTATTTTGTAAGGTATCAACTTGTCATCTTTAGTGTGATATTCATCATTGATTTGATTTATAACAACTTGCGAATCACCGAAAACTTGAAGTTCTACGATTTTCCAATCTACTGCAATTCTTATGCCAATTATCAATGCTTCATATTCAGCTATGTTGTTTGTGCAAGGAAACATTAGCCGATAAGATTTTGGGATTGTATGTCCTTGAGGTGTAATAAAAATAATTCTTGCTCCCGAACCATGTTGAGTATAAGAACCATCAAAGTAGAGTGACCATGACTGTTGGATATCTACTGCGAAAATTTCGGCATCAGAAAAATCAACATGTATTGGGTGTTCCGTTGGCAATGGTGCTTCGGGTAATTGATCCGCAATTACTTATCCCTTTATAGCTTTGCGATCCACATACTAAATATCAAACTCGCTTAAGATCATAGCCCATTTAGCCAACCTACTAGTTAAGGTTGCCTTAGAAGATATTTGAGTGGGTCAATCTTAGCCACAAGCTTTACTGGATGGGTTAACATGTAGTGTCATAACTTTTGGGAAGTGAACACCACTGTTAAACAAGCTTTTTCAATGAAGGTATAATTTAGCTCATGACTTGTCAAGGTTCAATTGATGTAATAAATAGCTCGTTCTTTTCCTGAGTAATCTTCCTGTGCCAATAATGCTCCTAAAGATACTTCTTGTGGCAGCAATATATAATATGAGAGGTGCACCTTGTATTGGTGGAGTCAATACTGGTGGATTCATGAGATACTACTTTATTTGATTAAAGGCTACTTCACATTTGTACTCACATTTGAAAGGAACATTCTTATGCAAGAGATGTGTAAATGGTAAACTTTTATATGCCAGTTGAGCAATGAATATTGAATGGATTGTAATCATCCATGTAAAGAGCGTAGCTGACTGATGTTTCTTGGCAGTGACATATCAAGAATTGCTTGTGCCTTAGTAGGATCCACTTCAATTCCCTTTTCTAAACCAACGTATCCTAATAAATTTCCATATTTTACTCCAAAAATGCATTTCTTTGGATTAAGTCTTACTTTGAATTGTTCCATTCTTTTGAAAATTTTAGATAAGATATCAATGTGCTCTTCTCTAGTGTTAGACTTGGCAAGAAGATCATCAACATAATCTTCCATGAATGTATGCATCATATCGTGAAAAATTGTTGTCATTTCTCATTGGTATGTAGCTCCTGCATTTTTCAATCCAAATGGCATTACGTTCCAGCAATAGGTTCCCCAAGGACATGTAAATGTTGTTTTATCCTGATCTTCTGGTGCAATATTTATCTGGTTGTATCCTGAGAATCCATCCATCAATGAGTACATTGCATGTCCAGTAGTTAAATTGACAATCATGTCAATGTTTGGTAAGGGAAAGTCATCTTTTGGACATGCTTTATTCAAATCCCTGAAATCTGTTCAAATTCTGATCCTTCCATCTGGTTTTGAAATAGGCACGATATTGGAGATCCATTCTGCATAATCCATGGATCAGATGAATCTAGCATCCAAAAGTTTCTTTAATTCTTCTTTAACCAATAATGTCACATGCGGATGCATTTTTCTGAGTTTCTGTTTTATAGGCTTTGCCCCCGGCATAATAGATAGATGATGCATGATGAGATATGGATCTAATCCAGGAATATCTATGTAGGACCATGCAAAACTGATTTGATTATCTTTGAGAAATTCTATGAATCTATTTACTTCTTCATCTATTATAGATGTAGCCAATTGCAAAACTTTAGGCTTCTGTGTAGTACCTATATTGAGTGCCTATGTTGGTTCGATTAGAATGGAAGATCTTTCTTGATAATACTCTGGAAGAGTGTCAAGTTTCGCATCCTCTAGTGCCTTTGAAACGTTTTCACCATTAGATACGCTTTTTATTTTCCTTTTTTCTTGATCTAATACTGCCTTTGTTAGGTTTTCACCATTAGATCCTTCTTTCATTTTTCTTTTTTCTTGACCTAATACTACCTTTGTTAGGTTTTCACCATTAGGTCTTTCTTTTATATTATTTATTTCGTAGCTAAGAAACTTGGCACTTTCCTATCAAAAACTCTGATCTTGTGATTCCTCAATGGAACTTGTTTTGGGATGGGATGAACAAAGAAAGTTTATTATGGTTTCATCATTTGGAAAAGTTGGAACATCAATGGGTGCAGTTTGTTCCCAATCAATGAGTTCAGGATGAACCAAAGGTAATGGATCATTAGGATGAGTAAAGTCATTGGCTATTAAGGTCATGATGTTATTGTCAATGTTATTATGGGAGAAGTCTAAGGTGGTATCCTCCTCAAAATGATCTATCTCACTTTGAATTGAATTGGCCTCACTAAAGTCTTGGTCGCTTTGTATGACATATTCAAATGGAGGTATTGAGCTTTCTCCTTGCAAGAATGTAGGTGAGAATTTGTGTATGACATCCACCCTTTTTTTCAGAGATACATGTATCATCAGAGAAATCATCCCATTCATATTCATTTGAGTATGTTTTAGAATTATATGCTTGAATTCTCAAAATTGATTTAGCTATTTCTTCTTTAGATGGTCTTTGTGTTACTTTTTCCTTAGTATCCTCACCATATCCTAACCCAGTCTTATCTTTTGGGTGCATAGTTTTTAATTGGATAGGTTCAACAATACCTTCTTTTCTCTTACCTAGAGGGTCATTTCCTTCATAACCCATCTGTTGCATGATAGCATAACCCTTTCCATATTGTTGTGTGGGTAACTTGATATGCTGTACAGATTCTTCTTCATCTTTATAGAGCTAGTCAAGAATAGCTCTATCTTTTGCTTCAGTTTCTTTGATAAACCTCCCATTAAACTTAGTAATGGGGGTTGAAGTTGAGGCTAAAGTTGTTGTAGCCTGTTGTGTAGACATCGACGGTTGACCATGAGATCTTGGTGATAAGGGTAGAATAGAGAGAGATAAAGAATATTCTCCCACCCCATTATCTTTCAATTTCAACTTGTTTCCAAAATTACTTATCATTTCTTGCACTTGTTCTTTGTTTTTGGAGGTAGAGATGACCAAAGCCTCTCTATTGTGTGGGACAAATGTGTCCTAAGTTGTTCTTAGGTTAGAGCAATTTTGACTGCTATTGTGATGAGTGGGCATCATTACTTCATGTCCACCATTTGGAAACTTCAAACATTGATGATAAGTAGATGGAACAACTTGCATGTCATGGATCCATGGATGACCCAATAGTATGTTATAGGTTAGATCCTGATCAAGAACTTGACAAAAGGTATTCTTCACAATAGGTCCCACTCTGATTGGTAACATGATGAGACCTTTGGACGTTCTTTCCTCATCATCATAGGCTTTGATTGTAATTTTTCTCCGTGGATCTATAAAATCTGTTGAATGTCCCAAAGCTAGGACCAATTTCAAAGTACAAATATTTAATCCAGCTCCCCCATCTATAAGAACATGTCTAATGTGGGCTTTATGAACCATGACTTCTAAATAGAGAGATGAATTATGCGGATGAGTTATGGATGAATCATCTTTTTCAGAGAAAGATAGACATGTGTAGGAGGACAAGTATCCCACCATGGCTTGAAATTTATCAGTATCTAGATCAGGAGATACAATTGTATCTATAAGAGCTTTTTCCAAAATGTCCTTATGTGCAGGTGATAACTTTAAAAGCTCCAAGATAGAAATTTGGGCTGATGTTTTTCATAATTGCTCAACCAAATTGTATTGATTTGGAGGGGGAATTGCTACTTTAGATGAGCCACCTTTGACAATGATCTTGGCTTGTCCCCTTGTGGTAACATTGACCTCTCAACATTCTGGCTTACCTTTGATTCGGATAGCATTGATTTGAGGGCCATTAGTATAGATATGATTGATAATAATGTCTTGGATGTTATTAAAATTCTTTCCCTTGTCACTTGAGGATTCCCCTTTGTAATAATTAGGGAGCGGATTCTTGAATGCTTAATGATAATTATTGACATTATGTCCCTCAACTATGATGGTACGGTTATCAATCAAATATTGAACAATATTCTTTAACCCTTGACAATTGTATGTCTTATGACCTTAACACCTATGATAATCATAGAAATGTGAATCATTCCACGATGGTGGTTTAACTTGAGGCTCATAATCTCTTTGTGGTGGCAATGTAATAGCATTTTGATTCAATAATTCTTTGAGAATGGATTCCAAAGATTGGCCCAAGGGAGTGAAATTCTGTCGATTCAAAAAATATGATGGTCTAGGCGCATTTGAATTTTGATTATTGCCAAAAATATTTCCATGAGCGTTAGTTATGTTCCCTTGATTAGAAACATTGCCTTGGGTGCTAGAATTATTGGTATTATTGTTACGTTGAACACCTAACACATTAAGGACGATGGGCTTCATATTCACATTGTTAGCACCTACTACCCCATCATTTACAACATTTTTATTTTGAGTCCAAAATCGTGACTTGTCATTGTTGTTATTATGATTGTTGTTGTTGTTGTTGTACGAATTTTAACTCTCTTTATCAACTTTTAGAACTCCATGCTTGATCAATGCACCTTCAATAGTAATTGCGTTTTCGATCAATTTTTCAAATGATGGAGGACAATGAAGGTTTAGTCTATAACTCATTTCTTGATTAAGACTATAGATGAAGATCTCCATCTTTTCCTTTTCAGGAACAGGACAAGAATATCTAGCAAACATTCTTCTCCATCTTTGCAAAAATGTAGTGAAAGATTCCCCTACTTTTTGTTTTATCTTACAAAGATCAAGCATGGTTACCTGGTGTTGAATGTTGTAAGAGTATTGTGATATGAATTTATTTATCAACTCTTCAAAGGTTTTGATTGGGGGAGTGATCTTTGAAAGCCACTCCATGGATTGTCCACCCAGACTTCATGGAAACAACCACATTAAGTAGGTATCATTATGAGCAAACTCCAAGCTCATATTTCTAAAATCCCTTACATGCTCAATGGGGTCAGTTTTCCCATTATACTTACTGAACTTAGGGATTTCACAATGTTTTGGAAAAGGGATCATTCGAAGACTCTTATCGAATGAATAAGGACATATTTCATCAAAAACATATCTCTTTGTTGTTCCTCCTTGCATTTCTTTTATTTGCCCTTGTAATTCCTTGATTTGTTGAGTAAGGGCACTAAAATCATTAAGAGGAGCTTCGGGATCTTCTTTAATCCCTTATGTATCGAAATCGACAGGTAACTTAGCTCCTTGAATAGCTAATGATAGAAAGTATCTTTCCTTGTTTCTTTCTAAAATCTTTTCCATAAGAGTATGGAATTGAGGATCCTGTTCCGCCTCTTGAAGTTTTTCTTCTGTTAACTCTTCAGCATTTGGATTGTTAAAGAGGTTTTCCTCCTCATTATTTTCACCCATTTTGCTTGTTGTACTTTCATCTTTTTCTATGTGCTTTAGAGATCTCGTGGTAAAAGGCATAAGCTTTACTCAAATTCTACTAACTTTGATCAAAGGAATGAAATAGTGCAAAGATGATGAAAGTCAGGATAGAATGAAGATTCTATGACTTAAAAGATTTTTTAATCTTTAGCTCATGATTCCCTGATTGAAAGGATGAAAATCCTGTTTGCGGAAATTAAACCAAAGATTGAAAAATAAAGATGATTTTGCACTTTGTGAAATTTGATCTTAGCTTTGTAAAGAGATGAATTTACCGGATGCCTAATGTGTTTGAGTTCTCTTATTGTAGAATTTGATTTGGACAAGTAGCATATGTGATAGCAGGTTGGGGAATATAAGAAGGACGAATACGTTGACTGTGGTTATGCCTTTGAGAAAGGGCTCTTCTTTGAAAGAAAGCTCTTAAATATAAGGGTTCTATAGCATAATCATCAGTAAAACCTCTAATATAGTCGTGATATCGATGAATAAAGGTTTTGTGTTCAAGCAGGACCTTTCAACTTTGATATAGAAATTTCCTCTTCTTTAACACTTTCTTATAACTGAGAAACTTCTTGGGATTTTTGATCTTTCTTTCTAAGGACCTCTTAGTAAATGTTGTAGACTTCCAAACTATGAGCATGGGAAAGACTAGACCTATAAAACTTTATTTCTGAAAGCCAAAAAATTCACCTAGACTCAGAAAAATAGATGCACCAAAACAGAGACCGAATGTGCTAAAACAACTCTGAGACCGACATGCTTTGACAGTTTGATAAAATTTTCTCATTTTGGATGATCTTAATCTAATTTAAATGTGAAAAACACAACATAGAAGCAGATAGTTGTTTTGTTAAACCTAAAATCTAAACAAAGAGTATATATTCTTGAGATTTTCATAGGTTTTAAATAAGATAAGCAGTTCAATCATACTCACTCTTAATTTTTCAAATAGGTCATCATAGTAATCATAGCCAATAGCTTAAAATCCCGTCGACTCACATAGCCTTGTCACCCCTTAGAGGGTGCCCGTGTTTTTATCTTTTCCAGGTGTGTACTCAAAGTGACGGAAGTTGATACCGAATCCCTTGAGCAAACAATCCATGGCGACTATATGGTGAGTGTCTTGGGGGCATATTCTTCCCTCCCCTTGCACCATGATTAAAATGATGTTTGGATATTGACACGGTTGGATTTCTACACTATGGTTCATAGTAAGGGTATCTATTCAGTGTGGCAAATAGATATACTCTCGAGAGAGACCTCCCAACCTTTAGAACAAAGGTTTTGGGGATGGTTAGCCTATGCACTACCGTCAAGTTGGATTTTCATCAACAACTTGCTTTTGATTAAAGTGGGTTGGAAACCTTGGCTTTAGGTGTTCCCACTTAGGTCGTTCCCATAGGGTGAGTACTTTTTCCCACCACGGCAAGCCTTTTAAAGGATGTAATAAAGCATTAAATTGCATAAACTAAAAGGTAAGTATGGTATTTTGATCACCCAGTTAAGGGGAGAGCATAGACCTATTACCCACAATCACAGCAAGCAAATAATGGTTCAATTTTAAATCCCAAATTGACAAATTTTCTATTCTAAGCGAAGATGTTGCTTCACTAAAAACATGGAATTCATTTTAACCAAAAAAAAATTATGTTTGGTGACTATCCTAGGATTGGTTAATTTTGTTTTAAATGTCTACCCTAGGATTGGTTCCTTCTGTTAAAAATAGCATCAGAAAAATCTTGTCCGCGGATTGCGTCGGAATCAGAATTTAAATTTTTACAACTATATGCGCCGAAATAGAAGCGGTATGTGCTGAAACAAGTTACATATGCACTGAAACAGGTTATGTATGTGCTGGAATAGGTTCTATATGCGCTGAAAGATCTCGTAGATGTGCCGAAACAGTTGTTGTATTTGGCGAATCAAGTTATGACTGCCCCAAAAGAGTTCACAGGGATGCGCTAAAACAGTCATCATATGTGCTAAAAGAACTCATGTATGCACTGGAACAGGTCATGTATGCACCAAAACAGTCATCATATGCACTGAAATAGTCTTCGTATGCACCGAACCATGACTCATATGCACTAAAATGTGATTTTGTCCTTCACCTGCCAAAAAAAAATCTGCAAAAAGAGAAGTTAAATGCAGGGCTTGGCCCCACGGTGGGCGCCAAAGATGTGAACGTTAGAATGTGTCAATTAAATTGCATATAAACTAGTACACCAATGAAACATTAGATTGAAGAAAACTAAATAAATAAAGTAAATGCAAACTCTAAATCGTAGCTTCTTCAAATTCATTCCATTGTCCTCTATCTCCAAGGATTCGCTTCAATACGTTTGCTCTCAGTTATGCAAACAATAGCTTGTAGAATGGCACTTGAGAGATTGAGATTATCAAAAATGCATATGCATTTAAAGATTGAGCTTATTGAATTAAAATGCTATGAAATGCTTAAAATGCGACTATAATAACTACACATGAAAATATGAGATTTGAGGTCCTTTTCTCAACTCATGAAAGAGTTTTATTTATAGATTTTTGAAGGAAGGAATTCGACTAGCCAAGATCGGCGGTCAAGTTCAAACCTATTAGAATGAACGGTGAGAGATCGAGAATTCGAAAAGGAGATGGAATTCTAAGAGATAGAAAATGAAGAGACAATTGAGAGGTGTCTCTCATAATTAAATAAATAAATATTTAATTATGTGTGAGAGAAATATGAAAAGGCTTTAATTAAATATTACAAATATTTAATTATGTGAGAAAAGGAAAATCCTTTTAATTAAATATCAAGAATATTTACTTTTTGTGAGATTAAATGTAGAGAGAAGAATATCATTTAAATTATGAATTTAAGTTTGTGATAATTAATGTAAATAAATTGTAAAATCTATTTAATTAATTAAGAGAAAGGTAGCATTAATTAAATAAACTTTATTTATTTAATTAAATTAGAAGAATTAGAAAATGAACAATATAAAAAAATAATTAAATTTATTTATATGTAGATGAGTCAAGAACATTAATTAAATAATTCATATTTAATTAATTAATAGGTTCGATCGACCATGACCATTTTTAGATGTGTACAGATGGTTTTTGATATGACTATGTCTTTGCAATCTCGTTTCTTTGTATGATATTCGACTTGACAATTTGATCATTGTTTTGATTCTTTGACGCAGATGTTGTCAAGTTAAAAACTAGTTTGACATTTTGGGAATCATCTTTTTTTCATTGGTAGTCGTGTTTCGATTCTTTTGCCAAAATTTTGGCTTATCACTGCTTGAGTATTGATTGGAGGAGTTATTTGTGTTATTCATTTTATCGTTGAAATGCTTGATAACTCCTCTTTTGACTAGTGCTTCTTCAATTTTAAGACCGTTTTCTATTACTTTTTTGAATGTGGGAGGACATTGCAATTCAAGTCTATAACTCATTTCCTCCATCAAGTTGTCAATGAACAACTCCATCTTTTCTTCCTCAGGAATGGATCAAGGATATCTAGTGAACAATTGTCGCCATCTTTGTAGAAAAGACAAGAACATCTCCCCATTGTTTTGCTTTAGGTTATAAAGATCCTTTATTGTAACATTGTGTTGGATGTTAAAGAAATACTAGGAGATGAATCTGTTAACTAGTTCCTCAAAAGTCTTGATACCTGGTTGTAATTTTGAAAACCACTCCATACATGATCCTCCCAAGCTCCTTGGGAATAATCTCATTAAGTAAGTTTCCTCTTGGGAAAACTCGAGGCTCATGGTTTTGTACTCCCTGATATGATCTATTGGATCCATTCTTCCATTGTATTTATCATACTTTGGAATCTCACAGTGTCTAGGGAAAGGTATCAGGTCGACTGTTGTGTCAAAAGGATAAGGACAAATGTCCTGTATCGCATATCTTCTGGTACTCCCTTTCATCATATCATGTATCTATTGTTGTAACATTTGCATTTGAGATGTCAAAGTAGTAACTGGATCTATTGTTTGTGTGGGTTGCAGTATTTTAGTCTCACTTGTTCCAGGTGCTTCCTTCAGATGGTTTACATCGAATTCCTTAGGGAGTTTAGCCCTAGATTCAGCCAACATCAAAAGATACTTCTCCATGTCTTGTTCTAAGATTTTCTACATAAATTTTTGGAACTTGGGATCTTGTTGAGCTGTTTGGATATCCTCTAGAGTTATTTAGTTCTTATCGTTTGGGTTTAGATTTTTCCAAGGACCTTCTTCTGCCATTGCTTGCGATGTTTTAAGTTCTTGTTCTAAGAGTCTCTATTTTTGGGACCTAGTGAAGATTGGCATACAAATTTTTACTCTTTATTCTGAAATGTTGATCTTCTATGTTGGATAGTGTCAATTGAACTTTTAACAAAGTTGAATAAGATGATTGATCTTATTGATGAGACTATGTTAAAAATTTGATTACTATACTTGGTTTCATGATAAAGGATGATAGTATCCTGATGAGGAAACTTTAGTGTAGTAATCAATTGTGTATTTTGATTTAACACTTCTGATTTGCAAGATCTTGTTTCAGTTGATAAGATTGGAAATTTGTATAAACTTATTTGATTTCGATGTTTTAGATAGTGATTTTGATGAAAATAAATTTGTGTTCTGGTAAAAATTGTGGATAAATGACAGATAGACCGACTAGTATGATTTTTGAACTCTTTGTTTTGAAAGCGCTAAAATAGAGTACAGAGGCGCTATTTCACAGAAGCACTAGAATAGAGTCTCGAAGTGCTGAAATAGTTGATAGAAATGCTATCTTGATAGAAGTGCTAAAATAGCACCCGAAGGTGCTGGAAAAAGTGATGAAAGCGCTATCTTGATAGAAGCGCCAAAAGAGTGCCTGAAAGCGCTTGAAAAGATGATGAAAGAGTCATTTTGATGAAAGTGCTAAAATAAAGACTGTAAGTACTAAAATAGTGCCCGAAAGCGTTGTTTTATGAAAGCGCTAAAATAGTGACCTGGAGTGTTGAAATAGGTTTTCTAGAGCACTAATTATAGGACTTTTATGACTCTCTATTGTAAAATTTGATCTGGCCTTGTGTCATACTATATCAAGGGTTGTGGAAAATAAGAATGATGTATGTGTTGACTACGGTTGTGATACTGTGTGAGAGCTCTTCTTTGGAAAAAGGCTCGTGAATAGAGTGGTTCTATTGCATAATCTAAAGTGTGACCCCTAGCAAAATCATGATATCTGTGGATGAATGTTCTATGTTGTAAAAATATTTTCTGATTCTGATATAGAAAATGCCCTCTTCTTAATTTATCTCGATAACGGAAGGGTTTCTTGGGTTTTGTTATTTTGATTTTTCTCTTTAAAAACATGGTGGACTTCCACTTTCGAAGCATGAATTTCTTGACCTAACTTGACTTGACATTTTCAGGATGATCTTTAATTTAATTTTAATGATTTTTGTGAAAACATAGCAAGCAATTGTGAGATAGTTTGTTTTAAACTGAATAGATCATGTATGTTCAAGAACCATGAATGGTCCTTATTGATTTTCATGGGTTGCTTTGACAATTGTACACAAATCAGATAGACTCACACTTAAGGACAAATAGTTCATCATTATACTCACAACCCACATCTTGAATTGCATTGACGCACACAACTGTGTCACCCCCTAGAGGGGGCCTGTGTTTTTGTCATTTCCAGGCGCGTACTCAAAGTTGGATTTCTCATCCTCTGAGAAAACGGTCCTTGGAAATTATATGGTGAGTGTCTTGGAGGTAGATTCTTCCCTCCCCTTGCACCGTGAGTATGACAATGTATGGATACTGACTCGGTGAGATACTACTCTATGGTTTGTAAATAGGGCTTCCATGCGGTGCAGCAATTGATTAATTCCCTTAGGAGACCTCCCAATCTTTAGAACAAATATTTTGGGGATGGTTATCTTTCTCACTACCATCAAGTTGGACTTTCATCAACTTGCATTTTTATTATAGTGGGTTGGAATCCTTGGCTTTAGGCGTTCCCACTTAGGTCATTCCCATAGGGTGAGTAATTTTTCCCACTATAGTAGGCCTTCTAAAGGATTTAATAAAGCATATATAGCATGAAGTAAAGATGAATCTGGTGCTTTGATCACCTAGTTAAGGGGAGAGCATAAGCCTAATCACCACAAACATAGCATATAAGTTGTTGTGTGTTAAGCCCAAAAAGAAATTTTCTAATCTATGTGAAGGTGTTGCTTCACAAAAATCATGATGTTCTTTTTAACTTATACTATAAAAATGTGATGACTATCCTAGGATTGATAAATTTTCTTTAAGAAAACAAAAATTGGCTACCCTAGGATTGATACATTTTAGAAACCAAGAAGTGACTATCCTAGGATTGATAAATTTTAGTCTAACTATGAAAAAAATAAAATCTGGCCGCGGTCATGTCGGATCTAGACTAAATTTACAAAAGTGCTGAAACAATCCACCGAAGTGTTATAACTTTTACCTGATGTGCTAAACTCGAAAGCACCCAAACAGAACACCGAAGCGCTGAAATTTTCCATGGATGCGCTAAATCAGATTTTCTGGAAATGAGTCACCGAAGTGCCAAAACAGGCCATGGAAATGCTGAAGTTGAAAGCATTGAAAGTTTTGATGGATGCGCTATAGTATCATGGAAGCACCAAAATAGAGCACAGAAGAGCCGTAGTTTGCCACAGATGCGCTATAGTATTTGACAAAAGCGTTGAAATAGAACACGTCAGAAACCTACGCGACACTTTTCAGAAAAATTGATAAAATTGGGGTTAATGCCCCATGGTGGGCACCAAATTGTAAGTGTGAATAAGTAAACAAGATTAAAACACTTCTTAATATGATATTATATCAAAGACAAAGCCAAATGAACTAATTCAAAGCAATAATCTACTGAAAGCGTCATATTGCTCTCTATCTCTAAGGATTTATTAAATCACTGTGGCTCTCAGATTGTGTAAGCAATGTGACTGTTAAAATGACTATCTGAAGAATGATATGGATGCTAATGCAGAGATGTGGAACTAAATGTGATAATACTAGATGATAAAGAAACTAAATTAACATGAATTGGCATGGAAACAGATAAATGTAGCTACAGGAGGCAGCCATGATATGAAAACTTGATTGCTTGATGCTTGAATGTTGAATGCTTGGATGCTTGATGTTGAATTCCTACAGAGTAAGAGTGCATAAGTTAGATTATCTGGATCCTTTCTTGGTTGAATGATGTTGTATTTATAGATTTCCTAGCTATAGAAATACACAGGGATGGCATTGAGAGGCTTGGATTCAATCTGGAGGATTGAATGGTGAGAGATGGAGGAGATTGAGAGAAATTTGGAGATTGTCTCTACCCATGAAAACACCAGGCAAGAGAAGAGGAAAGATTAATGGAGGGGGATTGAGAGAAGAATTTGGAATTTGTCTCCAATTTGTCTCCAAAACTTCCCATGAAGTTTCAATCAATTAATTTGACATAATTTTAGACATAAATTAGACATAGGATATCTAATTCATTTTTGAGGAAATATAGATGGAATATTCCTTATGCCTTAATTTAAATATTATTTATTTATTTAAATTAGAAAAAGAGGGATAAATAATTTAATAAAATGAACTATAGGATTGTTTATTAAATTAAACAGAGGAATATGAAAATTAATCAATAAAGTGTTTGATCTTTATTTAAATAATTTGAGATAAATGTGATAGAATAAAATAGGGGAATGATAATTAAATCGAACAAAGTATTTAATTTTGTTTATTTAATTAAGATGAGATAATAGAAGAATTTAGAATAATGAATGTGAACTATATAAATAAATATTTCTATTTATTTAAACAGTAGAGGAATTTAGGATAATGAATTAAATAATTTGTATTTAATTAATCGGATTCTCTAGACCATTTTTAGGTCTATACAATAGCATCACAAACCCTTCTTTGAATTCACATTCTTCATGACTTCGTTGACAATCACAAATTTGGTTTTGAGAACAATAACCACAAGATTCTCTAGTTTTCATTTAGGTGGAAAAAACTTATACCCTAGGTTTTTGATGTAGATTAGGGAGACAAAACCTTCAACAATCACAATTAGATCAGTTTCAAACAATCTTCAATCCGAAAAACCTCAATTCAATGCTCAACTAACCAATTCACATTCAATTCCTTGTAGCATTCACAATAGATAAAATTGTTCATATATTATCATATCTTAGTCAATGGAACCCTCTCTAATGCATCTAAACACTAAACCCTTTCTTTACGCATTTCTATTTTTGAAACAAGGTGGGTTTATTGAAAATGAACGTTCCAGGCCTTTGGTGCAGGAGAACCTTGTAAGCTCAATTTTGTCAAAAAGGTCATCTTTAGTGAGCATGGTAAAATGCTAGGATTTGCATTAATGTTGAGTATTTTGTGTTCAATAAGGTCAATTAGACCATTTTATAATGTATTTGGAGCTAAGCGAGTTCAGTTTTGGCATAGCTTGCAATTTGGTAAAATGTGGTAAAAAAAGTTGCTAAAAGATGCAAAAGTTGCAGAGTTAGGTGCATGCAAGGTTAGGTAAGTAGAATGATTGTTATAGGTGTTCAATTATGCTGTTATGAGTCCATCAATGTGAGGATAACCTCGAGGAAGAGGTGAGAGTATGGAAAAAATGAAGAAGATCAAGAAGTATTCCCTGTTTTTAGTGTAAAATTCAAAGTTTTGACTAGTAAATCTATGTTTCAGACCATTGTATGGCCCCATACAAGTGGTTCATTTTATAAAATATGTGGGAAACATTAAATGAATGTATTAGCTTTCATTTGTATTTTTTTTATTGAATTTCATGGAGGTTTGTGAGTTTTATGATCATTTTGGTGCTAACGGGTATGAAACCCTGTTTTGGGGTTTTGAACACTAAAGAATGCATGTATGAAATTTCCCTTTGGTGGATACTGTTGGCATATGGTTAGGGAGATTTATGGCATATGGCTTGTAATTTTTTTCATTGATTGCAACCCAAGTCATGCAGCTTAAGTCTTGCATCTAAATGTACAATATAGTTTTGGCAGAATAGAGTAAAGAACAGGGCATCCAGTTACATGCATAAAAGTTGATCTAAACACCTTACCAGATAGATATTTTGGGTTGAGGATCTCTGAGGAATTTTTTTTTATGTTTTCAATAACTTGGTGAATAAATTTTTTGATGTGCACTCACTGGTACATGATCTAGAAGATCTAGTGCACAAATTTGTTGATTATTTATGCTAGAAGGCCGACCCAACAAGGATAGTAATTGCGGATGTATAAGTTATAATTAATTATAATTATTCATGCTTGATTAAGTTTTATTTGGGTCCGCTCTTTGTATTAACTAACTTTGGAGGAGGCACATAAAAATTTAGTGGTGGATCTAGCCAACAAGATAAAAGTAACTTAATACTTTATGAAGCCAACTGATAAATGAATAAATCATTGATTGCAGATATATATAAGAGATTGGTTTTATCATTTAAAAAGTGAATGTAAGTGTGTATGTGTGTATAAGTCTGAATGTGTAATATATCATTATGTAGTGTGAGATTTAGTAGTGCAGTAGTATGAATTTGATCATAAGTGATGCGAAGAGTAGAACAAAGAAGATCAAGAATCGAATCTACGAGCTTCACTGGAACTATAACTTGGAATAAATAGATGCTACTATCTTAGTTCATCCTTTAGATTTTCTTAATCTAAATTTTGTAAGGTAGTGAGCCTTTCTCTTGAGAAGTGAGCTCTAGGTAGTGTGCCTGAATGCAAGTGCATTCCCTTTTGTAAACAATTATATTTTGAGTTCTCAAATTGTGGATTAGCCTCCACCGTGGTTTTTCCCCTAACAAGGTTTCCACACAAAATATGTGTGTTATGGTGTTCTAAATATATTTTTTGAATTATTGGATCTTTTTATTTAATGTAATGACATAATGTTTTAATATTTAGATTAGTGAAAGTTAAGATTTTTTGAACACTGATTCACCCCCCTCTTAGTGTTCCTTTGAGTCCAACAATTGGTATCAGAGCTAGTTCCTCTAAAGAATTTTTGTAGCTTGAGGTGTATCTTGGAATGTGATGGACTTTGGTAGTCTTCAACATTAGCTTCTTATGGCACTTGATGACCTTGATCAATCTAAAGAAGAAGTTCAAGAAAATCTTAGAGATGCTAAGAAATTCATCCAATCGTTGAAGGATCGGATAGTTAAATCCAGGGTGAAGAGGAAAGATCTTTGTGATCAGATTAAACAAAGGAGAGTGAAAACATGGATGATGCTCACTTGAATCAATCCTTGAAGGAAATAACCAAAGAATGTGAAAATCTTGCTAAATAAAATACAAACCTAAAACATGAGATGGAATCTATGATGATGAAGATGACTAAATAAATTGAAGAAAGGAAGAGAAATGAGGAAAATCTTGCTCAGAACTTGAAAGAGAAATCTAATGAATGTAGCAGAATAAAAAGTGAATTCACTCATCTAGAAAGTGAACTTCAAAGAACCAGAAACAATGAAGAAGAACTTGGTAAGAAGATTATTACTCTTAGAAATGATCTTGTCATTGCAAATGAATACAGAGAAAATTTTAAGATCAGTTCAGTAAAACTTGATAAGTTGACTCAAGGACAGGATAGTGGAAATGATAAGAGAGGTCTTGGATATGAAAAGGGAGAAAGTTCCAAATCAGGACAAAATAATTTCAGATAGAACAAAAATGAAAGATATCCGGTAAGACAACCTAATTCACAAAAGTTTAATGGGTATTGTTTTTCCTATGAAAAATTTAGTCATATGATTGCTCAGTATAGAATTAATATGAATTAAAGAGTCTCATCATTTTTTGGTCAGTGTTTCAATTGCAAAAATTTTGGTCATAAATCAATTTAGTGCAAAAATGTGTTAAGTTATTCTGTTGATAGAAGAAATGTTGAATGCTATACATGTGGGAAACTTGGGCATATTTCTAATCAATATAGATCTATAAGAAGTCATTGGAATGATTGGTCAGGACAAGAAAGCATTGTTGTTACAACTGCAACATGTATGGTCATATTGCAAGATTCTACAGAAACAAAAATATAGATAGAAGAGGTCTAGTATGCAGAGGGAAAAATATAGAGAAAAATGATAAAGCAAAAGAAAAGGTAACTACGGATGAAATCGGGGATCAGATGAAGAAGACACGGGTAAGGAAAAGTGATCCTAATGCTAGAAATGGTTCCATTCCGGAACTTGCCTCTGGTAACTCTTTCAGTAATTGATTTTAGGTCACTGGCCTAGGGGGGGTCCTTCAAGAAAAATCATTCCTCCCATGTCTTGGATGGTACCAGAACACAAAAAATAGTCAAGAAGGTGTACTTATGATGTACAAAAGTTTTGGATAACTTTAGCAAAGAGAATTTAGACAATTCATAGATTTGTAGAAGATTTTTATGTCACTTTTTGGAAAATAGTCTCTGGAAAACTTAGGGAAAATGCATTTATTGCACATGTGTGAGCTATAAAAGTCAAGTCAAAACTATCATTTGTCACTTTTCATTGAAGATGAGAAGAAGGAGAACACTCGATATGCAGATTATGAAGCAGTAACATCGATTCATCAATAAATCTCAAAATTTATGAGGTATTTCAAATTATTCTCAAAAATTTCATACAATTTGGTGTTCGATTGAAAACCCTAGATACAAAAAGAAATGGAAAAAATCAAAGGCTCAATCACTCTAGATGAATATAACAGTGAAAATATTAGGTCTATGAGGAATTATTTACTACCTGATGAATTAAAGCAATTGAGCAAAGATAAGCATGAAAATCTGGATATGTGGAGTGAGTTTCCATACTTTGAGAATGTGAAATTCATAAAATTCATATTGATTAGATTAAATGATGATTTTTTAACTTTCGACAAACCTTACATCATTTCAAAAGAGGCAATTGAGAACTTAATTGGATTTTGCAAAGTCAAAGATGTTCCGAGGAAGAAATCTATCTGGAACAAGGAGGTCAAAACCCTAACTGGAATAATCATAGATTAGAGAGCCCTAATGATTGCAACAATCAAGAATCCTATTATGAAGTACATTTCACACAAAATAACATGTAAAATATTCTAAAGAAATCAAGAAGGAGCTACATCATCTAGCATAGTGTACATTGCTCACAAAATGATAATTGAAGGTTAGGACTTTGACCTATGTGGGTTGTTAAAGGATCAGCTCATGGAGAATGTTCAACTGACAAAGGAATCAGGTTATCCATTTAGGTTTGGCACTTTAATTATATGTCTAGTAATTTATTTCTTGAATTTCTTGCTGAAAATCGACAATGTGGTATGGAAATCAAACAAATTGATATGCAATCAGGTATACTCTTATTCTAAGAGCTTGGCTAACTAGGATTTGTAATTTGAAAATTTCTTTAAGAATGTGCTTGAAAAGTGTGGACCAGTCAATATTTCCCCTCTGGTAAGAACAATGGAATTTGGTTCCTCTTCCGATAGCATTGATAAAGGACATAAAAGAGATAAGGAAATTACCTAATGCAACCCTCTAGAAAGCAAAGTTCCCAAGATTGATGGAAAAGGAAAAGAAAAAGAAATTGTGAACATTCCAAATGAAGAATCTGAGAATCCACTAAAAAATGAATCTGAACTAGAAAAAGGTAGTGAGGAAGAAGATCTAGAAAAAGAAAAGCTACAACAACTTATTCAAGGTGTAGGTGGCATGCAGATAATTGTGAAGTTATGGTCAGGCAGACCATCATACGATCAGGACTTGATTCTTAAAGTTCTAAATGATTATGTTGAGCACTATAAAATAAGATTGGAAATTCTGAAGGACATTCTACCTGAAGAAATGGTTGAGTGCAATAAAGAATCAATGGGCTCTGAGGACAAAGGCAAAGAAGAAGATAAAGTTGCCTCTCACCTGAAGGAAGAATTTAGACTATCCCTTTCCAAGCTGAAGAAGAAAATGAATGAGTTGAGGTAATGCATAAAATTAGCCACACGCATCTACAACTATTGCATCCATTGGCCCCATGTAGTCTATAATTACAAAGAGAAGTTGGATCAAATTGAAACAGAATTGAATGACATTGGAAAAAGCTTTGACATATCTTAGGATCTGAATGGCATCATCAGGAAAATAATCTAGGAGCTACAGTAAGAACACACAAAAATTCAACTCTCCAAGAATGTTCTTGTGGATAATTGTTGGAAGGCAAAGGATCTAATTGAATGTAGGCTAGAACAAATGGTGGAAATATGAAGAATGGTGAGAAACTGGAAGAAGCAATTACAATTCTCGAATCTCTCATTGAGATTATTAACAAGACTTCCAAGAACAATAGCTTGATCATTATTATTGGAATTACAATAAATGGTTGGAATAATTTCCTTTCGAAAGTGAAGAAAAACCATAAGATAATCTTCTAAAGATAGTAGTTAATTGTTTTCAAGTTTTCAAAATTTTGATCAAAGGAGGAGAATTGTAGGCATATATGTGTTAAATTTTTGAAGCCTTGAGGATTTTGAACACATGTTTTGTCTCTATCTTGTCAATATCACTTTTTGTCTTTTTGGCATATGGAATCCATGCTTTATCATTGATGTCAAAGGGGGAGAGAATGTAGTGAAAAATGTCCTATAGAGGGAGAAAATAATGCAATATAGAAGGAGAGAATGCCTTATAAATCTCAAGGGGAGAAAGTGCAGTAAAATTTTTGGCAGTATACCTATAATGATTTCGACACTTAGTCATTTTTCACTAAGTGTTGCTATCAATTCCAAAGGGGGGGGATTTTTGGCATATGTCTAGGGAGATTTATGACATATGTCTTGTAAGTGTTGTCATTGATGGCAACCCAAGTCATGTGTCTTAAGTCTTGCATCTGAATGTACAGTATAGTTTTGGCAGAATGGAGTAAAGAATAGGGCATCCAATTACAGGCATAAAAGTTGATCTAAACACCTTACCAGATAGATATTTTGGGTTGAGGACCTCTGAGGAAGGTATTTTGATGTTTGCAATACCTTGGTGAAGGATTTTTTTGATGCACACTCACTGCTACGTGATCTAGAAGATCTAGTGCACAAATTTGGTGATTATTTGTGCTAGAAGGCCAACTCGGCAAGGATAGTAATTGTAGATGTATAAGATAATTAATTATAAGTCTTCATGATCGATTAAGTGTTATTTGGGTCCTATCTCTATCTTAACTAACTTTGGAGGAGGCACATAAAAATTTAGTGGTGGATCTGGTTGACAAGATAAAAGTAACTTAATACTTTATGAAGTTGATTAATGAATGAATAAATCCTTGATTGAGAATATATATATAAGAGATTGGTTTTATCATTCAAAAAGTGAATGTAAGTGAGTATGTGTGTAGAAGTGTGAATCTATAATATATAATTGTGTGGTGTGAGATTTAGTAGTGTAGTAGTGTGAATTTGATCATAAGTGATGCAAAGAGCATAAAAGAGCATAATAGAGCAGAGTGAAGTGCAGAATTAGAAAGTAGATCTAGAATTGAATCTATGAGCTTCACCGGAACTATAACTTGGCATAAATATATGCTACTATCTCAGTTCACCCTTTATATGGTCTTAATCTAAATTTTTTAAGTCAGCGACCCTTTCTCTTGAGCAGTGAGCTTTAGGCAGTGTGCCTAAATGCAAGTGCATTCCCTTTTGTAAACAATTATATTTTGAGTACTCAAATTGCAGATTAACCTCCACCATGGTTTTTCCCCTAACAAGGTTTCCATGAAAAATCTATGTGTTATGGTGTTATGAATGTTTCCTTTCAATGATTGCATATTTTTCTTTAATGTAATGATAGAATGGTTTAAGTTTCAGATGAGTGAAAGTCAAGATTTATTGAACACTGATTCACCCCCCCTCCCTCTCAGTGTTCCTTTGAGTCCAGCACATACCTCTAGAAATTAGTGAAATGAAGGTTGAAGGGTTGTTTTCCATGTTCAATAAGGATTTAAGAGTTGAAGATTTGATGGAAGTGTTTTATGAGTTGTTGTCCTAGTTGATTTCTTGTGTGTCTTGAGAAAAAATTGAGGTTTCAAGTAAGGGTTTGAGGAAATAACAATGCTAAAGGTTGGGAGTAAGTTTTTAGAACATGTGCAGGCTATTTTTAAAGTGTTCCAAGTATTGGTTGGGTGTGGAGTGTTGAGGAAGTTTGGGTTTCAATAAACCCCTAGGGGAAACCTAGTTTGAAATAGCTTAGAGTGAGGGTTTGAAGGTTGGTACCCTATTGAACGTTCTAGTCCCTAAAATAGGTGGAATATGAGGTTTGACAACCTAAAAAAATGCTTTCCATGGAGATCAAGATCTGAAGGTGTTTAAAGGAGTGTCTCTTTGTAAGAGTGACCTTATTGGCCTAGTTGCTTGAGTGGAACATGGCTAGTTTGAGGTATTTTCTCCGAAAGAATTTATAGTAGTTTTGAGATATGTTTTAGGCCATGGAAAAGGGTATCTAAAAATGTTGTTATAGTCTTTATAAGTTATCTGGTTCATTAGATATGAGTGACTATCCTATGAGGAAGGATTACTAGTTTGTAAATGGTTAAGGAGTGAGTGATTCAAAATGGTGTTTCTTGGTAATTTAAGTGATCAAGTTGTGTTTGGTTTATTATTTTAATCTTGTTAGATGTCTTAATAGGCTCATGCAAAGCCCTTATACCTTAGTGTGGATTGGAGTCCTTAGAAGCATATTTCCTTTGATGAAACTTTGAAAGAGTGTGTGTAAGTCTATTAGGAGCCTTCCTCTAAATCTTTGAACAAGTTCATTCTGGATCCCTACATGTACTGCATCAGCCTCTAGCTAATTTTCCAACTCTTCAAACACACTCAAAATCTACTCTAATATCTAATCCTATAGACATCTAACTCCATCATATGAAAAATGTTGTCTAGCATAGACATGTTTGATAATTCCAAACAACTTGTTGCCTTCTTTCATAAAATTATTTGGTGTGTTTCATATTTAATGCAATGTAATCAGTAATATCAATATTTTCATAAAATGCACTAATTACTTTTGTTCTATGTGTGTTTATGAACATGTAGCATGCAACGTCATGCTAAGGAAATGACCGAAGCCCCTTACACTAGAAGAACATGCAGTTAAAAATGCAAGGAGAAGAGAATCAAAAATTGTAGCTCGTGAAGCAAAGGAATTGAAACCCATACCTCGAAAAATTCCCGTGCAATCTAAGAAAGATGTCAAATTGGAAAAACAAAGGGGAAAAATGAGGAAAGTTCGTGGAAGGACATGAATGGATACCAAAGTTGGGGGCACATCATCAACCATAGGTGAAGCTCAATGCACATCTCCAGTTGAAGAAACATTGGCAACAACATGAGGTTTTCCAAGTACATCATAAATCACATATCCAATTGAAGACACACCATCAACAACATTGTGTTTTGAAAGTACATCAGCAAGCACATCTCTATTTGAAGGCACTCCACAAATGAAATCTCAAGTTGTAAGTACAACATCATTTACATGTCAATCTCAAGGTATGTCATCAATTGCACCTCTGATTGAAGGTACACGATCTATCCTCGATATTGTTGACCTTCCCAATGTTTACACAAATTTACATTTGAGAACTCCTCCTAGAGTTTTCCAAATAAAACCTACATTTCTTTATTGATATTGATTCCAATGTTTTGAAATGGATGCCTAATAAGATTCCAAAATGTACATGTCAAAGATATGCACAAAGGATATGGAGTTTATTTTTTGTGAAGCTAAGTGAGGGTGGAAGATGCCAACTATTTGTTGAAATGATGAGGAAACTCAAATTTAGGCCCACTATGAAGGCTCTTGGGCTAAGAGTTTTGAATGAAAAGTGACAATTCCATTGTAAAGAACTTGATGAGTGCATATGAGAGTGTGGGTTCTACCTCACACAGAAAGGATAGTTGTGCCACACGACATGTGATGACAACAACACTATTAAGAAGTCAAACAAGGAACAAGGTGAACCTTACAAAGGCAAGTAAGTGTTTGAAAATAAGTAGATCATCTCTAATGAAAGCCAAAGGAAGGTGTTAAAGAGTGGAGGATCCAAATAGAAATGAGTTATGGGCATTCTTGGGTAGAGTGCCATGGAAAGATACAAGAATTGCTCAAGGCTTGAGATCTTTAATAGTGAATTATTGGAAGGATAACACAATGACCTCTCATAATCAAAGAGATGTTTTAAGAAAGATAATTGGTAGTAAAATCCGTGAGCCACATCCAATGGATTATTTGGATACCACTCAAACCCAATTTTTTGCTGATTTTGTACAGAAGTTTCCTGAAATTAAAATATGTCCAAGGTATTTTGAAATGCTAAAGCATTTTTATGTCAAAATAAATCACACATGCACTAATTTTTGTTGTAGGGTTCATATTGAGTTTTCTAACCATTACGATCTTTATCGATGTATATGTGTAGATATGCATATTGGCAATGTTTTGCAGGAATGTAACATAATTCCTCCACCTAAATCGTCAAGGAAATTTTTGTCTTCCATTTTATGTGAAAGAGAGGATGGTCAAATTTTTTACAAGAATTCCTGGATGGCACATGTGATCATTGTGGTGGCATGCAACATTTTCCAATTTTCCAATGCATGGCTAGTACACACATAATTGGAAACAAAATTGTGAAATTTGGTAAATATAAGACAGTGGCATATAGTCTAAAAGATGGGAAAGAAGCAAAGAAGTGTGAATTGTTCAGTGATAAGATTCTAGTGTATCAGTTTATGGGAATTTTCCATGATTAGGTGGCCTATGAGTATGCAATGCATACACACAGAGCACAATGGTTGGACTCATAGTTCAATTTATGCAAGGACACATTTCCACTTCGTCATATCATTTTAGTTGTCGACTTCACTAAGAACTACACACTATAGCCACAAAATGAGGTGCAATCACAGTACTACAACTCCATGTAGTTTGCTATACTTGTGCATATAGCATTCATTCATGCAAATGACAGTACAGAGGAAAAGAGGAAAGTATTGAGGGAGTATCACTTTTACATCAGTAATGATCACACACATTCTACAGAGTTTATGCAAGGTTGTTTTCATATGTTCTATGTTGATCTGGCTAGCAAGGGAATATCATTTAGTCAGCATATCATAGGGTCAGATAATTTTACATCGCAATTCAAGAACACCAGAATGTTTTACTAGTTGAGTAGGATGCATAGGATTAGTGGTGTTCAACATATGTGGAACTTCTCAAAGGTCAGGCATGGGAAGGGGGAGCATGATGGAGCAGGTGCATGGTGCATGTATCAAAAGAGCCCTAGTACAAGAAGATTTAAAGTACATAGATAGTGTAAAGTTGAAAGATGCAAGATCAATTGTCTAGTGGTGCAATGGTGCAATGGGTCTAGGTAGTGAAGGTAATTCTTTAGTTCATAGATTTTTTCATTTATTAGATGATACTAACATTACAAAATATGAGGATTGTTGTACACTAACAGGATCAAGTGAGCTATAGTATTTTAGAAGCTCCAATGCAAGTACATGGACTATCCATACATGGAAGATGGCATGCTTTTGTTCTACGTGTACACTTCAAGAATGGAATAATTGTGAGTCAAAAAAGTGGGTTGATGAATGGTATATAAGAATTCTAACCCCACTTGACACTTATCAGCTCTTGATGGCTCTAAAAATCACGGAGATGCAATCATCCATTGAGTTTGATCATGTATTGGACCTACTAGAACCAAGTAATATATCTTACTTATAGGTTTTATTATGATGCTTAGTAAATACATCTAACAAGATGAAAATATCAATGTAGGGAACATTTATGCAGTGATTGCAGATGAAGACAATGAAGAGAGTACAAATTATTACTTGTGCCATTGTATCGGGGCCAAAAAGAAATTGGAGGCCCCAGTTATAGACGGAGAAAACATAGAATATCCTATAGGTTCGCTAGTTGTTACTAGAACATGGCTTCGAAGGTATCCAATTAAGAATGTTGCATTTTGGTTGTTTGAGGACATCAAAATGCATCAGAATATTCTTCACTACTCGAACCTTGTCGTCGCCACCAACGTTCATTTGATCAAATATAAGGGCAGACCTACAAACAAGAACTTGTGGAAAGTGCGTGAATCCAACCATGAGGCAATACTTGATACAATAAAGAGTAGAGCAGATACGGATGGTGCCCTGGATTGATTTGCAAGTATGCACATTGAATTTGTAAAGTCATGTTATTGATCATTGCTTTCTTTCAAGTATTTAAATTTGATTGTATAAGGGTTAGCAAAATTGCATTAATGTAGATATGTAAAATGATGGTTATATGTTAATCTCTATTGAGAACCTTTAAGTTGGTATTTTGATCAATAACAGGGAGGTTAACCAATTACAAACACAAGTTCATCCAACTCAAACCAACATTTTCCCTAACAACTCTTTTTCATCAACTCTTCACTATTTCAACCTAGTTTCCTTGTACATGTCCAAACACCAAAACCATGGCATAACTATTGACCCTATTAACAAAGACACAAACCATTTAGGGTTTCAGATACCCATTACTCTCATTCCAAACATATCTCAAATGGGCATACCACTCTTTTGGACCAACACGTGTCAATCTGGCTTTTTCACCATTTTAGACCCCCAAATAGGTCACTTTTCCAGAGGACCTATACCTAAAAAATTCCTTTTCACCCAAATTTCAATTGGGCAGCACTCACCAAAAATCAAAACCCCAAATTCCACAATTAATTTGTAGAGAAACATTTCCCAAACCACCCTACCATGATACCCTCATTTCTTGCTCTTTACATAGAGGTTTATTGAAAAACAATATTCTAGAGATTTCCTAACCCAAACAATACCTCCAACACTTCATAAAAGACCTACAAAAACTCAAAAGGATAGAATATCTTTGCTTCCCCCGTGTTTCCTATCATTTTCCCACTCAAACCACAAAATTTCACCCAAATTAGGTCACTTTTTCAAAGGGACTCTACTTTAAGCTTTCCCTTTCACTCAAAATTCAATTGGGAAGCCTTCCACATGTGTTCAAACCAAAGAATTCACCATTTACCCTCAAAAAATCATTCACCCAAGCACTGAATCACAAAACCCTCCTTTTAAGCCAAATAACGTAAGGCTTATTGAAAATCACATCCAACACTCACCAAAACTTTCCAATACCTCAGACAGTTCTAAATACCTCTTCCAAAACTTAATTCATCAAGAAATAACTTTGCACAACCTTTTTACACACTTTACTATCTCAAAACCTCACTATTTAACTTTGAAAACACAAATTTTCACTCTAGGGCTTCATGCCCAACAGAACACTCGACCTCCCCTGCACAAATTCCACATTCCCACACTAGTTTATTGATGTTGTAGACCCATTCCTCAAGTTATAGTTGCCACAATGAGAGGAATGGGTCAGTTTACCATATTAAATGAGTTTCAAACCTTATTTGACAACATCTTGACTCATTCATCCTAACTAGACTTGACTCAATAAATGGAGGACAAATGTGCTCTGCACCATATTCCCTATTAGTGTTTGATGTCATATGCATTTATGACTATAATTGATCCTTTTATGATTGTGACTGTAGGTAATATTGAAGTTTGTCAAAGTTTAAGAAAATAACAACATTGGTTGGTGGTGCAAGTGTTCAGTGGTATGAGAAACATTGGTTGCTAGTGCATTTTCTAGTTGTCGATCTTCTCTTTATTTTCCATCTCGTAGATTTATTAGATTCTTATATGCTACATGTTTTATGTTAATTATGTCAATGATATATTTAAAATTTATAAGTAGGATCATCGAGAGATGTGAAAGTAGCAAAGGGCCACACCACCATTGTAGGACCTTCAATCGACCTCCTTATCTAGCATGCATGAAGGTGATAGTAGGTCTCATCAGGTGTATGACTGACATTATTTAGTTATTGATCTTTTAATGATTTTTATGTGAGTCCATGTCTAAGATTGATAGGCTTTTGCAAGTTTTTTATGGACCAAATTCCTATGAGAGTACACAACCATAGAGAGGCTACTACCCATGTGTTTCGTAGGGAGAAGGGGATGTACATGTTTTGAAGTATTTTGGAATGCAAATAGCTAGGCTAGCTGAGGTGGATTGGAGAAACAAAACTAGGCAGCAGCTCCTTTTGTTTCTTCTTGTACAATATATTTCATGATCTGGGCTACAAATGGGAGGATTATTTTCCTGCATGTATTTCTACAAGTATTGACAAATGGGAAGATTTTCAAGATGTCCTTCCATCACTATTGTAATATTTGTCATTGACTTAGTGTATTTTTTGATATACAAAATTTATGAGAAATTAATACATTAAAATGTGTATATTCCTTAATATATGCCTCAATTAAATGTGTATATTACATTTAAAATTAGTTGTAATGCTTCATGGTTTACATTTAAAGTTGTCTTCAAGGAAAAGCATGTGGATTTATGAGTAAGAATGAAATAATGTCTAATATAATTGTAGAAAGGAATATATTTTTACATTGGATAGCATTAACCAATTTACCAAACCACCATTAGGTAGCATTAACCAGTTTTCCAAACCACCAATTCCTCCACTTTTAGGGTGTGATAAGACCTCTAACATAACAAACCCAAAAACCCTCTTCATTCACAAGTTAGGCAAGGTTTTATTGACAAACCATACTCCAAACCCTCCCATAGCCAACCAAAGCCTGAAACACCTTCAAAAAGGTTTGCACAAGCTTAAAAGTTCAAGATATATCACTGCCCCCAAAGATTTCTTCAAACCCTAGCACTAAACCACCATTTTCCACTCAAAAATGCACCATTTGACATCTAGGGAATCACCTAAAAACCCTCGATTTTCCTCCCTTACACACATGTTTTATAACCCTAACTAAGCCTTTCCATTGAGTTACAAAAGCATATAGTGGGTGGAAGGCTTAATATGACATTTTAATGCACTCAAAACCCTTAAAATAGGGTATACAAACCAACCCTCAGTAATTGGCTTCTAAAATGCACAAAATCACTTGAAATCCAACCAAACAAAAACTAAAATGGAGTTAAGTCTACTGCCCACCTAATTCCATTGAAAAGAGAGCACAATCACTCAAAGGTACGTTCAACTAGCTTGATCCCTTGAGGGTCCAAAATGCAAAAGGGAAATAATCTTTGATAGGGTATTACTCATAAACCATGGTGCTTATGAAATCTCTATCTAAACCAATGAGATCACATTAGGCCCCTCTACAATAACCTCTCTCAGTTTTTTCTATCTCGGAGGCATTTTCCTATGGTGTCCAATTTTCACTTGATGGAAAAAGTGTCAAATGCAAGTATTTGAAAGTTGCAAAGTGGTGTAACTTTCATTTTATAGCTCATGTAACCAAACAGATTGTTCCAATATGTCTGAATAGGTATGTTTATGCTATACATGGTCCTCTTTTGCACCCAAACATGCGGAATCGCTCCAAGCTACATTCAACTAGATCAATCCCTTAAGGGTCCAAAGTGTGAAATGGCTGCAAACTTCAGCATGTTATTACTCGCATACCGTGATGCTTTAAAAATTCTCATATGATCCTACAAGATTGTGTTGGGCACCTCTATAATAATCTCTAATTTTTTTCTATCTCAGAGGATTTTTCCTATGGTGGCAAATTTTCACTTGGGGAAAAAGTTGTCAAATGCAAGTAGTTGAAAGTTGTAAAGTGGTACAACTTTCGTTCTACAGCTCGTGTGACCAAACAGAATATTCCAATGTGTCAGAGTGGGTACGTTTATGCTAGGAATGGTCCTCTTTCACACCCAAACATGTGGAATCGATCTGAGCTACGTTCAACCAGATCGATCCCTTAAGGGTACAAAGTGCAAAATGGCTGAAAACTTTAGCATGCTATTACTCAAATACCATGATGCTTAGAAATTTATCATCTAATCCTATGAGATTGTGTTGGGCCCTTCTACAGTAACCTCTCTCAGTTTTTTCTATCTCAGAGGCATTTTCCTATGGTGGCAAATTTTCACTTGGGGAAAAAGTTTGTCAAATGCAAGTAGTTGAAAGTTGCAAAGTGGTGCAATTTTCATTCTACAGCTCGTGTGACCAAACAAGCTGTTCCAATGCATTTGCGTGGGTGCGTTTATGATAGGCATGGTCATCTTTCACACCGAAACATGTGGAATCACTTTGAGCTACGTTCAACCAGGTTGATCCCTTAAATGGCTGCAAACTTCAGAATGCTATTACTCAGATACCATGACACTTAGAAACTTCTCATCTAATCCTACGAGATTGTGTTGGGCCCCTCTACAATAACCTCTCTCAGTTTTTTCTATCTCAGAGGCATTTTACTTTGGTGACGAATTTTCACTTGGGGAAAAAGTTGTCAAATGCAAGTAGTTGAAAGTTGCAAAGTGGTGCAACTTTCGTTATGCAACTCGTGTGACCAAACAAACTATTCCAACATGTCCAAATAGGTATTTTTACACTAGGCATGGTCCTCTTTCACACCCAAACATGCAAAATCTCTTTGAGCTACGTTCAACCGGATCAATCCCTTAAGGGTCCAAAGTGCAAAATGGTTGCAAACTTTAGCATGCTATTACTTGGATATCATGATGTTTAGAAACTTCTCATCTATTCCTAAAAGATTGTGTTGGGCCCCTCTACAATAAAATCTCTCAGGTTTTTCTATCTCGGAGGCATTTTCCTGTGGTGGCAAATTTTCACTTGGGGGAAAAGTTGTCAAATGCAAGTATTTGAAAGTTGCAAAGTGGTGCAACTTTCATTCTGCAACTCATGTGACCAAATGAAATTTTCCAACACATCTAAATAGGTATGTTTCTACTAGGCATGGTCCTTTTTTGCACCCAAACACGCAGAATTGCTTCGAGCTACGTTCAACCGGATCAATCACTTAAGAGTCCAAAGTGAAAAATGGCTGAAAACTTCAGGATGCTATTACTTGTATATCGTGACACTTAGAAACTTATCTTCTGATCCTATGAGATTTTTTTGGTCCCCTCTACAATAACCTCTCTTGGTTTTTTCTATCTTGGAGGCATTTTGCCATGGTGGTGAATTCTCGCTTGGGGAAAAAGTTGTCAAATGCATGTAGTTGAAAGTTACAAAGTGGTACAACTTTCATTCTGCAACTCGTGTGATCAAACAAACTATCCTAAAATGTTTGGGTGGGTACATTTACATTAGGCATGGTCCTCTTTCACACCTAAACACACGGAATCACTTCAAGCTACGTTCAACCGGATCGATCCCTTAAGGGTCCAAAGTGCAAAATGGTTGTGAACTTCAGCATGCTCATATTTAGACACCGTGATGCTTAGAAACTTCTCGTTTGAGCCTATGGGATCAAGTTGGGCCCCTCTACAATAACCTCTCTTGGTTTTTTCTATCTCGGAGGTCTTTTATCGTGGTGGTGATTTCTCGCTTGGGAAAAAAGTTGTGAAATGCAAGTAGTTAAAAGTTGCAAAGTAGTGCAACTTTCATTCTGCAACTCGTGTGACCAAACAGACTATCTCAATGTGTCCGGGTGGGTATGTTTACACTAGGAATAGTCTTCTTTCCCATTTAAACACACAAAATTTCTTCGAGCTACGTTCAACCGACAGAATCCCTTGAGAGTTCAAAGTGCAAAATGGCTGCGAACTTCAACATGCTCCTATTTAGACACCATGACACTTAAAAACTTTTCAACTGAGTCTATGGGATAATGTTGGTCCCCTCTACAATAACCTCTCTTTTTTTTCACTATCTTGGAGGCCTTTTCTCGTGGTGGTGATTTCTGGCTTGGGGAAAAAGTTGTCAAATGCAAGTAGTTGAGTGTGTAAAAATGACTTTTTAGACATTCCACCCATTGTATCCTACTGTAACCTAGTGGAATGGAATAATTAGGGTTAGGGAACATATTTGAATGGTTTCTGGAGAAAGGGAGGGGAGTTGAGTGGTTTGGTGTGATGCCCTAGTTGGCAATTTGATGAGTTTTGGTGAAATTCAGCAGTTTAAGAGTGGAAATGGTTGAAATCCTTTGGGGCAGCAATTTGTGAGGGACTTTTAAGCATGTGTAGGTTATTTTAAGCATTTTTGATTCATTGGAAAGGTTTTATGAGTTGTGGGAATGGGATTTTCAATGAACCCACCCATTTTAGGCTTTTAGCCATAGCAACAAGGCAGTGAACTGTTTGATAAAATTCTTTGGTAAACATGTACGAAAAATGTGGTAGCATAGACAAGGAAGTGAATTATTTGAAAAAATGCCTCAAATAAACATGGTCTCATGGTGATGGAATGTCATGACAATCCATATCTATGAGGATTTGTGACTTGAGGATTGTGATTAATTATTGGAATTATTTTTAGTGAGATTACAAGACCTCCCCTACTACATCAATGTTTTAGGGTTTTATCCAATGTAGAAAAGCATTTAACTATTTTATATAATTATTTGATAGAAATGTATGAAAAATGTGGTAGCATAGAAAAGGAAATGAACTCTTTGAAAAAATTCCTAAAAAAATGAGGTCTCATGGTGATGGAATGGCATGACAATTAAAAGAAATTTGATTGTCATGGCATTTCATTACCATGAGACCACATTTATTTGAGGCATCTTTTGAACTAGTTCACTGCCTTATCTATGGCTTGTCATGCAATTCCATCACCACATTTATTTGATGCATTTTTTCAAATAGTTCACTGCCTTGTCTATGCTATTGCTTACTATTATGTTTTTGATATATTTTTTCGAAGCATCCATAGCTTGTTCGAAATCACTTGTTTTAGGATTTTAGCCATAGCAACAAGGTAGTGAACTATTTGACAAGATGTTTTCGTAGACATGTATGAAAAATTTGGTAACATATGTAGAAGTTGAGAAAATACAACTTCACAAAACATCGATGATCACCTGCATGCAAATAACCTATCACAAAAGAAGAGATGGAGACAAACAAGCAAGGGTTCTCTGAAAATTGAAAATGTATATATCAGAGAGAATGAGAGAATGAATTGATGTGATAATACAATGAGATCAATCCTTATAAAAGGATATCGAGAAACCCTAAAGTGTAACCCTAAAAGAAACCCTAATAGGAAAACATTTAATAATTAATATAATTATTAAATGTCACTTTATGCAAACTAAAGTGAAATCTTAAGAAGGGAATAAAGGTAAATTAATCAACATAATTAAGTTATGACCTTTACTCTAACAACATAGACAAGGCAGTGAACTATTTGGAAAAATACCTCAAAGAAATTTGGTCTCATAGAATGTCATGATAAGAAAATGCAATTGGTAGCTGCTCCTAGTTATTAGTTATGCAATGTGAAGAAATTGCATAATTGCTTAGGTTGACTTTGTATAAACTATATTGTAATTTAAATTTTGTCATCTATCAACATCTAGTTATTAGTTATGCAAAGTGAAGTAATTTTTTGACTTTGAAAGATGTGCAATGCAATGTAATCAATGATATGAATATAAACTACAAAAATCCATTTTTTACAATTCATTAGTTAAAATATTTATTTTATTTGCTCTCTATATCTCTATATGTTATGGAAATACCTTTCAAAAAAAAAATTTTAAAGTTTTTATCTCTTGTTCTACAATTTTCCCAATTTTTTCAAAAACTCTTATACTTTTGGTTTGTCAAATTTTCCCCAAAAGATTTTTTCTGCTATGCATTGGAAGCATGAAGCATACACATGAATACACACAATATAGGTGAAATATACATGTGAATAAGTGAGGCACAAGTAATTGAAGCATTCCAAAGGATACAAACCACCACGAATGGAGCTTATTTAGACAATATGATTTAGATGGGGCTTATTGAGCATTTAACATAATTAATTAAGCATTAGATGTAAACAAAATCCATGCCTACAACATTCAAGAATACAATTGACATGATATGCATCATAACATCATTCAAGAATGGTAGTAGAAAAATAATATTTTCTTTAATCAAAAATTTGAAAGTCTATACAATGATATATATTGATAAAAATATATACAATATATCCAAAAAAACCATGCAAGCTTAGTATAAAGGAGCCATATGGACATAAAATGTCATGTATATATCGATTGTAAAAAACATATGTTCCAAAATTCCATATAGGCATACAACAAACAACCCTAATACATAGTTATTTCCCTCTAGGGGAAGGAAATAGATCTTGTGCTGACTTCGAAATTCGGCTGGATGGAATGATTGTTGCTTCTCTTGTCTTTTGAACATGCTCGCTAGTCCTCCTCTCTTCACTCTGGACCTTCAACTGATACAATAAAAAGTAAAGATGTTAATATATAGAAATTGATTTGTGGAATGGCATATAACAAAATATATAATCACTTACTGCATACATATAGTCATCATGCACATTTACAACATCACTACGTCCATGATTTGGGGTGACAACCACCTGTAGCAACCATCAAGATAGAAATTAAACTACATAAAATTATCATGAAAATTTTATATAATAGACCATAAAATAATAAATATAATGTCAAATCAACTAATCTATTCCATACCTCTCTCAATGGATTAGAACTGGCTATTGCTGTAGAAAATCCATTGTCCATGATGCCACCAACATCAACAGGGTTGTCTCTTGTCAACAACTGTAAATGAAACAATATCTCAAGTATCATGTTGATATAAAGACAAAGAGGGGATAATGGAACATAAGGTAAAATAAGAGAGAGTAATGGGATGAGAATAGAAGGGTGATGCAGAGAGGGGGCTCAAACTCATTCAAAGTGACAAATTTCCTTCAAGAGGCATCTAATAAGATTAAAATGGCCTATTATAGTAATCCAAACAATCCTCAAAGCTTGAAAACAATCAGGAGTGTAATTTCTCACTTTTACCCATGTAACCTAATAGTAGTGCAAACTCAATTTTTAGCCTTTAACTCCCATGATTTCCAAAACACTTGACAATCAAAAGGTGGCTTCAAATACCCATTTTAGAGTTATACAACATATCTCTTGACTAGATACAAGTCTTTTGGACCAATCCCTTGAAATTAGATCCTCAATGTTGTCCTAGGCCATGTATTAGGCTAGATTTACAAAGCAACACACCTTTAAACTTAACAAAGACACTTGAAACCTTGGGGTAGAATTTCCTATGCCCTCAAATCTCTAAAACCATAATCAACACCCAAGTTTGACACCTCCAACATAGCAAACTCGAAAACCCTCAATTTCATGCCAAGTCAAGAGGGTTTATTCAAAGTACCACTTTCACAACCTCCTAGACCATGCCACTAACTCAGACATGTATATTTTGACCCCAATATTCTCATAAGTTGGAAAAAACTCCACACTCTCATTGATTTCGAGCAAACCCTAGACCCAAGGCTCCATCTTCATGTGTTTTTCTTCACAAAACTTATCAAGACAATAGGTTTATCTCCTTAGTTCCTTCCCCACAACTCTAATCATGCAACATACAACCTACTCAAACTCCCTAAGGCCCATTACAATAGTTACAATAGGTATAGTCAGTGTAAGGGCCCTAAAATCATGATTTTGGTTACAAAACCCTCAAATGGTGTGTCCTCAGCCTATCACAAGAAAACAAGGATATTTACCACAAAGCACAATGGATCTCCCTCAAACCTATTCCAAAAGATTCTTAACACCTGCCACCACAAAGTAAAATGATTTGCATGGCACAATCAAACTGTACGGGCTCGTATAGGCCTACAAATGACAAGAAAACTCAGAAATTTGATGAAAAACAAAGATATTCTTATTGCCAATGCTTCAAACTTAAAGCCAACATTACAAAACAAGTTTTCATGCCTTTTTGAAGGATTCTCCTCATCAAACCAATTCCCAACTTCCTTACAACTACTTTTTAAACCTCTCACGACCGTTGCATTACAAATTTGTTGCATTTATGCAACTCATAAATTTGGCACTTTCAAGTTTTGACTCTTTATTGTTTCCTAGACCCTCTTAAACACCTAAAATATTACAAATAGTATAATGAGACCTTATTCAACTAAGAAAAAATGACTTACTCAAGAAAATATCATCCTATCTACCTTGACACCCCTTGTCAACTTTGACAATTCCTTCCACATGATTTGTAAACCTTACAAGATGAATACAAAATCCCCTCCAAGTTGATCAATTACAATAGAATGGTAACATTGGACCTTATTAAGACTCAAGAACTTAACTCAAACATCCTAACACACCTTTCCTATCAGACACTTAACGAAGAAACATAGAAAAGAGTGGTGCCCTTGCACAAAAGGGATTAATGGAACATAGGATGGACTAGTATCTAGATTGATGGGATGGGCTAGGATGGGATAACAAAATATAGGGTGGAAAATCAGAGGTTAATGGGATGAAATTATTAGGGAATAATGAAACATAGGTTGAATTAGGAGGTGTCTAGGGTTTGACTATAGTACACGAAGTGTGAGCTTGACCTATGTGTAGTAATAATAGAGAAGAGTTATCTAGGATGAAATGTGGATAAATATGGTATAACATAGGATGATATAAAGGAACATAGGGTGGAACATAGGGGATCATGGAACATCTAGGGTGAAATAATAATGGGTACAATAAGATGGGAGTAGAAGGACATAGTGACACATAGCATGGACTAGAAGATATTAGTGGGATGGGCTAGGAGGGGATCACGAAAAATAGGGTGAACTATTAAATGTTAATGGTATTGGATTAGGAAGGAATAAAGGAACAAAAATTGAATTAGGAGAATATAATGTGACATGATCAAGGAATACAAATGCAATTTTTGTCTTTCTCATCAATTTTTTAGATTTGTATATACACAAAATTATGAAAAATAGCTAACATAGTTTTACAACACCATTAATGAATAAAGGCTACCTGAGTGTAAGTTGTTTGAGGATATGAATTGCGAGGTGTGGATGAAGAAGGTGCACTAGGAAACTATTTGAAATCCAAAGCATGTTATGAGACAAGCATTCAAATATAGCATTCAACTGTTCAAATGCAATAATAATATTATTAATACTAGTTGCATACCTATGGACTCATCATCAACAATGTATAAGGGTATGTAGGAATAGAGCATGCCTCATGAATAGTGCGACCCTAAAATTTCATCATATCAATATTCTACTAATTTAGTTATTCTTAAATTTTAAAATATAATTTAATAAACAACATTAAAATAACTTGCTAAAATTTACCTGAGTGTCAATGCTGAATGTATCATTCAAAATATCATCTATGAAAGCCATCACCTCTACAACTGATGTAGGTTGTGTAGCTACATCACGAGCACTTTGATAATCATATGTGCAAAAATCACCACAAGCGCTACAGTGGTGGGGTGGAGCTCGGGCCCTACACGTCTCCTCCACACCATGCTCTACTAAAGGACTCGCACACTATAAAATGGTCTGGGTGAGTGATTCAATCAACTTTAGCATGTCCACCTCTACAGTATCCTTAAAAATGTAAGGAAAAATGACATGCTCCACCATGGGTCTGAACAAGGCTCTTAGTTCCAACTATGGATTACATCATGCAACAGGTCTATCATGTGTGGAGCCCCCACCTCTACCCTAAAATTCTAAGATGTCAAAATAGTTTGGCATTTTATTGAGGACAAACTCGCAATAGAGTTTCCTCAAAAATTATTGCGGCACCTCATGGTTATTGGATGGAGGTTGGTCAAATACCATCCACCACTGCTCCCAAAATTTGTTTTTAATTAACTCATGGTGGCACCAATGGATGGGGAGCCTCCTGCATGCATGAGACAAAGGTTCATTGGTTCTCGGGTCTATAAATAGGGCACACAAGTCAGCTTTTCTAAATTTTATTTTTTTTACATCTGCATATGACAAACCACTAGCATAAAATTATCTCGTCTCATGCCTCTTATTTGACCAAAAATTCATTTTCTCACTCATTTCTCCTACATGAGTTGCAATTGAATTCAATGATTTAGCAATCCCTCTCCTATAAGGGTGGGTTTTGAAATGCTTGGTTAATATTCCAATTAATTGTTGAATGTCTCTTTTATTGTTTTTAATTTGATTTTGAATATTTTGTTGTGTTCCTTAAGGATGCCTATGAATTGATGGAGGGGTTTCAGGTTGCTCTTGTATAGGAGGATCTTCATGACGGGGTGATTGTGAATTCTCAATGTTTCGAGGTGGAGATTCATTCCCTGAGAATTAGAATAATTTTTTATTATATAAACCTATTTAAATTTTCATTCTAAATCAAATTTGAAATAAATAGAATAATAATACATACCTCTGTAATCTTCGTGTTGGCAACATCCTTATAGAAAATGGAAAGCTAGGGATGCAAACAATGGATGAGATTTGGCGAGCGTGAGTTGCAGACCTCAAATCCTCCAAGTCAAGCTATGGGTTGAAGAGAAATGAGGGTTTGAAACCTATTTTTTTATTTTATGTTAATTTTTACATTTGGCATGCGCCAAATGGCTTATTTCAGCCTTTTTTTTGGATGTTTTTCATTTTGGCACCTAAATTGTGTCACAGATTGGTGCACTTTCCCTGTAATAAGTTTGGACATAGAGCTATCGAGTCTAGAAGCCAAATGATGTTGAACAAACTTAATGTCGGTAGAAGGATTCAGTCTTTTCAAGGCTACTGCTACACATGCAATGTCTTTGGACATAAGGCTAATTAGTGCAGATCAAGGATAAATGAAAATTAGGTTGGCCATAAACAAGCTATGTGCTACACCTACAATAAACTTGGACATATCTCAAAAATTTGTAGAAGCAAAATAGGGAAGAAAACCAATTCAAAACAAAAGAGAAAACCTATGAACAAAGTGGATCTTATAGAAGTTAGAAAATAAATGGAAAGGATTTGGAGGAAAAAGGAAGAACCTCAGAAAAAGGATGAGGTAAATTCATCTATACCCGCATCTAGTGTAGATACCTCTTCTAGAAACTGAACCCTATAGTGGTTTCAGGGGAGCAGTTACAAAAAATCTAAAAATCCCTTGATATACGAAGTTTCAAGAAGTGACACAAGGATATATGATGTTGAAAGTGTCTTCGGTAGAAAATATGTAGATACGAAGAAATGTAAAACCTTTTAGGTTTTACAATGTGCTCTATAAAATATTTATCAGGTTTTGAGGTTCGAATGCATTAAATGCGATTTAGGGCTAAATTGAGGTAAAGAACATTTGGAAAATTGGGAAAAAGTAGAGCGAGCTGAAGAGAGGGTTGAAGGCAATTTAGAGTATTTTGCATCAAAACCCTAGTTCTCAACAAAGTGTGAAAAAGGTATTTAATTTTTTATCTAAATCTTGTGGATTTTGAGTTGAAGTAACTCTTTCATAAGCATATTAAAGTTGTTTGAAGAGAAATGTCCACTCCTACCATTGTGGAAGTCTTTGAGAGACCCTGACCCAAGTTTAGAACACATTCTTGGAAATTTTATGAATTGGATCCTATGTGTGCGTTCTTGCACATTCCAAGTAATGTGTTACCCACTAAAGGCACCATGACATATATTCATGGGAAGCTAGAGGAATTTTATCACCAAGAGCTTAAGAATCTATGGGACAGTGAGTTGATAAGATATGATCTATTGCTAAAGCTAGAATATAAAAACCTAGTTCAAAAAAAGTTTAATCTTTGGAACCGATTTCCAAAATTTTCCAACAAAATGGAGGCAAAATTTTTTAGGATGGATCTCAGTAGAGTACATAGTAAATTTATGTGGAAAATTGTACCTAGGTTAATAAACAAGGAAGTGATTTGAGCTATGAATGGTCTCTACAATATTGGATCCATTCCAGTTTTAAAGGCTATAAAGAATGATGAAGTCATAAAGCTAACAAGTGCTACATTTGACAAAAGATCTCTAACTACAAATCCTATCTCAAACCCTTTCATCAAGTATGTTGCTATCATGATTGGATAGAAAATATACTCCACCAACCATTGGAATTTTGTATCTACTATAGTAATTCATACCACATTTGAAATGGTAGTGAATGGGAAGGGTTTTGATATATGTGAGTCACTTAGGTTGCAACTTATGGAAAACTTGAGAATGACTAAGGCAAAGAAGCACCCCTTTAAATTTAGCACTTTATTAGTTTTTCTACTATACTATTTTCTAAGAGATCTATGAGGAAGGAAAAACATAATATGGGACTACAACAGGCTGGTTGCACATCAAATTTTTGATCATCTACATAGTCTTAGAGATTTTAGGGCATAGAACAATGCTCTGACTACTTTCTTTGCAGTATTCCAGAATGAGATGCATGAAAGAGATAGCATTCCCAGGAGTCTAATAAAGAAGTATGAAAAGGAAATAAAATTTCTTGTAACTATAGATGAATGTATCATTGAGGCAGTTGAACCTATAATTCGATGGATTGAGCCCCTAAGATATGAACTTGATGAGCAATTGGTTGAGAGGTACATTGAAATTCTATTGAGCAGTCCTAAGGACCCCTCTCTACCTCAACATGGAACATATGAAGAAAAAACAATTGAGATACATTTAGAAGCTATTACATATAAGAGAAGGAAGAAGGTGGAAGAATTCTTCCATGGATTGAATTTCACTAAGAATGATTTGGATCAATTAAAGGAGACTTATGGTGAAAGAAAGGATAAATCAATTGAACTTCCTTCTAGTCCAAGGAAACCAAGAAGATTATCTTCCAGTGTTGTACCTACCTACAATACTGATAATACTGAGAAGGGAAAGAAGAAAGAACAAAGTTCCTCTACATATGTTGATATTACTACATAATGGAGGCAAAATTTGTTAGGATGGATCTCAGTAGAGTACATAGTAAATTTATGTGGACAATTGTACCTAGGTTAATAAATTTATGTTGACTCTTTTATTTTGTGGATGAACTTAACTGGAACTAATCTCAACACTTTGAAGGTGTACTTCTTCAATTCATTTTTGGTGATGTGCCATAATTTTTGTATCTTGGTGATAAGCCCTTTTGTATTTAGGTTATGATCCTTTTTAAGGGTAGTGTTTCCTTCCAATGAGCCCTATAATAACTTATAACCGGTTATAATATATTGTGAGTTAGTCCTCACCATGGTTTTTCCCATATTGGGTTTTCCACATAAAAATATTGTGTCATGTGTTATGAGATGTTATGATTCCTATTATGCATTGGTTTATAGTTGTAGCTAGATTTGCTTTAATAATTGGATGGTTAGCAAAATACTGATTCACCCCCCTCTCAGTATTCATTGTATTCAACAATATACATATAGTTTATTCATTATAAAACATAGAGAAATATATTTTAATATATATAATAGAGTAGAAATATGTGTTTGTGTATAATTGTTAATATCATGTTTTGAACAAAGATTGAATTTGAATCTAGCTCAAATTATTTGTTATGAACTCCACAAATTGGAGAAATGAACACATTAAACAAAATTAGTGTACTATGAAGGGATTTTTTGGAGATAAACTCCATCAAATAGTTGTTAATTGGAAATCCATTGCATTAAATATGGAAAAAAGTGGGAAGTAAATGTGGAGTTTCCATGGAGAGGAAAGAGGAGAGACTTTAAGAGTATTGAGCTTATAAAAAAAGGAATAAATGAAGGGAAAAGGAAACCATCTAAGAATGAAGGAGCTCCAGATATTGCCAAAGGAAGAAGTATGTAGCGAAGTAGTACATTATTCTCTACATTATCTATTTTCTTCTTTGGGTTGATATGCAAAATTTTAGTTCATATACATATGCATTATTTATATAATATATTCAAATAATGTTAATCATAGGTCTCTCATTACATTTTTGCATTGAAATACATAATGGTTAATCAGTTGGTGTTTGGTTTTTATTTAAAATGTAGGGTCATAGACTTATTGTCTGGGGTTTTTGAGATATATGTTTTGTTTTATCTTTCAGCCAATACTTGCCTATTATCATTACACATTATTTTTATTTTAGAAATAGAAAATGTTTTTTTATTTACAATGAGTTGGGACTTCAACCTAATTTATTCTATAATCTCTTATCATAATATTTCAAATATTAACATTAGTTATCAGTTTGGTCCATATTGTGTAGACATTATAATGATACTCTGAACTTTCCATGTCTATGTTTAATGAGGAAACTACAAAATTTACTTGACTCTTCTCATAGGACTATGTTTTTTTATAAATTGTGGGATGGTTAACTTGACCTTATCTAATTTTTATTTATTTGCAAACATTACTCCACCTTAACTAAGTCTATGTATATTATAAACATTGTTATGGTAACTTTAATAATCGCATTTTTGTGGTCTATTTGATTGTTTATATTTAATTTGACCTTTTTGTAGGAAAATGGTTTTTGTGAATATTGATAAAAGTGTTCAATCATTTTTAGGACTATATGTTCATTGTGAACGTTGTCAAGTTTTTAGACTTGGGTATATTTGTGAATATTGTAAAGTATTTAATGATACCCCTCAACATTTATAGGAAAGTGGTTATTATGGGTATTTTTTAGCTTTTATCAACTGTATATAGGTTTCCATGTATCAAATTACCTATTATAATGTTAAACCTTTGATAGGTTTGTATTGTAAAATTACTTTTGTGCTTGAACATTCTTAAGTCTAAGGTTAATTTGAATTGTTGATACAATATTTTTACCATAATAGGTCTTTAAGATTTGGTGAATACCTATACACACTGATCTTACATAGGTCAAAATCTAGAGAAATTGTATTTTTATCTTTTGATAATGTTGTCAATATATTACTTATCTTCTTTTCCAATATTAATAATATTAGAGTTAATGATATTTTTAAGGAATATATTTATATAGGTATATGTGTATACCTGGAGTATACACATATACATATGCATACATACATACATTCTTAATAATTTCATATTGTTATAGATGTTATCTATATATATGAATATGTGAAGGACATGGAGGGTATTTGTGAGACCTCAACTATGTTGACTCTTTTATGATGTATTGTTTATATGATTGGACTATTTAGGATTTTTATGGATGATATTTTATTTGATATATGTGAGACCACATCTTCTATGTTCCTAATTTTCTTTATGGTCCTTATTGTTATTATGACTCATATTGGATATTTTCATGTTTTTATTGTTAAATATTATATTCAAGAACTTTATGGGTGACATTTGTTTCCTAATGCTTAGATGTTATTATTATATTCATATGGATTTCTTGATTACCATGATATTACTAGATGGTGGATTTACATATTATTAACTATATGGAGTTATCATTTTATTTCATTAAGTGGTTATGTGAGTGGATATTGGGAATATTAGAATTATATATGTTAAATTTTATGGTTATTAGATTTGATCTCCTAATTTATTATTATTTTTAAATTTAATCTTAATTTATAATAGTTTCTTAGACTATGCATATTCATATGATCTACTGACATCTTTTTATTAAGTGAACAGATGATTTTTTCCAATGGTGGATGAGGTTAATAGCTACTTCTATTATTTTATCCTTGTGAAATATCAACCTTCTCGTGTATGGAGAAATAAGGTCATGTAATGTGTTGTGAAACATTTTTTTATATGTTGTGTGATCATGTGTATATGTGAAAGTTTATTTTATTAGTGTGTAGAACCCACTTGTATTTCCCATTTTTTGAAAAGTGATAAAATTATGAGTTAGTTAGTTTTTTGGGTGGTTAAGAAAAGAAGTTAATTTTCCTTTTCTTTATCATTTTATTTTCTTAGGGTGTGAGGTTCTTTTCATATTTTTTCTTTTCTGCATTTCTTTGAATTTTTTCTATCTTGGAGAGTTGATAAGCTTAGAGAAAGAGAGGAAGACATAAAGGAGATGTCAAGGAAGGGAAATTTGGAAGGAGGAAGCAATTTTTGGAAGAAGAGAACGAAAGGATTTGAAAAGAGAGGATTGAGGTTTTCTCCTTCAAATTTTCAACTCTTTGGAAATTGATTTTAAGGTAGGGTTTTAAGCCCTCTTTTCAATATTTTTTCATTTCTATGTATGTGAAAGATGTTGGTATAGGTTTTTATTTTCATAGTGGGTTAATTTATTTTACCTTAGTCATATGTTTTACCTACACTTTTATTAAGCTTTCATAGTATAATAAAGTGATTTACTTATTTAATAACTAGGAGGTAAAGTGATGAGGTGTCTCTACTCTTAAAGAGTGGAGTATTTTGTTTTTCATTATTTTATTTAATATTGGTTGACTTGACACCTCCATCCTCTCCTTAGTTTTATATAAACTCACTCCCTAGGTTGTATTGTTTCATCTTGGAAGCTCTTAATGTAATTTTTTCACCCTAACATTGCATATATCTAAAAGTTTCTAGTTTACAATGATTATGTTTTTCTAGTTTATGTAGCTTTGAATTTATCTTCTAAAGTTCTTTGGGTTATTCAATTTATTTTAGATTTCTAGCATGGTATCAGAGCTTTTGTTTTGAGAAATCTAAGTTCGTATATTCCTAATTGAGAGATCAAGTTTTTCATGTAAGATCTTGTGAATTCCCATATGCTCTTCTCTTGTGTTTTGAACTATTTAGAGAATCAAAAATGGTTTACAAATATCTAATAACATATTCTAATTACATACGTTTTTTTATCAAATCTAGGTGATTGGAGCAATTTTTGTTATACTAGCAGTATTTTAGACTATTCCAATGCATCTAGAAGGCTTGAGAAAGTCAAGATTGAATTTCATTCCATCCAATTTGGAGATCATTTAACATAGTTGAAAATAGGGGTTCAATGCCCAGATTTAGCAAACAATTTTTTGTAGGAACACTTTTAGCCAAAAAGGACCTTGCTATTGCATTTAGGAGGTCGAGGAGATGAATTTTGACATAAAATTTTCCTATATTCTATGTCGAGATTTGTCAAGGAAAAAAAAAATTCCCAAGGATTTGTACGACCCCCCAAGTTGCATAATTACACATGTTGTACATTTTTTCAAAAAAACATAAATAAATAAAATGATAAAACTATTAAGCAATTAAAAAAGCATTTAGTTCCTTAGTATTAAGTTCCTATAAAGAACTCTAAGTTTTGTGGAAGGGGCTTAAAAAATGTAGCTTAAGGATTCCCATAGAGTGGCCAAAATTTTCCTATGGCCTTTGTCCACTAAGCAACAACAACTATTGCTAGTGTTAAAACTTAAAACTACCAGTGGCACAATTATTATATACCATGCAGTCACTCACTTCAAACTATGATAAACATGAAGCTTCTAGCTAGAAAATAAAACCCCTAGGAGTCTATACCACCTATCTGGTTTACCACACAATAGTTTGTTGAATGCACAAGACAACTAAGAGGGGTAGTGAAGCATTTGTTCATTAAAGCATCAAAACGCTCATTTAAATTTAGATCTTCATTAGTCCTTAAACCCTTAATTATATTTAGCATGAAAGTAAATAATTGTAACAACAACACATCAAACACCATGCACAACTGAACACCAAATTTACGTGGAAAACCCAAGAAGAGAAAAACCATGGTGAGGATTAGCTCACTATATAAAGTAATTGCAACATTAAATACAATAGGCTCATTATCAGAGGGAAAACTGCCCAAAATAAAGAAGGGCTTACTTGATTATAAAGAAGAATAAAGAAGAATGTTACAATGAGAAATACATCTCAAAGAAACAAAAAATATCCACCACTGCAACTCTAGACCTTCTGCAACCTTCATCTCACTACCTCTATTAACATTAGGTATCTTGATGAATGTAGAAACCTTCTTCTCACTATTTCCAATAGTCTTAATCATTAAAGCTTGCATTGCATTTTCCACTTTCACACTTCACATCTCAAATCTTCACACCACACATCTCTCCCAACATTCTAGCTCACATATATACCATCCAAAACTTGAAAAACATCTTCAACTCAGCTACAACCTAATGTATACACCTCAATCATGCAAATTTAAAATAGGTCAACACCAAATCATTCATGTAGTGGAGAGGAATGAAGGTGGACCACATCACACCTTAACTCAAACCCAAATCTACACACACACCATTCCACACTTCCAAAAAAACTGAAGCATATTCGCAATCAGTATAAACACCCAAGGTTGTTTGAACTCATGTTAACAACATTAAAGATTTAAGTAAACACTTACTTTGAACCAAAGATGACTCATAGAACACACACAACACTTATCAATAATCTAGAATATTCCATCAACACCCTAAAATTCAATAAAACATTCACAACATTGTACACCTGAAGAACATAATCATTTTGTACAACCAGTTAACCTTCCGCATACTATAACTTAAGAATCCAACCTTATGAAACACCAAAACTCAAAAAAAATAGATTGAAGATAGATAAAAACATTTTAAACACATCCCCAAATCCACAAGACCAAAAACCATAATGCAGAGAAATGCAGAGCAATTCCATTTCTCCCAGAAAACATTGCTTTCAAAATTCACACATTGATGAACACAAATTCTTCTTCCGAATGATCCAAAACATGAAAATCTGGATATAACACCTATGAACACCTTTGATCAACATATTTGAACCATATAAGCACAGCTTCAATACAAAAGAAATGTGTAGCAAAACATTGAACACCTTTTTATCAATTTTCTCAAAAGCACTTGGAAACCAAGCACCACAAACACCATCTCAACATATGAAACACTTCCTCAACATCTCAACCACACAATAGGTTGATATCCACAAGCACTTACTCATCATTATTACATTAGAGGTTAACACTAATGACAATACTAATGACAACATAATGCAGCCAACACACTTACTTCCTCAAGAGTTGACATCAATGCAACCACATATTGTTGACATCAATGACAACAAAAGTTTCCAACATGGTCATTTCTAGTAGTGACACTGCTCAAGGGCCACCAAAATCCTCCTATAGGCCAAATTGGGTCTTTTTTTCCAAATTTGAATAACTTTTCACCATGATGTCTATTGTTTGAAAAACAAGATATCGCCAAAAAGATAGAGATGAGAACTTTCCATTCACAAAGGTATTAGAAATAATTTTCCATCATCTACTATATATTGCAAGTTGAAGCTGTTTGTTGTAAATTTCTTGAAAATTTCATAACTTTCACCTCAATCCTCCATTTTTTGGAAAAAAATAAGCGTTGGAAAGGTATGAAGAGAACTACATAGATAAAGGAATATTTTTTTGATATTTTGTCTCAGATTAATTTTGTATCATAATTTGTAATTCTATCCATTATGGGCCTATTAAGCATTGTATCTTGGGAAAATATTTATAAATACACTAAACTATAATTTTTCAACCTTGTAATATTTGGGGGGTGATTTTTTATATTATTGGAAAGGGTGGGAGTATATTAGTGTTCTTTGTGGTGTTTTTTGTAATAATTTGAGGATTGTCTCATGGGTTTTTTATTCACCATTCTCTAATAGTTCTAGATAATTCGAATTATGATTCTTGAGAAAAAGGTATTCTAAATCATCTCATATGTCTTAAATTTTTCCCTACCTTTATAGGCTCCTTGAACTAGACGCACCTAGAAGGAAATCATTATGAAGTAATAAAATTGATCATGTAGTAGGATTGATTAGCTCTCATATTGATAATGACACTATGTGGGCTATTATAGACATTGATTGTCATCACACACTTTAGACCAATATTTGGGATGTTTTTTGAGGCCCTCATGTTTCTCCATTCCTAGATCATCCTGCTTCAGATTTCCTCATTCCACTTGTTGATGCATATAATATGCACTTTGATGATTATACTTTAGAGGAGCTTGATTATTTTATAGGTCTTGAACATTTAGATGACATAGAGACTTCTCTTTTGGATTTTCATCCTCACATTGATACCCCATCTGAATCACTTTTCTTAGATTTAGATTCTAGAGACACTTCTTCAAAATCTTTCAGCAATTCCTTCTAGTAGGACATCCATAGTCTTTAAAATCCATCTTTGTGGGATGATTTCTTGACAAGAATTCCAAACTTGTTTATGGAGACACATATTGTAGATTTTGGAGACACTATTGAGTATATCCATCTTTTCTTTGATGAAGTTTATTCTTCTTTAGTTGTTATAAGGTAACACTGGGTAAAAGCACAATAGTGTGTCACACTTTTGGCCTAGCAAATAATTTCAGTCGAATAGATTTCGGTCGAATGCGATTCAGGAGAATATGTTTCGGCCGAAACAAAGTGCTGATGATGTGGTGCGTACGTGGCACCCCCCTTTCACTTGAAAGTGTTTCGGCCGAAAGTCTTTCGACTGGAACATATTCGGCCAAAAGACTTTCAGCTGGAACAAGGAAAATAAAAACAAAAAAAAAAAAGGCCCGCATTCATTTGGACGTTCAATCGAATGAAACAGGGTCGGCCGAGGGAGGAACTACAAAGTTTGGACAGACAACAACCTATTTTGTTTGATTCCCATAGCAACCCACTTCAGCTCCCAAGTTCTCCTTTGTTGTTGTAGTGAATTTGTAATTTGGGGTTATAAGTTTTTTTCATTAAAGGAATGAGTAATAGGTTGTTTTCGGTTAGGGTTTGAAGAAAAATGGTGAAATAAAATCGACCGAAACAGTTGAACAGTTGACGTACCTTCTATATGCTTCCACATTTTGCATACATGTCTATCAAGGAACTTGCAACTAGAACATCTAAGGATACCATTATGTGCATATCCTACCAATAACCTTATTCATGATCCACCAGTTTATGAATGTTTATGCGTTGAAACCATCAAGTAAAAACTAAAATATTATGAATAAATACAATTAAGTCTCTTCACAAGTATGCACATGTATTTTTTAATGAAATGCTTACGTGATGAAATTGTGAAAAGTATAAAAAAATTGGAATACCATTTTGGGTGGGTATCTTACAAATTATGACAATCCATGGGGGATGTTAGGACATCCCCAGGATGCCTTGGTGCTCCCCCTCGAGCTCCGTCTATGAAGAACATTTTTTGAATATTTCCTCCTAGAAAACATAAAAAATGGGGATGGGTTGAAAATATTTTATCTCTGTCCCCATCCACAAAATGCCCTCGATTGAGAAATTCCTTAAAACCTTAGGGGACGGAATATTGGTATTTTCCCTAGTGAAGAAATTATTAACATAACTGCTATCAATTTTTTTTTATCAATTTGTTTGTTGTGTACATGGCATATTCCCCATGTCTTCCACCGGCTATGTCTAAGCCATAACTATGCTATGCTTGTGTTTTAAAATTTTATGATATAGATGTATACATAATGTTACAAAGTGTCAAAGGCTAGAGAACCTGCATAGAAGTTAAAATGGTTGATCTTCCATGTGGTCCTTTTTGGGGTGAAGGCTACAACACTAGCATTTGGCAGTGCCAATGTATTGTGTGTGGACTTTAGTGTTTTGGTTTGTAGGTGTCTAGCCCTATTAAAGCAGATGATGAAGACCACAAAATTTCTGATGCACGTGTTGATGTTGGCTTTTCTAATCTGACCAGATTGTCTTACACCACCAGAAAAGCATGTGCTACATCCTATGGGGATGGATTGATGCTCGGAAATACTGTGAACCTTGAGTGAGTGTTCTAGACTCTAGACCATTAAACATGTGTCAGGATTACTATAGGCTATGAAAATGGGCTTGCGATGTCGCTGGAATTGTATTTGAATAATCCACCTGCTGGGTCAGGAAGCATCTCTTGTTAGGTTTGGGTATCTGTAAAAGAAATATACTTCCTAAGGAAATAAATTCTTACCCAGACCAAGTTGCTATTTTATCCATAAATCATAAATCAATTCTAGAGAAATTATTAATTGTACAAAGGAATGTTTCCTTTTCTAGTGGTGTTCACTATATTGTTATTGGGCTCATCTGGACGCTTCTTTTCATGTTGTTCACAGGCTCGTCATTTTTTCTTTGAGTTAGACTTTATGTTATGCACTTTATTGGCTATGTAATTTTTATTATTTCACATGCTCTATTCTAAAATCCAAGTCACCCAAGTTACTAAGATATCCCAGATTTAGAAGAGAGTGGTATATGACAATAGTAGAAGCAAAAATCTGAAAAAAAACCCGATTAATCTTATGCTTTGATAGATTTTTTTCAACCATCCTTAGCTTGTTTGAAAGCACTTGTTTTAGGCTTTTAGCCATAGCAGCAAGGCAGTGAACTGTTTGATAAAATCCTTTGGTAGACATGTATGAAAAATGTGGTAGCATAGACAAGGCAATGAATTGTTTGAAAAAATGCCTAAAAGAAATGTGGTCTCATGCATTTCTTTGAGGCATTTTTTCAAACTGTTCATTGCCTTGTCTATGCTATTGCTTACTATTATGCTTTGATAGATTTTTTCCAAGCATCCTTAGCTTGTTTGAAAGCACCTATTCTCTCGAAAGATTGACTAAACACAAATTTATATGATTTATTGTCATGTCTTTGTATTTAAAGACATTCTATGCATTCATTTTAATCATTGATTAATCTTTTCACCCTTTGAACTATTTTCATATCATTTGCATTACAACACTTTCATAGTTGCACTAAAAGAAATTTGGATTCATGAGAGCATTCTAAGAGAATATGCACGTAAGGGATTGAAAATTATTTATAAACCCCAAATTTTAAATTCACCGTCCATGCACGTACATGTGTATGTATAAATATAGGTGTATGTACATGTGTGTACATATATGTGTATGTGTGTACATGTACATGTACATATATGCACATACATGTGCACATATGTGTGTACATGTATATATGTGTGTGTACACATGTACAATATATGTATGTTTGTTTTATATGTATATGTGTATACATATGTGTGTATGTACACATGTATGTACATGCATATATGTACATGTGTGTGTATATTTAATTGTATGTGTGTATGTATATATCTACACATTACATGTATATATGTATACATATATATATATGTGTGTATGTACATGTGTATCTGTGTATGCATGTACATGTATGCATATATATATACATGTACATACATGTGCATGTGTGTATGTATATATACGTACATGTATATGTGTATATGTGTATATGTTCACATACGCATGTGTGTATATGTGTATATGTGTGTGTGTATGTATACATATATGTGTATAATTTGCATATATATGTGTATGTGTGTATGTATGTATATACATGTGTACATACATATGTATGTATATGTACCTGTACATACATATGTATGTATATGTACTTATACATACATATATGTATGTACGTGCATATGTACATACATACACACATGCACATGTATATATGCAAATTATACGTTCATATATGTATACATACACACATACATGTATATACACATGTATATACACATGCGTACATGCACATATACACATATACATGTAGGTATATATACATACACACATACACATGCACATGTATGTATGTATATATACACACATACACATGTACATACACACATGTTTATGTACACACATGTATATATATATACATTTACTTGATTGCTATTGTGAGATTCTTGAATATAATTAATGGTTAATTTTATGTTTTTTTATCTCTAGAATGAATTGATGGTAGAAATTTACAATTTTCTTTCCTATCTAGATCTTTTGTGTTATTCATGTACATATTTTATTTTAATGATATGTAGATCTCTAGATTTACATAGATACATATATCATGGCCGATGAGGGATCTCACCATTCCCCTCATTCTAGTGAAGAGGCTCAAAATAGATCAAATTTATATCGGGATAGTATTGTTAGATTAAACAATGCTCTAAAATGTTTAGAGCAAACAATTCACAACTCCCCCAATTTGGCTAATCGAGATTTAGCTGAAAATGTCTCTATTAGAGATGAGATTCATCGAATGATTAGGACGATTCATTCATTCAACCCTTATGATGAGATCAACATTGAGAAATTTTATTTATCTCTTGCTAGGAGTGTTACTGGCACAATGAATTATAGAGAAGTTGCCAAATCAGTTTCAGCTGAAAATGTGTTAACCATGTTCCCTCATTATAGAGGGAAAAATAGAATTAGAGGATATGTGGTTACGAGGTGTGTAGATCCTCTTTTTGCACCATTCATATACCCTATATGGTTGGCAACGTATCATAGATGGCCTCACAATGATGAGCTGCCAAGATATTTTGTGAAACAATTATATGCAGAATTTCATTTACATATAGATGTGGACTACACATCTCATCCTGAGCATGCTGACCAAGGTAAAGGCTATTTTTATGACAAACCACAATTTAGACATCTAGATTTTCCACCGCCTATGGATAAGACGGCATTAGTTGGCTCAAACCTTTTGGTTTTACCAAAACATGTGGAATTGGCAGCAGCATGCTCTACTCAATCCTAAATTATTGATAAAATTGCCTCTATTACGACACAGATTGATCAGATTTCATCTGATCGAGTTGGTAGATACTTATTACACCCACAGATCAGCCTTCCTCCCACAGAGGCTACATCAGCATCTTATGATCCATTTATTTATGCCGATCTACCTACTCCTTCAGATATCAAGCATATGAACCACACAACTTTGCGTAATGTGTGTAGAGTCTCAGTTTCAGATTTACTAGCAGCATATTAGGTCATCAGTGAGGACCATGGGATCTCTCTCAACCGTGTACAAGAATTTCTTAGAGAGCGATATCCTAGTACACATTCGAGCCATGGGGTGGCAACTCCAGGGGATATTCCAGAGCAGCCTATCAATCCTTTAGCTTGTCCAGGTCATCAGGATGTTACAAATCATGTTGCTCAGGTTACTACGGCAGCTAATATTGTCCATGGTGCATATACTCAGCTTCTTTTTGGCACTGATACTGTACATGCTACAAATCCCCCTGTGATGTCCTTGCATTCTAATGAGCTTAGTGACATTGGTAGAGCCCTTAATCAGGCATGTCAAGTACTTGAATAATTTACAATATATATATATATACATTTAATTGTGTTCTAGAAAAATACGTATGATACATGTTTAACATGTTTAACTATTGATTGAAATTGACATGTACAAGTGAAATTTTTTAAGCAGTATGGTGATTTGTTAGAGTTTGGAAATTTGGCACATGATGGCGATCCCATACAACACACAAATGAGGTACATTTATATAAATTTTTTTAAACATATATATATATATATATATAAGTTGTACATTTACACACTTAAATTAAATTAAATTTTAAAAGTTCATACATGTGTGCACGTACTTGAACACATGGAGGGCTTAGGACATGCATCCAGAGAGATTGGATCAGGACATGGATCCACACATGATCGTGGTCCCATGCAACACATACCTGAGGTACATTTAAATAATTTTAAATATAATTTTTAAAATTTAATTATACTCGATTTGTAAGTTTGAACACATTGAAAGTTTGTACACATGTATATATATGTAAGTTTAGATAATTTCATGTGCACGTACTTGAACACATGCAGGTTTTGGGATGAGGCTCAGGACACACATCCAAAGAGCTTGGATTGGACATGGATCCATACATGATCGTGGTCCCATGCAACACATACCTGAGGTACATTTAAATAATTTTAAATATAATTTTTAAAATTTAATTGTACTCGATTTATAAGTTTGAACATGTTGAAAGTTTGTATGTACATGTATATATATGTAAGTTTAGATAATTTCATGTGCATGTACTTGAACACATGTAGGTTTTGGGATGAGGTTCAGGACATGCATCCAAAGAGCTTGGATCGAGACATGGATCCACACATCTTGGATCAGGAGAGGGATTAGTCCATGGATCGAGGGAGAGATCGAGGGAGAGATCAAACCATAGATCTAATGATTCTATTCACAGTAGATTTCCCTCTCTTTGAGATCAGATTATTATGTTGTCTAGACACTTCTTATGATTTATGTACATTACATGTTTATACATTTTATGGTATATATTTGTACACTTGTTATGATTTACAGATCAAATTCACACATGTTTGTACATGTTTTATGGTTTGTTCATAGATTTGTTATTGTTCATTATTATGGTTTTCAAACACTTGTTAAATGTATATATTTACATCGTGCAAATTCTTACATCCATGGTTTTATTTATTTAGCAAGTTTGTACAGGTTTAAATTTAAATTTAAATTATGGTTTGTTCACACAAATGTTACACACATCTATATTGACAAGTTAACTACTTTTAACTTTCAACTAAGTTAAATCATGTATAATTATGATGTACACAATTTGTATTCAATTATCATGCACAAATATATATACAGTTGTATGGTACAATCTCTAGCTAATCATATTGAAAATATTTAGATCAAAATGATCTTTTAGCTATATAAATACCGTAAATTACAAACTTTAGGCACTTTGCTAAAAATGGAATCTAGGTCACTATTTACTTTTTATTGATTTTGAATGTTCTCTAGCTTACATCATAATAGTTTGGAATGAGCAACTATTTTATAGAGATTCAAAACTAAATAAAATAAATCATAAAAAATAAATTGTAAGTTATACATGTATGTATATAGATCACTAATATACTTCATCTAAAAATAGCAATGTAACCTTTACACAAATAATACTAGATCTTCTACAAACCATGTTGTTAGGATAAAATAATTCCTAGACATGTTGCACTCCAAATCCTTCCTACACAAGCATTGAACTTGTAATTTAAGAGGGGTAAAAAATAGGTAAATAAATTAAATGAATAAGATTAACTATCAAATGGATTAAAATACCATTTTGTGCCAACAATAAGATCTCTTGGATGATATTAAAATCTTCTATTAAAACAAATTTGGATTATTCTTTTTAAATAAGAATTTAAAGGGTGTAAATAAAGTATTAAAAACTTAAAAACAAAAAGTATTGTGATTCTAGATAAAATATTAAAAAAATTTCCTAGGGTTATGATTCTTATTTAGATTGTGTGCCTAATTTAATGAAACATGTTATTTGGGCCAATTAACAAGAGGAACTTTAAATATCCTTTACACTTCAATCTCTAGAAAGCTTAGGATGAATTGATCTCCTTAAAGGATTTAAAGGATAATCATACATAAATTTTATAATTTACTTTATCAAAATAATTCTAAACCTTAAGACAGATTGAATTCATTCTTTACTTTGTCACTGACTCTTTTCTATGTGAACTTTTGTGATCTCATTTGTTAACTTGTAGGTTTATATTTTCCTTTATTGGGGTTATTGTATTTTTCATATATATATATATTTTTAGGATTTTTTATGTTGTTAGGATAGGATCCTTTATGAGGGTGGATGACATCTTCCATTAGTGTAATTAACACCTATTTTTGGTGGTTAGAGTTATTTTTATTAGTTCTATTTTTCTCCTCTCTTATGTATATATACTCATGACCTTTTCTCTATAGATGCCTGCATAATTTCCTATTAGAATGGTGATTATTAATATTAGGATTAGAATGAGTTCATGATTATACATGAGTTCACACGTGATTATGATTAGAATGGTGATTATTAGATAGAACTTGCGATCTTTAATGAATGATTAGGATGAAGGGGGATGCTTAGGATGAAAATAATAATTTTCTAGGACGTGACATGCATACTAGGATATGAAAATGGATGATCTTGAAAATTAGAAGGTGAACAAGTAAGGTCATATTAACTTTCAAAAATTTATGACCAAGCCTTTGAAAAAACCCATTCTAAATCATGCCACATGTTCCAATCAATTTATAAATTATATATATAGATCTAGCTCGATCTATAAAAAGTTTGAGTATGTACACACGTGGGTATCCAAAAAACAACTTAAAGCTCCTGGTACATAAAATCTGGATCCTCTCTATCTTTAATTATCTCTAAAAAAGTTTCATGATCTTCAATAGGAAACCTCCACTTTTGTTTGGCACGTCCTTTTTTAGGTAATATGTGTCTTTATTTGTTGATAATATGTGCCTTCAATAATGACTGATCCAATGGGATACTCTTGTGCATCACCATCTGTCATCGATTCCACCAATTTGCTTTTTGGTTGCGTACATCTTAGTAGATAGTAATCTACACCTTTCAAATTGTCAAGATCTGCAACAACAATGAAAATATCTCTTGTACATACTATATATTTTTAATCAATTTTAACTAAATTAAACACATGCCCTTAAAACTTACTTAAACATGGAATATATTTAAATCAAATTTAACTAAATGAAGATCAATTTCCATACCTATAACAACTAAATCAGATACATGTTCGTAATCAGTTGAATAGAGAGGATTGTAGACATCGACATTGTCATCTTCAACAAAAGGAGGCATTGATATTAATTATTTCATTTCCCATTGTGAAACATACCCATCTCTAATATTCTCACATTGAACAATATTTGCATTGTTCTCAATGCAATCATCACAAAAACATGATTTTTCTCTTACATTAATTACATGAGGCTTACTACTTCCTGTTGTCATGATTTGATGTAGACTTCTAATACCATGAATTCCTTGAAAATTATAAGGATTTGATCGATCAATATCTATAAATTCAAATTTGAAAATTCAATTAAAAATCATGTACACTTGAACTTTGAAATTCTTGATTTTTTAACAAATTTTGAATAGATGTACCTGTAACTTCCCAAAACTAACGTGTGTTGTATGTTGAGTTGCGAGTGGAAAAATGAATTTTACACCATTCAACAATTTCATTTGCATTTCGTATGGCATTACCTGCAAGTACACATGTGTTGGCGAAATTTGCCACCTATTACTTTCAAGGAACTTATAATAATTTTAAATTTAATTTAAATATATATATATATATATATATCTATAATCTTTTCAAAAATATATCTACATGTTCCATATATATATATGGTGAAAGTTACCAGCAAGTTCATGTTGACGAAGTGCACGCTTCACACATGCTCCTGCTCCATCGTGCTCTCCTTTTCCATGTCCACTCTCATAAAAATTCCACAAAAATTTGGTGTTGCATCTAGCATGTTGATGGCTTAACCAAACAAAAGCTTTTGAAGACTTAAATTGTCCTGCACGAAGTTACAAATAATTGTACACTAAAACCAAATTAGCTCAAGTCAAAAAAGTAATTATATATATATATATATATACTTGCAATTAGACTTGATTTAAGTCTCAAAATTAAAAGTAAATATAAATAAATAATTTTTTTTTAAAATGACATGTAAACTTACCAGCACATCCATCAGACCATATCCAGTGTTGTTCTTGATTTATGCCACGTCGTCTCAGGTCTTCAAAAAGCATTTTGAAACAATGAGCTGCATAGCTTCTATCATGATTTGTATCATCACTGATATAAAAGTGAACCTCTTTGATGATAATTCGACCATCTTTGCTACTTTGTATTCCATCGACCTCTAATTCGGCATGCCTATAGAAAACTTGCACAAAGATTGCAACTTGCTCTGAATGATAATATTGACTTTGAATCTCAATTTGAGGACTAAATGTATAGTTCTCAGAGAAATCTACAATAGAGAGAATACAACCTGGTGGAAAACAATTCTTTGAATCACGAAATTGTTTAGCTTGCCATCTTGCACCATGACAATGTTGGATATGTGGATATATGATATTGCAAAATTTACTCATGAATTCATTGTAAGGCAATCCACTCTCTTTGAGAACAATTTTTTTGGCCTCAACTCCTGACTTCGTTAAGTATGTCTCATATTCATATCTCTTCCAAACAACTTGCATTTCATTATTGTCAACATGTGAAAGATTCTTCAAATCTCCACAATCATTACATACATTTTTTATACACTGAACATTGAATTCTTCTGAATCTTCTGATTTTTCGCATACAAGAGACTTCACAAATTGTGTTGTACTTCCAGGGATGGCTAAATTTTGATCAATTGTTGTCATAGCTTTTCTATATGATTGTAGATGTAAATCAAATTCAACATGATTTCGACAACAACAAGTTTCACGTACTTTATTTATACGTACAAATGATGGTCGTAGTGTCTCAAACATCCTTTGACAAATCTTCACATTTGAAAAATCTTGCTTGAATTCTTCAAAAAGTTCACTTTGTGTTGTATCTATAAAATGTTTTGGATGAGAAATTTTTGTACCATCGTCACTTATTATTTGTATATTATCCCTTCTATTGGATGAAACACGAGAGTGAGTAGTCCAATATTCAACCACCTGTTTCTTTACATCTTCTAAAATTCTATCTTTTCAGGGAACCCTACAAATATTTACCCAATTTTTCTCATTTTTTCATCTATTCGATTTCTCTTTTCAATATACCTTTGAACAGTTCTCCTAGAAACATTTAGTAATTCAAAAATTGCTTGAACTTGTCTTCTATGTGATAATTTCTTACTAGAAATTACAGTCATCAACACTCTACGTCCAACACTTAAATCACTAGATCGACTCTTTTTTCAATACATTCTAATGCTTCTTGCAAGTTTTCAACAATTGTGTGTTTTAAATCTAATGAATTTTTCCTATTATCAACCCCTAACAACTCCAAAATAGGGGTCATTTCTTTTCATCTAAATAACTTTGCAACTAACTGTGCTCTTCCAATTAGAGATTTTTCTTCAAAAAAATCATCCCATATTCTTTTTGAGTGTAATTTTAATGTGCTTTCAGATAACATATCTTCAAATGAAAAATTATTGAAAAGATAATCCTCATCCATCTCCATTAGATTTTCAATACGATTGTCCAAAAAAAACCTATTATTAGGTTCAGTTTGTTCTTGTACCTGTACGTCACCTTCGTCATTGATATTTTCCATGGGTTGTTCTTCATGAGATGTTCCTTCACCCACTCTTCTCTTCCTCTCTCTTGTTCGTGTTCGTTCATACTTCCTTGATCTATTCCTTTTACATGCCATCACAAATTGCACTCAAATTTGAATTCACCTACATACAAATTTGTACACACATGATCTTTCAATGAAACATGTACTTGATTAATATTGCATTTAAATATCTAAGACTTAAAAAAACAATGGAATAACATATATCTAATTTTTGATCAATAATAATGAAATCTAAGAATATATTTATAGTGAAAATAAAATTCAAATGTATTAATGAAAATAAAAAACATAATCAATTAAATAAGTTCAAGATCAATGTACTTTCGAATATAGCTCTCCTATTGTTTAAATACATTTTTTTTGTCGAAATAAACCTTCAATTGTTGAAATAAACCTTCTAACTTGTTGATATAAACATTATTTTGTCGAAATAAGTTTTCGAACAATAGTATATCAATCGAGTAGGTTTTGGTCGAGTCAATAAGCTTTCCTTAGTCGAGATCAAATATATTTTGGTCGAAATATATTTTATTGAATTACTTGAGTTGAAAAATCTAAAATAAAATCAAATATATTATATACCGCCCAATTTCGGTCGAATCACTTTAGGTCAAAATTTTTTTGGCCGAATGAATATCGATCAAAATAGTTTCGGCCGAAACTATTTCGACCGAACACTACTTGACCGAACATGTCTAGGTGGTATCCTACATGGCAGCATACTCACCCTTTTCTGAAACATTCAACTTTGGCAGAGGGTTTCTCCTCTCAGAATTATTATTTTGTAGAAAACAAAAATACCCTTTTGTAGAGCTCGGAGTGGTGAATCCAAATATATAATTTTTTTAATATTTTGATTAGTTTTAATATATGTTATTTTTAAAATAATGAAAGTAGGTTGTTAAAATGAAAAAAAAGGTTGATTAGAAATTTAAAAAAATATAGTAAAACATATTAAATTTTTTAAAAAATTATATGGTGCAGTAGAGCAAAGAGTCTTCTTCAAAAGGGTATAATATTTTTATTCAAAATGATTTAAAAAATTGAAAATAGTTGACGACCCGTGAAAACTGTCAAATTATGACATGTTCAACTTTAAAACGTTATTACGAGTAAAATATACATCAAAATTTGAAAAAAAAAATCATGCAGTAGATATTGAAGTTACCTGTTTAGGGAAAAAAAATTTAGAGAAAAATAATGTTTTTTTCAGTTTGTTTCTTGATGGCCCACGAAGTCACTGTTTTTTGAAATTTTCAGCATTCCAAAGTTTGTCCTTAAATTGAAAAAAACATAATGAAAATGATTTTTTTTTAAATTTAAAAAATTACAGGTTTAATCTTCATCAAAAGTTCTACATTTCATTAGTTTACACCATTTTGAAATTCAAAACATAAAGACTACTTTTATGTGCCCGAAGTTCAGAAAGTTTTTTGTTGTTGGCCGATTCCTTTATAAAGTGTGGCACAGGTTTGTGCTTTTACCCCACTCTAACCCTATCATTCATGATCATTTATCACAGTTTGGCATGAGTGTGGATATTTTGGATCAAAATTTTGAATATACATCTTTAGAGGAGATACTTGAGTGTTTTGCTTATGTTCCACATCAATCTCTGGGAGAATTTGTTTTTTTATCTTCAGTAGTGTGGCCTGAAATTCTTGATTTGATTGTGACAAACTTCAACATCAGCAAGGGGACACTTGATCTATATTTGCAAAATTCATACATTTTTCACTTTCTTCCTACATATTCCTTTCATGACTTGGCAAATAGCTTGCATACACCTTTGGTTTTGTTTCTTCCTAAGGGGAGGAATGTTGTTTGAAAATCATGGACCATATTCTACATCTAATTTTATACATCTACCATTGGATCTCTTTAGGGGGCTACTTAGTCCTTTTTATCTCTATTGAAACATGTTCAAATGCACAAGACAACTGAGAGGGGGGGGGTGAATTAGTTGTCACCAATCTTAATCACAAATCTCAAACAATTATTAACTCCACATCCACTTTAATTTGTTATTAAGTATGAGCATCAAGTGAAAATAACAGAAAGCAATATCAACACAAGAAACACCAGATTTACGTGGAAAACCATAGTGAGGATTAACTCATAATATAATAGTAATGCAAAATAGGATACAAAGGCTCACTATCAAAGGGCTCACTTCCCAAGATAGAACTCACTATCTGGATACAAGGCTTACTGCCTACAAAAAGGACTCACTATCCAGAAGGGAGGCTCATTGCCTATAGATAAATAAAGATAACAAAAAATACACCACAACAACTTGCACACATTCGCAACCTTAATCAAAGAATTGAAGACACCATTAGCTCACTGCTTTCAGGAGTCAAACACATTAAATTACTGCTACCTTAATTCACTTTCACACACTCTTTCACACCTTCTTCACTTCTCACACTTTTTCTCTCTCTTAATTGCAATTCACAACATCTTGACTTGTATATATACCATCTTCGATCTTAGAAACTTTATCAAAGGTTGGCTACACATTCTTATTTTTACAAATTCAAATTAGGTCGGTGAATCAAAATTCTTGCCGTGGATAAGAATGAGAGTGGAAAAAATACAAACTTAACTAGGACCCAAAATAACATCTTGGATCCATCACACGCTTCCTTAATTGATACTTATCCTTCATGCAATGTGTAGACATCAGGTTGGCCAAACCTAATGAAAACACCAATGAACATTGAAGTACACACATTTGCAACATGATGATAATTTGTGGACCACATAACATGCTTCATACATTAGAAAACCTCTTAGAAAACTTTAGATATGTTCACAACAACTGCAACAACTTCCATACATAAAACACTTTCCATCAATCCAACCGGACTGTGCAGACACACATAGTAGCTTTGGAACTAGTCTTCTGGAGCACCAAACCACAAACACTTTTTCCAAGACATAGATTACACCATTATTAATCTTCTTCCATATCTACAAGATCTGAGACAAACCATCAGAGGACTACAAAGAACATACATTTCTCCTAGTCCATAGACAAACAACTCTGTCAGACCAGTTCACAAATTGGTGAACACAACTTTCACTCTTCATCAACCCAAAAGCTATAACTCAAGATGTATCACCCAAAAATTCTCATAAAAAATAGTACATATCTACACCAGCATAGGATCAACATAAGAAGAAATGCATAGCACATTAGCAAAGCACATTCAGAACACACACACAGCTTTGTCTTCACTGTATTATTTTTCTTAAAAGCACTTGATAACTTATCATATCAACACACTTGTAACACCATAAAGATAGCTCCATGTACTCACAACATCTCTAAAGTATCTCAACTATTCATGTACCACCTGCAATTACTTGATTCATTTTACTTCATAACCTATACTATGTTGACATCAATGACAACATTAATGAAAACACCACCATACTCATTCATACTTGTAACAATCTCCCCCTTTTTCATTGATGGAAACACATGATTTTAAAAACCATCAAAGACAACATACACACTCTCCTATTCTTCTTCTTATTTTTTTCAGATTAGACAACCTACACAATGTTTCTATACTCTCTTCTCCTTGAAAGATTCTCTCTTCCTTTCATCCTTTTCAAAATATAGGTAGGTTTTTTCACATGATTCTCTCTCCTCCTTTGAAATCAATGGGAAAGAAAAGGTTTTACATGATTATTCAACCATAAATTTCTAATCAATCCCCCTTAGGAGTGCACCCATGACAACACATACATCATACAACAACAATGATACTCTCTACTCCCCCTAAGGAGTAGAACCCAATCATCAGTCCAGACAAATGAAGAATCTATAGATCCACTAGACTAATGCACCTAGTTCAAAGAAGGAGGGGAAGTAACCCCCAACTTCTCCCTAAGATACTCAAAATTATCCTTAGGAAAAGCCTTAGTAAATATATCTACAATTTGATCCTTTGTAGGCACATATTCAAGCCTGACTTTATTCTCCAACACCTTCTCCCTTAAGAAATGATATCTGATAGATATATGCTTTGTCCTTGAATGCATTACTAGACTCTTTAAAATATTTATTGCACTTGTATTATCATAGAAGATAGGGATAGGCTCATCACACATCACACGTGTATCCTTCAATGTTTTCTTCATCGAAAGTACCTGTGTACAAAAATATGTTGCTACAATATACTCAGCCTCTATAGTGGATAAAGAAATTGGCTCATATTTCTTGCTTATCCATGAAACAAACCTACATCCAAGAAAGAATTCACCACCACTTGTACTCTTCTGGTCATCCATACAACCAACCCAATCTACATTAGTGTAAGGATTCAAATTGAAATTAGTATCCTTAGGATACCACGGGACATAATCTGGAGTGCCTTTTAGATATCTAACTATCCTCTTCATAGTTGTAACATGTGTTTCTTTAGGTTCTGCTTGCAATCTAGCAACCAAACATACTGCACGTATGATATCCAGTCTAGTAGTAAGATATAACCATCCACCAATCATAGATCTATACATGCTCTGATCAATTTTAGGAGAATCATCATCCTTACACAGTTTGCATGTAGTCACCATAGGGGTACAGATGGGTTTGGATTCATCCATTCCAAACTTCTTCAACAATTCTTTAACATACTTTGATTGTGATATGAATATGCCTTTATCAGTTTGATTCACTTGAAGTCAAAGAAAGAAGTTCAACTCACCAATCATAGACATCTCAAATTCCTTTTTCATCACCTCTACAAATTTCTTGCACATACCCTCATTTCCTCTGAAGCTAATATCATCAACATATATAACCACTATCAACATTCTATTTCCTTCAAATTTTAAATAGCGATTACTATCTATGGACCCTTTATTGAACCTTTGTTGTGTCAATTATCTTTCCAACCTTGCATACCATGCTCTTGGAGCCTATTTAATTCCATATAGTTCCTTTTTCAACTTACAGACCATATCCAATTTATCTGATAACTAAAATCCTTCTGGTTGTTCCATGTAAACCTCTTCTTCCAATTCTCCATTCAGAAATGCAGGTTTAACATCCATTTGGTATATTTAAAATCCTTATGAGTAGAAAATTCCAAGAAAATCTAAATGGCATCCATTCTTTCCATCGAAGAAAATGTATCCTCAAAGTCTATTCCTTCAACATGTGAATAACCTTTGCATACAAGCCTTTCTTTGTTTCTTACCAATTACATTGCCATTTATAGGTCTAGGAACCAATTCTCATGTCTATTTTTTCTCTATCTACTGCAACTCTTCTTTCATTGCTCTGACTCAATTCTCATCTTTGCATGCTTTACATACTATTTTAGGTTCCATCTTAGAAAGTAGACACAAATTTACCTCAGCTGCTACCACTTTTCTTCTTATTGTTACACCTTTACCTTTGTCTCCAATTATCTGTTCTTCGAGATGATTATTTTTTACATACTTAGGAGTCTTAGGAGCAAGTTCCAAATCCTCTTCTTCTTCAATCTTTTCTTTTTCTTCCCCATTCTCTTCTTATACTATTACACAGATAGGTTCATCTAGTTCAACTTCACTTATTTTAATTGGTTTGTGCATATCTTCATCAACTTTTAAATTTGCGCTTTCAACTATCTTTCTCAGTCTTTTATTGTAGCATCTATATGATTTTCTATTAGTTGAATATCCAAGGAAAATACCTTCATTACATATTGTATCAACTTTCCAAGGTTCTCATCATCTCTTTTAATATAACATCTACTTCCAAAAACCTTAAAGTACTTAATAGTAGGAATCTTACTAGTCCACAGTTCATAAGGAGTCTTTGTGATGTTACCTCTGATTTGAACTCTACTAAGAATATAAACAACAGTGTGGATTTCTTCTCTCCAGTATATATCAGGTAAATTTTCCTCTTTCATCATAGTCCTTGCAGCCTCTTGAACAGTCTAGTTCTTCCTCTCTACAACTTCATTCTGCTAAGGAGTTCTAGGAGCAGAAAAATGTCTCTTTATACCATGCTCTTCACAAAATTCATTAAACTCATTAGAGGTGAATTCTCCACCTCTATTAGACCTTAAAAATTTTATTCTCAAGTTTACTTCATTCTCTACCCTTTCCTTGAACATTTTGAATCTATCTAGATCTTGAGCTTTCTCCCTAAGAAAAGTAACCCATGTCATTCTAGAATAATCATCAATCAAAAGAATAAAATAAATTTCACCATTAAGACTTCATGTTCTTATGGGACCATAAAGTTCTGTATGACTCAATTTCAGTATTTCGATAGTTGATTGTTCTTTCCCTTTGAAACTGCATCATGTTTGTTTTCCCAATTGACAACTTTTACAAATAGTATTGGTAGGCTTTGTGATTTTAGGTATATCCCTGGCATCTTCTCTTGAACTAATCTTGATCAAATTGTCAAATTTTACATGTCCCATCCTCTGGTGCCATAGCCAAATTTCATTGACTTGAGACACAAAACACTGACCGTCAACACTCTTAAGTTGATGAATGTTTCCATATGTTCTTCCTGCAGCTACCACAGTTCCGGACCCTTTTCTGATCTCACAAGTATTATCCTAGAACACAAGTTTAAATCCTTTGCTACACATTTTTCCAACACTCAATATATTATGCCTTAAGCCCTTAACATAATATACATCATCAGTACTATGTTTTCCATCAAAACTAATTGTTCCTTTTCCAACAAACTTTGCACTATACTCATCCCCAAACATGACTAATCTTCCATCATACTTTTCAAGTTTACTGAACTTACTTTTATCTTTTTTCATATGATTTGAACAACCACTGTCAATACCTAATAATCTTCATCTTGTCTAGCATGAAAGATAGTAACCAGAGTACCTTCCATCTCATCCTTCTTGTTTTTTGGACTACATTCCCTTGCACATCTTCCATTGTTAGTAGACACGAATTTTTATCCAAGGCTAGAAACAAGAATTCATCTTTATCATCCTCAAAATCAGATTCATCATAAAAAATTCAAGCATCTTCTCTAACATAATATAATTTCTTGAATTTTTTGTCCTTTTTGTCTTTATTATCTTTGTTCTTTTTATGTATGGATCTATTTGGACATATTGAAGCATACTGACAAATATTTCCATCACTAAAACATTTAAAGGCTAACATATCTTTGTACTTACCAGTACCTTTCTTCAATTTCCTTGTAAATTTTTCTTCCAAATCCTCTAAACCATCACTATCTGAATCATCTTTTGTATTAGTGGCTTTGAAGGTTGTTTTTGTTTTCTCCTTTTCTTTTTCAAACTTCCTCATTTCAAACACAGTCAAGGTGCCAAATAGTTGTTCTTTAGTTAATTTCTTTGGATCATACACTTCTTGAATAGCTGAGACCTTGTCACTATAACTCTCTAGTAGAGTCATCAAAATATTCTCTATTACATATTCATCTATCAGAGTGCCACCTTGATTTTTAACTTCATTTGCTGCAATATCAACCCTCTGAAACTAGCTTGCAATGTCTTCACCTTCTTCCATTTTCAATTTCTCATATCTGTGCTTTATTGTTAGCTTCTTTGATAATTTGACTCTATCATTTCCTTAATAGATATCTTTCAACTTTTCCCATACTTCATAAGAAGTGCTTAATAAAATATCTTTTATCCACTCAGTCTTAGATAAAGCACTATAGATTGCATACCTTGCTTTTTCATTTTCCTCATAGGGAGAAATCTCATCTGCAAAAGAAGGACCACTTGTTGGCTCAACATATTTTGTCTCAATAGTTTTCCAAGTCTTGAAACCAAGAGAGATCAGGTAACCTCTCATCTGCACTTTCTAGTCACTATAGTCAACTCCATCAAACACAAGGATTGACAATTTGTCTACCATCGGATCTACCTCAAGTGGTTAAGCTCTTCTCCAAGGAACCAAATCTCTGATACCAATTTTTGAAATGCACAGGACAACTGAGAGGGGGGTGAATCAATTGTTACTAATCTTATTCACAAATCTCAAACAATTATTAACTCCACATTCACTTTAATACATTATTAAGTATGAGCATTAAGTGAAAATAAAGAAAACACTATGAACACAAGAAGCACAAGATTTACGTGGAAAACCCTATAAGGGAAAAACCACGGTGAGGATTAACTCACAATATAATAGTAATGCAAAACTAGATACAAAGGCTCACTTCCCAAGATAGGACTCACTGTCTGGATACAAGGCTCATTGCCTATAGAAAGGACTCACTATCCAGAAGAGAGGCTCACTTCCTACAAATAAAGAAAGATAACATAAAATCCACCACAACTTCCACACATTCACATCCTTAATCAAAGAATTTTAGACACCATCAACTCACTACTTTTAGGAGTCAAACACATTAAAGTATTGTTTCCTTAATTCACTTTCACACACTCTTTTGCACCTGCTTCACTTCTCACACTTTTTCACTCTCTTACTTGCAAGTCACAACATCTTGACTTGTATTTATACCATCTTTGATCTTAGAAACTTTCTGCAAGGTCACCTACACATTCTTCTTTTTACAAATTTAAATTTCATCAGTGAATCAACATTCCCATGGTGGATAAGAATGAGAGTGGATGAAATAAATACTTAACCAAGACCCAAAACAACATCTTGGATCAATCACATGCTTCCTTAATTGATACTTATCCTTCGTGTAATGTGTAGAAACCAGGTCAGCCAAACCTAATGAAAACACCAATGAGCATTGAATTATGTGCATTTGCAACAAGATGATAATGTGTGGATGATGGAAAGATAGGATGACAACACACAACTCAAAAAAATCTTGATTACACAAACTCAGAAAAAAAATGATTTACTCAAATTTGACAATTACTTGTGTCAAATTAACAATTGATTCACATTATCTTCAGCATAAACTCCCTGCTGCAAATAAACAAATAATTTTTTTTAATAAAGATTTCATGAATATACAATACATAAATCCAGGAAAATCCTTTTGCCTTATTCAATCTTCTAACTATTCAAGCTCATTCATGCTGCACTGGTCTAACTTTCCAATCTGCACTTAGGATTTTCTCAAAATTTATCAATTTCCAATGGCTCGACCTTCCTTCCTCTACAGGAATCTTGGTCTCCCTCCATAGTCTCTTTGCACAGGATTATTTATTTCTTCTATTATCCCCTCTTCATTTCTCCCCCCTTTATACTTTGAATACTTCTAATAGTCATGACTTTCATGTTAATTTCAACTATTCTTAAGTGCAATCCTTTCAGGTAGAAATCATCTAGGTCATTGCATTTCTAGTCCACATATAAATGTCAACCTTTGGCCACTTTTGACAAAATATGTCATCACCCACTATAATAATCATTGATCATTCTTCACCTCTCTTTTAACCGCCTCTTCACATATGACTCTGAGCTACATATCAGACTCAATGTCCTGGCTTGAATACTCAAAGGTATTAAATACCTCATCGTAGCCCCATGAGTGACTTGCATCTATAATTATGTGATGACACTGCTCTTGCATCATATATCTATACGTAGGTTATATAACCCCTTGCTAACTCTCTTCCACACATAGTTCTCTCACTATTCCCCTTCACATGCTGCTCTCCCACCATGCATCACGGTTTTCTTTTTTTTAATCCTCTACACTTTGACTCAAACATTGGATTATTCCCTATGCTACACTTAATCTTTCTTACATTAATTTCTATCCTTCCTCCCTTAGGTACAACTAGTGAAGCTGGGTTTGTTTATTTTCACCTTACTCCCATGTGCCCCCTCTCTTTCCTTTGTGGCATTAATTATTTCCCTGTAACTTGCAATGTTTTCTCCAGGCCGACATTGATGAAGGCTCTTGTCCCTACATTTCTCGAAGCTACACCTTCCACCTCCTTCTCACCACCGTGCACCCTCTTCCATTACTTTGCCAAAATTTAAACAAAGTATTAGTTTCCTATCAAGAAGGTGAAACATCCAGATAATTGAATCGACATATTCAATATTTAAATTCCTTCCAACGGTTTTGAGATCTCTTGCCATTCCAATTTTTTTTTTGTGATGTCGATTATGCCTTGGGATTCTCCTACATTATTGGACCACATAAAACACTTCACCATAGACTGGAACACCTCTTAGAAACTGTCAGATATTTCCACAACAATTGGAACAAATTCCATACACAAAACTTTTCATTAGTCCAACTGGACTATGCAGACACACATAGTAGCTCTGGAACTAGTCTTCCACAACACCAAACCACAAACACTTTTTTAGGACATAGATACCACCATTATTAACCTTATTCAAGATCCACAAGATCTGAGACAAACCATTAGAGGATTACAAAGAAGATACATTTCTCCCAGTCCATAGACAAACAACTCTATTAGACTAGTTCACAAACCAGTGAGCACAAATTTCTTTCTTCATCAACCTAAAAGGTATAACTCAGCATATATCACCCAAATATGCTCATAAACAACAATATAGATCCACACAAGCATTGGATCAACATAGAAGAAATGTAGAGAACATTAACAAAGCACATTTAGAACACACACACAACTCTGTCTTCACTGTTTATTAATTTTCTCAAAAGCACCTGATAAGTCATCATATCATCAAACCTGTAGCACCATAAAGATAGCTCCATGTACTCACAACATCTCTACATTATCTCAACCATACATGTACCACCTACATTTACTTGATTCTTTTTACTGCAATAACATGTACTGTGTTGACATCAATGACACCATTAATGACAACACCACCATACTCATTCATAATTGCAACAAAACATTGTAAAAAGGGGGTGATGATTCAAGTGCAATAGGGTCAATCAATGTGAAATGACCTAAGATATAAACACCCTTTTCCCTGATTTCATTAGTAAAAGATATCTCCAAAGGATAGAGTTGGCTTTCAACCTTGAGGTGAGACAACCCTATTTGGGAAATCTATTATTTTCTTATGATATAAATGATTGACTAGTAGTTTTTGGAGATGATTTAAAATTCATTAACTAAGTGAATTTCATGACCTAACATTTGAAATGTAGAATTCTATGATAACAAAAATGAAAACAAAAATTTGCAGGTAGATCTAAGAAGGGCCAAATGGTGTGAACCTAGCATTAAAAAGTGGGTTCTAAGCTCTGTAGCAAGACTATTTTTCCCTAGGGTGAATGGGTCCTAGTGGAAGGGTTCAAAATATGATTTTGCAATCCTTAGATCCCAGATCTAAGCTTCTGATTTCTCAAGATTTGATTGTCAGAAAGCAAGAAATGAAATTTTTAGGTGAGTTTTTGTGGTTTGACAACAAATGCAACTTTGAAAAAATGCTCCTTTGATCAATTTTCAGTCCTTCACCTATAAATTTTCACATACAAAGAGAGAAGAAAAATGATTGTTTTTGGGTGAATGGGGGTTTTCCTTAGTCAAACCCAATGTTTGGTAATTAAACATTGATAATGAAATAATGACAAATGGAAAGAGTTGATGAATAAATAAAGCTTGTTACAACTCACCAAACCCTTAATGGCTGCCCTTAGAGGATTGAATTCAAATATATCACTCTAAGGATTGGATCTTGCATGAATAGGCTTGATTAATTGCTTGATTTGATGCTTGAATTATTGAAACCTACATCACAATGTTAGCTCCAAAACATGACATGATTATGCATAAATTTGACATGATAATATGATATTGATTGCTATTGTAGATGATTGATAAATATTCTCTTCAATGCTCTTGACAATAATATTTTCTCATGTGATTGATATCTTAAAATAACTATGTATTTATAGGTGTTTATCTAATTTCCCAAAAAATAGATTTCACAAGCCAACATTTGAAACTTGAATTTGAATCATTAAAATGCCACCAAAAACATATTAAAAATTGGGTCCTAAGACATAAAGGGGGGCCATTTAGGACACTTAATTTCTAGGGTGTTTAAATTAATGTTGGTAATTCTTTAATATAGGTTTCCTTTCAAAAAATAGAAAAAATAAGGCTTTGGAATACATAATTTAGAAAATTAGAAGCTTAATTAAATCTGATTAATTAAAGGGATCCAAACATGGTGTGAAATTTTAAAGGTATACAATTTTATACACTACATTTATCCCCCACTTTAGTGAGAATGAACTTACACTTAGACTCACACTAAAGTAGACAAATAAGTCAAGAGAGGTCTAATTGTACAACTATTGGAAATATAAGATGACAAGTATCAAGGAGAATGATAAGCCCCTAAGATCTAAGATCACATGGAAAACCAACAAAGGCACAAAGAGACACATGCATACAACAACAAGACAAGATACACAATCATACGATGTCAAAATTAATGCAAAAAGAATGAACTAGAAAGTTGTATTATGTCATGTCCATCAAACACACTCACATGGCTCCACTAGCAAGCAAGTTGTGTTATGCTTGGTGGCCACAAAAAATACACTCAAAAGGGCTAGTGCAGTCCGATATACACTAGGTGAGCCCCCAAGGAAATAGGGTGAGAAACACACACTACATCTAAAAGGTGTGAACCAACAAAAAGGTGGCAGATGGGCAAGTCATGCCAGGTCTACAGGCTCCTATATGTAAACCATACCAAAATTTATACTCCCTGATAAATTTGATAAGGTACCACACAAATTGGTCAGATGTTTCACAAGGATAGCAAGTTGCACTATGCCAGACACTCATGAAATGAAAGGCACCATTGGCAAACAAGTAGTTTTAAATTCAATAGGATAATCAAAGGGGTTTTTCTTAATACATGAAAGGTCTCACTTTAGAGATCATACTTGACATCACCATCAAGAGAGGACTAGTTGAGGGATGAAAGATTCATACCTTAGAGAATGCAAGCCATAACATTACCACAAAGATGAATGCAATATGCCAAGAAAGGTAACACTCTTGTAGGACATCAAACCCAATGTCACCACCAAGAAGACACATCACATGAATCAAGAAGACCACACTTTGAATAAGGTCATGTCATTATACAAGAAATGAGTAGGAGACTTAATTCCCCCCACATTAAATAAATTGCTAAACACCATGCTATGAGAAATTAATTTAAAGTAGAAGATGATGAATTCCATATGATACGAGAATACACGAGAGCTTATTTGGAAATAATTATGCCAATGATATGTTTCCAAATAAATCTGGGTCATGGAAAGGAGGTTGTCCCCCATATACGGGTAAATGCATGGATCTATGACACAATTTTGGCTCTTAAGATGCCACTTTTTTTCTAAAATCAGAAAAATCTGATTTGCACGAGAAAATGAAGATAGTTACACTCAAAATTTCAAGATGCAGCAAGAACAAAAGTTGAAGTGCTCTGAGTCTAGTTTCTAAGCTACTACTTTTTTTTAAAAAATTAATGAATTTAAGAGTTCTCCAAAGGCAAAACAGGTTTTGTTTTTATCAAGAAAAATAGCGTAGCGCTTGAGGGCTCCCCCCTTTTTGATTATTTCTTTTTTAGAATTTCAAAAATTCGGACGGTGAGAAATTAGCTAACACAATGTAGTTTATCCTCATTCTTTTGGATAATTTTTTTAATGAATATGTAATATTTTATGAATTTTCAAAGTAGAAACATCCTGAAAAGCTAAAATTTGAGCGTGCTCCCCCCTAAATTTTTTGAAAACTAATCGAAAATTGATTTTTTTTCATCATGTGTATAATGGAGTCTAGTTTAAAAAAAATTAATTTGTTTCACATTTCGATGAATGAGTAAAGATCTATCCTAAAACTAACACATGCTGGATTTTGACCAAAAATGGAGGCATTTACAATAAAAGCCATGGATCAAAACCTTAACTAAATCAAAATGAGAAAATAATTATATATTTAGATAGCTAAGAGAGAGGTTAATGCTATCATAGTTTTTTAAAAAACTTGCATTGAAAGACATGCAAATGAGATGAGAAGCACAAACGAAAATATGAGGAAATTTAGCATCCTTTCAAAAAATCACATATTTTCCATGAAATGGTTGTCCAAACCTTTAGATTGGATGCCCAATGCAAAATCCAACCCATTGGGTTGGTATTTCCCAATGCAACCTATTTGGTGCATGCCAAATTTAGCGCTCGCCAAATTTATCACTCGCCAAATTTAGCATTCACCAAATTTAGTGCTCACCAAATTTGGCGTGTCCCAAATGGGTTGCTTCATTTGGTTAGCACCAAATTTTGTGAGCACCAAATTTGGCACTCGCCAAATTTCATTAATTAACTTTGGAATGCATTTTTCTAAACTCTTTGATTTTCTCTTTCTTAGCCAGGGAAACTATATACATGAAATAAAAATTTAAGTATAAGTTGACATTTACATATGGACATTTACTTTCTTATACTTTAAGTTACATTTCATATATATAGGTAGGATGTTTGAGAGTGGTTTCAGATCTCTAGGAGTTATAATGCAAATTCTAGTTTTTGGAAGATCTTAAAAATTTTAGACTTAGTCAAATTTTAGTAATCAGCATGTCAAATTTCAGTAATCAGGAGGTCAAATTTTAGTAATCAGGAGGTCAAATTTCAATAATCAAGAGTTCAAATTTCATCTTTCTATCTCTATCTCACTCATTTTCATCTCTTATTCTATATACCTCTCTCACTCTCACTCTCTCCATCCCTTTATTTGACAATCTCTACCTTGAGCTCAAGAACTACGCCTCTACATGTCCATCTCTCTCTCCTTCCCTATCTAATATCTATCTCCCTCCCTCATTCCCTCTCTACATTTCTCTATCTCCCCTCCCTCTCCTTTTATCTCTATATGTCTATCTACTCTCTATATCACCTATCTCTATACCTACCTATCCCTCTCTCCCTATCTCTCCCCTCTTTCTCTCTCACTGTTTACTTCCCTCTCTCTCTCCTTCCCTCTCTACTCTCTATATTGCCATTCTCTCTCTCCTTCCCTCTCTAGTTCTCTCTATCTCACTTCTCTATCATTCCCTCCCTCCATCTGTAATTTTCTCTATCTCCCCCTCTCTCTCCTTCCCTTTCTACTTCTCTTTTTCTCCCCCCTCTCTCTCCCTCTCTCTTTCTTTCACCCACCTTTTCTCTCTACTTCTCACTATCTAACCTATCCCTTTATACAAATTTCTCTCTCCCCCCTCCTTCCCTCTCAATCTCTCCACCTTCCTGCTTACCTCTCTAATTTTATCTCCATCACACATCTCTATCACCTATCTCACTTCTCTCTCTCATTCCCTCTATATTCTCTTTCTCTCTATCTCACCTCTCTCTTATCTATCTCACCTCTCTCTCTCCATCCCTACCTCTTCCTCCCTCTCTCCTTCTTTTTATATCCTCCTTATATCTACATAGCCCTCTCTCTATTTTTGTCTCACCTCTCTCTCCATCCCTACCTCTCCCTATATCTCTCTTTTCATATCTACTTCTCTCTACCTAGTTGTCCCTCTATACCTATTTCTCTCTCCATCCTTGCCTCCTCTCTCTCAATATATCCACCTTATTTCCCTCTCTATTTCTCTCTTTATCACCTCTCTCTATCTCTCTCCTCCCTCTCTACTCTCTCTATCTCTCCCTCTCTCCCCATTTTTCTATCTCTCCTCTCTCCCTCTCCCTCTTTCTATCTCTTGTTTCCCTCTCTCTACCTATCTCTCTCTCCTTTTCTCTCTCTCTCCTTCTATCTATCTCAATTATTAATATTTACCTATCCCTCCCTCCTCTCTCACTTCCACCAAACTTCACTCTACATCTCTCTATCTAACCTAACCATATATACCTCTTTCTCTTTCCCTATCTATTTCCCTCTCTCAATCTCTCTACCTCAATCCCTACCTCTCCATCTATCTCTCCTTCCCTCTCTACTTCTCTATATCTCCCCATCCTCTCTATACCTATATCTCTCTCTCCATCCCTACCTCTCCCTCCATCTCTCCTTCCCTCTCTACTTCTCTCTACCTACCTATCCCTCTATATCTCATTCTCTCTCTCTCCCTCTCTCCCTCCTTCCCTCTCTCAATCTATCCACCTTCCTTATTCTCTCTCTAACTTCTCCCTCCCTTCCCCTCTCTCCTTCCCTCTCTACTCTATCTCTATCTCAACTCTCTCTACCTACATATATATCCCTCCCTCATCTTTCTCTCTCATCTCCCTATCTCTCCTCTCTCTCTCTCCTAACC
>CM021109.1:572486192-572555413 GCA_007115665.2 Sequoiadendron giganteum | reverse complement strand
CTCTACCCTCTATCTCTCTCCCACTCCCTCCCTCTCTATCTCAAGAATATCTCTCCTACCACCTCTCTCAAGCCTTTCTCTCACTCACTCCCTCTCTCCCCTCTAACATCAACCCTAAACCCTTAAACCTTTTACCCTCTACCCTTAACCTTCCCTCCCTCTATCTCTCTCACACTCCCTCCATCTCTCTCTCTCAACCCTCTCTCCCTCTGTCAGGTCTCTCTCTCTCAGTCACTCCCTTTGTCTCTTTCCCCTCTACCCTAAACCCTTAACCCTTACCCCTTAACCCTTAAAACCCTCCACCCTCTACCCTTAACCATGCCTCCCTCTATCTCTCTCACACTCCCTCCCTCTCTCTCTCAAGTATCTCCCTCCTACCTCCTCTCCCTCTCTTAGGTCTCTCTCTCTCACTCCCTCTATCTCTCTCCCCTCTATCCCTAAGGGTTTAGGGTTTCTCCCTCCTACCCCATCTCCCTCTCTTAGGTATCTCTCTCTCACTCACTCCCTCTATCTATCTCCCCTCTACCCTTAACCTTAAACCCTTAACCCTTAAATCCTATACCCTCTAGCCTCTATTTATCTCCAACTGCCTCCCTCCCTCTCTCTCTTTGAAGTCTCTCCCTCCTACCCCTCTCCCTCTCTCAAGTCTCTCTCTCACTCACTCACTCCTTCTATCTCTCTTGCCTATACCCTTAACCCTCTACCCTCTACCATTAATCCATCTATCTCTCTCCCATCTACCCTTAGCCCTCTACCCTCTACCCTCTACCCTTAACCCTTAACCTTAAACTCTTAACCCTCTACCCTTGACCCTCTACCCTAAACCCTCTACCCTTAACCCTCTACCCTTAACCCTCTACCCTTAAACCCCCTACCCTCTACTCTCAACCCAATACCCTCTACCCTAAACCCTATTCCCTTAACCCTATACCCTCAACCCTCTACCCTCAACCTTAAACTCTCAACCCTCAACCCTTAGACCCTCTACCATCAACCCAATACCCTCTACCCTCTACCCTCTACCCTAATCCCTCAATCCTATACCTTCTACCCTAATCCCTCAACCCTATACCCTCTACCCTAATCCCTCTACCCTATACCCTCTACCCTATACATTGGACCCTCAACCCTAATCCCTCAAACCTATACCCTAAACCCTCTACCCTCATCCCTAAACCCTCAACCCTAAACCCTTAAACCTTAAACCCTAAACCCTTAAACCTTCTACCCTATACCCTTAACCCCAATACCATCTACCGTCAACCCTAATCCATCAACCCTATACACTCAACCCAATACCCTAAACCATCAACCCTATAGGTCCTCAACCTTATACCCTCAATTCTAAAAAATATACCATATACATTGGATCTTCAACCCTCATCTATCTTTGTCCCTCCCTCCTCTTCTCTCCTTATCTCTATCTCACTTCTCCCTCCATATCTCTCTCTCTCCATCCATCCCACCTTCTCTTCCCTAATCCCTCAACCTTTAAACCCTTAAACACTCAACCCTATACCCTAAACCCTCATCCCTCAACCCTCAACCCTTAAATGATAAACCTTTAAACCCTCTACCCTCAACCCTAATCCCTCAACTCTTAAACCCTTAACCCTTTATCTCTAAACCCTTTAACCCTCAACCCTCAACCCTCTACCTTCAACCCTTAACCCTTAACCCTAAACCCTCAACCCCTATACCATGTACCCTATATGTTGGACCCTCAACCCTAATCCATCAACCCTATACCCTCAACCCTCTACCCTCAACCTTAAAATCTCAACCCTCAATCGTTAAACCCTAAACCCTTAAACCCTCTACCCTCTACCCTATGCATTAAACCCTTAACCCTCAATTCTCAACCCTCAAACCTTAATCCCTTAATCCTCAACCCTTAATCCCTAAACCCTAAACCCTTATACCCTCAACCCTAATCCTTCAACCATATACCCTTAAAAATATACCCTAAACCCTCTACCCTCGGCCCTAAATCCTCAACCCTAAACCCTTAAACCCTAAGCCCTTAAACCTTAAACCTTCTACCCTCTACCCTCAACCCAATATCCTAAAACATCAACCCTATACCATGAATTTTCAACCCTCTATCATATATGTTGGATCCTCAACCCTCATATATCTCTATCCCTCTCTCCTCTTCTCTCCTTCTCTCTATCTCACTTCTCCCTAAATCTATCCCCCCATCCTTCCCTCCCTGTCTACCCTAATCCCTCAACCCTATACCCTCAACCCTTAAACCCTTAAACACTCAACCCTCAACCCTAAACCCTCTACCCTAAACCCAATACCCTATAACCTCAAACCTTAAACCCTTAAACCCAAGTAAACTCTCTACCCTAATCCCTCAACCCTTAAACCCTCTAACATCTACCCTCTACCCTTTTCCCTCAACCCTCAACCCTTAAACCCTAATCCCTCAACCCCTATACCCTCTACCCTATACATTGGACCCTCAACCCTAATCCCTCAACCATATACCCTCTACCCTCAACTTTAAACCCTCAACCCTTAAACCCTTAAAACCTCTACCCTCTACTCTCTACCCTCAACCCTTAACCCTTAATCTCTCAACCCTAGGTAGGTAGGGAAACATAGGTGAGATATAAAGTGATGAAGGGAGACATAGGTAAACAAAGGGATAGGGGAGATAAATATAGGTAGAGAGGGAAGGAGATGTAGAGAGAGGAGAGATAGAAAGAAGTAGAGAGGGGAGGACGTGCTTAGGAGGATAGAGAACGTGTGTGTGCAGAGAGAGAGAGAGAGAGAGAGAGAGAGAGAGAGAGAGAGAGAGAGAGAGAGAGAGAGTGTGGGGTAGGAGAGAGGCAGAGGAGGGAGAGGAGAGATAGAGAGTAGAGAGAGAAAGAGGTAGGGAGGAGACACAGTTGAGATATAGAGTGATGGAGGGAGAGATGGGTAAATACAAGGAGAGGGGAGATAAAGACAAATAAAGAGGGAATGATATGTATAGAGAGATGATAGATGGAGAGAAATATAGAGTGGAGGGATGGTGGGAGAGGAAAGGAGGAGATAGAGGTGAGTGTGTGTGAGAGGGAGAGAGAGTGAGAGGAGATAAAATGAGGGGAGAGAGGAAGGGGAGAGAGAGAAAGAGAGTAGAGAGGGAAGGGGGGAGAGATAGAGAGTAGAGAGGGAGGGAGAGAGAAAGAGAGAAAGAGGGGGGAGGGAGAGAGGTAGAGAGAGTGGTAGGTAGTGGAGGGAGATTAAGGTAGAGAGGGAAGGAGAGAGGGAGGGATATGAGGGAGAGAGGGAAGGAGGGAGAGTGACATGGAGAGAGTGGTGCGATAGAGAGTAGAGAGGTAAGGAGAGAATGAGAAATCTAGATAAAGAGAGAGAGGGAGGTTGGAGGGAGGGATAGGTAGAAAGGGACAAGTGAGACATAGAGAGGGAAGGAGGGAAAGTGGGATAGAGAGAGAATTTTGATTTAGAGAGGAGGGAGTGAGAGGGAAGGAGGGTAAGTGGAAGAGAGAGAATGGTGATTTATAGAGGAGGGGGTGATAGGTAGGGATAGAGATAATTGTGAGATAGAGAGGAGAGAGTGAGAGATAAAGAGAGGTATGAAGAGATAGAGAGAGGTAGGTAGAGGAAGGGAGAGGAGAGATAGAGAGTAGAGAGGAAAAGAGGTAGGGAAGGAGACGTAAGTGAGATAGAGTGATGGAGGGAGAGATAGTTATAAAGAGGGAAAGAGAGAGAGATAGAGAGTAGAGAGGGGAGGGAGGAGGGAGAGGTAGGGAGTGAGATATAGGTGTGTGTGTGAGTGAGAGAGAGAGAATGGTGAGATAGAGAAACTGAGAAATTGAGAGAGAAAGAGGGGAAGGGAGGGAGGGACAATAGTGAGAGAGATTGAGAGGAAAGACAAAAAGAAGGGGAGGGGGGGTGAGGTTGAGAGAGGGAGGGAGAGGAGAGATATAGAGAAGTACAGAGGGAAGGAGGGAGGGAGGGAGTGTTATCAAGGGAGATAGAGGTTTGTGTGAGAGAGAGATAGAGATGGGAGAGTGAGAGGGATGGAGGGAGAACATTGAGATAGAGAGGAGAGAGTTAGAGATAAAGATGGGGAAGAGAGGGATAGAGAGTGAGAGAGAGATGTAGGTAGAGGGAGAGAGGAGAGATAGAGAGTAGATAGGGAAAGAGGTAGAGAGGGATACATAAGTGAGATACAAAGTGATGGAGGGAGAGGTAGGTAAAGAGAGATAGGGGAGATAAAGACAAGTAGAGAGGGAATGATACGTAGAGAGAAAAGAGATAGAGAGAAGTAGAGAGGGGAGGGAGGGAGGTAGATGTAGGGAGGAGATAGAGGGGTGTGAGAGAGAGAGAGAGGGGAGAGAGGGAGGAAGGGAGAGAGATGGAGTGGAGAGATAGAGAGTAGAGAGGAGAGAGTGAGAGAGAAATATGATACAACTTGCTGACTACTAAAATTTGACATCTTGATTACTGAAATTTGAATAGCTAATTACTAAATTTTGACTAAGTCTGAAATTTTAAAGATCTTCCAGAAACTAAAATTTTCATTATAACTCCTAGAGATCTGAAACCACTCTCAAATATCTTGCCTATATACATGAAATATAACTTAAAGTATAAGAAAGTAAATGTCCATATGTAAATTTCAACTTATAGTTTCCCTGGTAGAGAAAGAGAAAATGAAAGAGTTTTAGAGAAATGCATGCCAAAAGTCATTGAAAAAAGAAAGAGAACTGACACTTGTTCATTCATTTCAAAATTCAAGCCATTTGGTGAGCGCCAAATTTGGCGCTCTCCAAATTTGGCAAGCGCAATATGGCCTATTACCGGTTTTTTTTGCAATTTGACACCGAAATTGTGTCACAGATCCATGCACTTACCCATACAATACTAAGATAACACATAAGGGATCCATGTATTTGGGGTCAATGTATGTGTTTGCTATAGTGTTATAATAGAGCTTGGAAACATCATCATTCCCCAAATACTCATAGAACAATGAACAAAAAGGAGGAATGACATATAGAGAGTGAAAGTAAAGGAGATGATTTTTGGGTCAACATGGAAGAGACCTAAATATCTCAACACCTTGCATTGTCTCCAAAAGGAAAACCCGAGACAGATGAAAAGATAGTGGCTACAGCATATAGAAGAATGTAGATACAAATAGAAGAATGTCATAACAAATTCACTTCATTTGTATCCTTGCACTAATGGAGTAACAAGGATCATCCAAAGAAAGCTCAAAAACATAAAGACATTCCAAGCAACACAATACAATGAATCAAATTATGCACATGTAATCACATAGAACACATAAATAATAAAGATAATATGACACATGTGAGCCAACCTAAATCAAGTTGTCTGCATCCCAATCTTGTTCATCATATATGAAAGGTAGATAACTAGCGAAAGGGTTAACAATGAGTGCCAAACTAGGAAAAGTCTACTTAACCCCTTTCCCCACAATATGTAGGAAAAGGATGAGCCAAGATAAGTGATAAGAAGGTGCTCCTTGCAATATGGAAAATGGTTTTCATGAAGTGTAGTACATGTAATAGTGAGTATTCTATGATTACAACTATAACATAGCAAGGAGCGAAGTGTGTACATTCTATCCAATTTGATCCCTAGAGGGATCAAATTGTTTTAATAGCTCTTGCAAATGAGTAAAATTATCTATATGATGTCCAAAAATTTTATGATATGCACAATACTATTTATTTTTGTCTCTTTGTTTTTTGGTTAATCGGTGAGGTTTTGGTGGTAATTTAATCACTCTGCAATATAAAAGTGTATAAAAATCATGCTCATTTTTGGATTTATGTAATAGGGGATATAATTTTTCAAGAGGATCATGGACTATCGGCTTCTTGGAGCACTTATCCATTTTTCTTGGTTGAATAATATTTTGGTCTAGAGGTGGATGATCTGAGGTGACCTTATCATTTTCATCTTTCTAAGTACTCTTATTGTGTTTTGGAATCATTTAAAAAAATATTCTCTCCCCTTGCACCCTAACATATTTCCTAGGAGAGGTAGTAGGGGAGATATAGACAAGATTCACATTACAATCATCAATAAGGGATGTGTTAGTATGATCCATGATCTCACTATTAGAAGTTGCATGAAGCCTAGGAAAAGTGGTGTTAAGGAATGTGTCAATGATCTCATCTTCTTCTACCATAGTATCTTCCCAAGTAGGGGAAGCTTTAGGAGAGGTAAAATCATGATTCTTGTATAATTACATGATAAAATATTCTAACACCAAGGAATCCTCCTTAGAAGAAGGATGTTGGGAAAAGAGTTATTATCCATAAGTGCATTCATACTAATGGAAGAAATTTTAGGAGGGTAAAAAACATGCTTGTCCATAATTTCAATTTTTTTCTTAGATTATGCTCATAAGTAGAGAGATTGCAATCATACAAGCTATGAGACACCCTATGAAAACCATGTGCTTTAAAGGGAAACATGATTGCAAATTTCAGATCCTAGAAATAATAATTTATTGATTAAATACAAAATCTAAAAATTATACTTTTGAATGATATTTTTTTGATTTCATACAATGCACTTTTTCCACTAATTGAACTAAATGGAAACAACTATAGAAAACTACAATTTCTGAAACCAAAATTGAGATTTGATGATACAACAGAGTAAAGTAGATAGAGACAAATGAATATACAAAAATCTAGAAAAATGTTTTTTCAAGGACAAGTTCACCCTAGGGCGAATGAGTCCTTGGATAGGGGTCTAAAAATTTAAATTTTGAATATTTTTTGTGGTATGTAAGGTCTCTATTCCTAGTTGCAAATAGGTACTTAAGTGACAGTATTTCTAGAAATTGATATGAAATGTAATGCAATTTTATGACAATGTATGAGAAAAATGATAACCTTTTTTAATGCAATTTTTGATGAAATTTTTTATCTAAATTTCTGAAACACACTTTTATGCAACCTAATATGTAGAATGTATGTAATATTTTTGGATTTTTATGAATTTAAATGATGCAATTATGCAAACTATAACCCTAAATGTAATGCAAAGATAGATTATGCAAGATCTAGATAATGAAAAACCTAGATCTAGGGTTTCAATCATCTCCAAATCATAAAATATGATGTATAATGTCAGGTTCACCAAAATGAAACATTGGAAAAGGGGGAGATGATTCAAGTGAAATAGGGTCAATAAATGTGAAATTACCCAAGATCCAAAAACCCTTTCCCTAATTTCATTACAAAAGGAGCTCTCCAAAGGATAAGATTGGCTTTCAAACTTGAGGTGAGCCAACCTTATTTGGTCTAATGTTTTCTTATGACATAAATGATTGACTGGTAGTTTTGGGAGATGGTTAAAAATTTATTAACTAAGTGAATTGCATGAACTAACACTTGAAATGTAAAATTCTATGATAATAAAATAAAAATGACAACTTGCAAGTAGATCTGAGAAGGGAAGAATGGTGTGCACCTAGCATAAAAAGTGGTTTTTGAGCTTTGTAGCAGAACTAGTTCACCCTAGGGTGAATGGCTCCTAGTGCACGGGTCCAAAATATGATTTTGAAGTCCTCAGATGTTAGATCTAATCTTTTTATTTCTCTAGGTTTGGCTATTGGAAAGCCAAAAATGAAATCTGTAGGTGAGTTTTTGTGGCTTGACAATAATGATGACAACATCTGCAACTTTGAAAAAATGCCCCTTTGATCATTTTTTAGTCCTTCTTCACCTGTAAATCTGCATATACAAAGAGAGAAGTTTTTTTTTTTTTGGGTGAATGGGGGTTTACCTTAGTCAAACCCCATGTTTAGTAATTAAATCTTGATAATGAAATAATGACAATTGGAAAGAGGTGATGAATTAATAATTATTGTTACAACTCACCAAACCCTTAATGGCTACCCTTAGAGGATTGAAGTCAAACACATCACTCTAAGGATTGGATCTTGTATGAATTGGTGTGATTGATTGCTTGATTTTATGCTTGAATTTTAGCTCCAAAACATGAGATTATTATGCATAAACCTTGACATGATGATATGATCTTGATTTCTATTGTAGATGACTAATAAATCTACTCTTCAATGCTCTTGAGAATTGTTGAATATCCAAGATATTGAGAGGGGAGGGGGTGAATCATTATATTCTTAAACTTATTGAACAAACACCACCAATTACTCTAATGCAAATGACATAAAAAATAGGAAAGAGAAATAACAGAGCATGAAACCACACAACACATGAACACCAAAATTTTATGTGGAAAACCCAATGAGGGAAAAACCATAGTGAGGATTAGCTCACTATATATTGTAGTTCCAAAATCTGATACAAAAGAGGCTCACTTCCAAATACAAAAGCTCATTGCTTACAAGTAGGAATCGTTGTCCAAACAAGGAGGCTCACTGCCTACAAAAGGATTACAGTAACAAAATAGCTTAAGCCAGAATATGAACTGATGATGTTATACCTCACAAGTGAAAATTCAGTTCCTTTGATGCTTAGATAATTCTCATGCCAACATACCAACATTCGATCTTCCTCACATTCACATTCAATCCACTACTCTACTCACACACACTTCAATCTCCAAAATATTTTGTATATATATGTCTTTTCCACAAGTATCAATTAGGTCGGCCTAATTGGATGCAACACATATTTACCAAAAAAGATAACTGACGACTTCATACAGAATCTTCTCAAAAATTAATTCAACCATGTAGCACGCTATATCATGTCAGATTGGGCCAAAGATAGGTCACTCATATATGTGCAACACAAATTAAACTATTAACTATTTATTAGGTCAGCCATGGATAGACCTTATAACAAAATGAAACACCAAACCAATGCCAACTCATCATACGATCATATGAGCACATGGGATTGTATACTTACACGCTTCCAAAATTCATAAACCTTTTCCCAAAACCAAAAACAACAATGATCACTGGAGGGTAAATACGAACCAAAATAATGAACCAAAAACACTAGATGATGTAAACATGTTCTTCATACCAGTTCAGAGTATGGGACCAACCTGACACATTAATCAACATGTTGACATCAATCACAACACAAAGCCTAATCTTCTTCATTCTTCCAAAAATAATATTTTCTCATATGATTTATCTCTTAAATTCTCAAATTGCTTAGCTTTGAATTGATAAAATAAATGTATTTATAGGGGCTTATCTAATTTCCCTAAAAATAGACTCAAGCAGCCAAAATTAGAAACTTGAATTTGAATAATTAAAATACCACCAAAAATATATTGGAAATTGGGTCCTAAGACTTAAAGGGAGCCCATTCACCCTTGAGTGAATAGGTCTTAGGACCTAAGTCCAAGAAACTCAAGTTTCAAGGTGTTTAAATTAATGTTGGAAATTGTTTAATAGAGGTTTCCCTTTCAGAAAATAGGAATAATAAAGCTTTAGAATGCATAATTTGGTAAATCAGAAGCTTAATTAATTCCAATTAATTAAGGGGATGCAAAAATGGTGTGAAATTGTAAAGGTATACAATTTTCTACACTACATCTATTATAGGATGGTGTTCTCTCTCTATTTTTGTGTGGGGATTCTTCTACATTTTGGGTTAATTTGATATGTATAGGGGTACCTAACATGGACTCATTTTTTGAGACCCGTCATCTTTTACTTCCTCCTAAGTTATGCATAACAGGGGTGTTGGTGTAGGATTTTATTTTTAGTTGGTTAATTTATTTTCCCTTAGTCATAGGTTTATCCTATAATTTTATTAATATTTATTAGGATAATAAAGTGAGTATTATTTAATAACTAGGAGATAAAGTGATAAGGTGTCTCCACCCTTAAAAAGTGAAGTATTTACTTTTTCATCACTTTATTTAATATTTGTGGTTAGTGGTGGTAAATTCCTATTGGTTGATTTTTAACCTACATACTCTCCTTAGTTATATATAAAATCACTACCTAGCTTGTATTTTTTCATCGTAGAAGCTCTTAATAAAATTCTATCATCCTAACATTACATATCTCTCGGAGTTGTTAGTTTGCATTGTTTATGTTTTTCTAGTTTATTTAGCTTTGAATTTCTCTTATAAATTCCCTTGGATTATTCAATATATTTAATATTTATAACAAGATATTGTAAGTGTTTGCATACTTTTTTATGTGATTTTTTTGTGAGAAATTTTTCAAGTTTTTGGAATAGCTATGTGTGTTTATGTAAAAGGAAAAGTTGTGATATTTTGTATTTTTTATGTATTTTCTTTTATGAAGTGTTGATCTCCCTTGAAAGGGTTTGGTCCTTGTAATTGGTGTTTTTATTGGGTGAGGCTCCTACATGGGATTTAATTGTGGGATGAGAGTAACCCCATTATATTATTTTGGATAAGAGTATCCAATATGTATTTTTTTGGGATGAATAAGGGGTTCTTGGGTGGATGGAATTTTTTTATAATTGTGATTATGAATAAGTTTTGTGGGTTTCAAATGTGAATAAATTTGTGAGATATTTTCCCTCTCATTGTGGTTGAGCCTCCACTCCACTTGTTATGATTTCTAAGAGGTATCCTTTGTGTTATATTTTTTTGATGGGTTATTATTGTAGTGTGAAATGAAGTTGTAAATGTGTAATGTGAATGAGATGTCTGGTTTAGAAAAAGCTATGTGTTTTACGTGGATTGCATTATGTTGTGGGTGGACCTAGATTTGGCTATCTGACCCCTTTTTATTAGGGTTAGGTTTAATTTACAATCCTATGGTTTGGTGGAAAGCCCATTGGTCTAATTGGTTTTTCCTTTTTTTTTGTTTCTACGTATATGTGCTAGTGGAGACTATTATAGATAACCATGTTATAGGTTGCAAGTGAAGATACCTATTATTGTTCTAAAAATGTAGAAATATTGAAATATTTTTGAAATAAATGTAACTAGGGTTTCAATGTAATAGATATATATGGTTTGTACTATATTATATTGTAAAAATAAAAAGAAAGAAAATAATTTTGTATTCATTAATTTCCTTTATATGCATTTATTATATTCATTATTGTCATTTATGTCATAATTATTGTATAGTTTTGAATTATATATATTTTTAACTATATTTGAAGGTTTTATAAATAATTTTAAATATATAGCTCATTAAGTGTGTTTTTTATTGAATCAACTTAACCCACTTGATTAATCAAAAGTTGTGGTTAAAACATTGTTGCTCCTATGTCAAACAATAAATTGCTATAAAGTAGTATCATAGATTTGATCATAAAAAATGAGAAACATGGGATTGAAATATAAAATTTAATGTGTTTTCGATTATTTATCTCAAAAAAAACATATTCAAAAATTTTACTAACCCAAATTATCAATTTTAAATTATTAACAAAATATTGACATCCTCTTTCATAATAATTATATACATAAGATATGAGGGTTTATATTCATGTGAATATTGAAGAACTGGGTAGCTCCCAACTTTTGAATCTATATAATCACCACATTGTTGATGAATAATTCCATGTAAAGCCAAAGCATGAAATTTTAGAAACAAAGAAATTTGTATAGATGGTTAAATTCCCCATGTTCCCTAAAGTGGAATGGGTACAATATGTCCTAAGTTAAGTGCACGATGAATTCATCTGGCTTACCATTCCATTCAAAATCACTAAGGAATCCATCAGTATCGTATCCGGTTCGAATTATTCTGGTGGGTTGCCCATAATCAAATCTATGAAAAATCAAACTATCATAGATGCAACAGGATCAACTTATGATAGAAGGGTAATGACCATAGACAACATCATTGATATAGATGTAAAATTTTCATCCATGGTCATAGGTTACAAAATCTACCATTCTAGCTGAGAAATTTTTGTATCCGACACAACAATTTATGTACCCTACCAGATGGTTAAAGAAAACATTGACTATGACCTATATGAGTTGCTAAGGTTTTAGCTAATGGAAAATCTAGCCAAAATAAAGAAGGATAAGAAAAAATCATTCAAATATGATACCCTTATTTTATTCTTGTTCTACTATTTCATGGATGAGATTCTGGGAGTTGGTAAAGTTTAGTGGAGAAAGGACACTCCAGTAGTCGAACAAATCAGAGATCTACTATATGATATAGGGAACATGAAATCAAGGAATGCTGCTATGTGGAGGTATTTCAAGGATTTCCTGGCTATGATGCAAGCAAGAGAGAGGATTCCTACCTCTATTGTGGAAAAATAAAAAGATTCTACTTTCTTTATGGTGAGCATTGATCAGTGCATGATGGAGGCCATTGATCCAAGAACAATATAGATTATGCCTATGGGTTATGAAGCTATTGGAGTAGTCCTAGACATGTATGCTCAACACATTCTGAGAAAACCAATTAATCCGATAAGAGAGAGGTTCATAACATATGCTGAAAAGGATAATCAGGTGCATAGTGAGTTGAGAAATCCTATTGGTACTAAGCAAGTGATAAAAGAAGTTGAGATTCTCATAGAGAGCTTGGGAATATCTCTAGATTTGCTCAAAGAAGCTAGATAGAAAAGAGTTGAAGATGAATCAACAAGACAAGTTGCTAAGGAGGCATCAAAAGCAAAGTCAGCTGGTCTGGTAGTGCCATCCAGCCGAGCTAGGACTACAAGAAACTTTGTATCTTAGTTATTCCATGTAGCAAAGGTCACTCCCATAAAAACTAAGCCCAAAAGATCTAGAAAGGAAGAAAATAAAAATAATATATATGGCTATCTCAGATGATGAGGATACAAAATCTGATGAAGAAATCAAAGAGATCCAGGATCAAGGTACTAAAGTGGCTATAAACACACAAAGAAATCCTTTTGGTGAAGGTGATCAATCAAAGAAGAAAGAAAAGACAAAAAAATCAGGTGTCTATGCAAGCTGTTGAGAAAGCTATGGTTCAGGATGGGAATTTAAAACCGCTTCTAAAATGGTATGAATCTTTCAATATTTCTGATAAAATAATTCTTGAAGAGGCAACTATAAAACACATGAATGCTTTCAATAAAGTTTTGATTGAAATAATGGATAATTTTCTGAAAATTTTATATGAAATTTTGGAGGCTAGGAGGTTAAGTACTAGAAATGAAGAAGAGAAAATGAGAGAAAGGAATCTAGCTGAACTATGTCTAGCTATGTCTCTAGATGAAATGAGGGCACTCCTGAACAAAGCACAAAAGAATTTCAAGAGTAAAACAAGGGTCAACAAAATTATGATTGGTGAAACAGAAGAAGTCACAAAGGAAACTGAGAAAATTCTAAAAGAAATAATGTTAAATGAAAGAGTTGATATTGTGACTAAGGAAACCCATGTTGATAATGTTTTACCTGATCCGGTGAATGAAGTAGAAGAAGGAAATGTTGATAAAAATGTTGATGATAATGGTGATGATAATGTTGGTACTGATGCTAACATTTAAATTCCCATGGAAGTGGAGGCACCTAAAAATATTTGAAGTCAAACCCACACCTTTAGCTGAGGAACCACTTTTAGAGGAGAAGAAAGCAGTTCTAGTTGCTACAAAAGACACTGCTGAAAATATAAAGCAATTTTTGGTTGCACAAAAAGTAAAACTGGATTCAGAATTGATCGAAAGTCCTATTCACCTATCTACCTTAAGCCCAGTTCAAAAGATGAGAGTAGCTACATTCGCTCAAGCTCAAGCAAGAGAGGAGCTACTGAAATCTCATATTGAGGACAACGAACTATTAAATCTAGCATCCAAGGTATTGGAGAAATTAATTCCATCCTATGTGAAAGATCCGTCTAGCTCATCCTCCTGTGAGCTTAAAAGGCTAATCATTTCTATTGACACTTATTTTGAGTCATTTGAAAAATCAGCCATGACAAAAGTACATAAAGAATTCAATGCTAAAATATTTAGTGGCATGAAAAAGATGATTTTTCAAGATAAAACACTCTTGACTACATGCATTAAGAATGTGAAGGATGCTTTGTCAAAAGGCAGAAATATTTACAAAGCATGCCTATCTTTCTCAAAATTTATAGAGAAAAATGAAAAGAAGGTCAAGGAGCTGGAACTCAAACTAAATGTTATCTCAGAAGAATTTGATCTGGTAACCAATAGTGTTGGGAAAGTAGAAGGAGAGTAGAAGGAGAAGTGATGTCTCTACTTAGTAGTATACAAGGGTTGAAACATGAAAATGACAAAATTGTTGCCAAAAGTTGTGAACTCTGGAGCATCATCTGTCCAAAACTTGACATATTGTCAAGTGACCTCAAAGAAGGAGAGGAATCTTTAGGAGTTGTAGATCCATCCAACTTGGAGTCCACAGAGACCCAATCCTATTTAATCTATGCTCACATCACAATTTTGGTAAGTCTTAAAAGGGTTTGGGATGCAAATTTGATTCAGCTAAAGAAAGACTTTGCTGATATTTTTCAACTCATGTAAGTTACAGTTTTTTTTTGCTCAAATAGTTTTTGTGAATTCACACATTTTTGGCATTCGACACCTACCTTTCCCATTGATGTCAAAGGGGGAGAAGGAATAGAGTGAAAAAATTTTAATCATCTCAGGGGGAGAATTGGAGAATTACATTTTTGAAATATGTTTTGGGTGATACAGTCTATCTTGGTACTGATCCGACACTTAGTCATTTTTCACTGAGTGTTTCCATCAATGCCAAAGGGGGAGATTGTTGGAAAGAGACACTGTGAGGTTCACTTGGTGTTGTCATTTATGGAAAACATAATCATCTATCAGGTCCGCACTCCATTATTTGTTCCTACTGACAAGAAGACTTAAAATTGTCAAGTGAGAACAGAGTATCCAGTAACATAGTGTTCTTTGATCTGTAAGATCATTTATGGTTATTATCTTGCTTTGTGCATCCTAGTGAACATTTTTTGGCATATTATCTTTATTTCTTCTGAAGCACAGCGGCTTGTACCAGATCATGTGCAAGTTAGAAGATTCAGTTGTTGTGTTCTCAGTTTTTCTTTTATTGAGGCCGACCTCATGAATGTATTAAGTTGTGGATGTATGGGAACAAATTAATTAATTATATCTATGTTTGTATGTCATTTTTTGGGTCCTATCCAAGCTATGTCCGACCTTTGTGGGTATGCATTGTATATTTCTCATAATGTGAGCTGGCAGTTGTAATTTTCTTATGTTTTGTTGAAGCCGACATAGTGTAAATAAATCCTATGTTGCGGATATATATACTTGGTCTTTCAAATCATTTTTTATGATGTAAGGGTTGTGTTGATGTTTGAATAGTGAGTTAGAGTAGAGAAGAGGTGCGATAATTCATAGTTTCACTTGCGCATAGAAGATCTATGTTGTGTGAATGAGTAGAGCAGAGCATAATTGCAGATATAGTCTGTAGAAGAACAAATCCATTGTTGTGCTTAATATGGAACCATAATCGGGTATTTTAGATGCTATAATCTCAATTCAAATCTTCAGATGGTTTTAATCTGAACTCTTGGGCAGCAAGACCTTTCTTTCTTGAGTAGTGAGCTCTAGGTAGTGTGCCTGAATGCAAGTGCATTACCTTATAATTTTCACTTTTGAGTATACTCAGAATCATACTTATGGATTGGCCATCCACCATGGTTTTTCCCTTAACAGAGTTTCCAAGTAAAAATATTGGTGTTATGGTGTTTTGTTTACTTTCTTGTTTATTCATTGTGAATGGTTTTTATTAATTCTTTGAAGTTAAAGATTACTAAAGTTAATTTTTGCACAACACTAATTCAACACCCCCCCCCCTCTCAGTGTGGCTTGTTTCCAACAAAAGGGTAGTGGAAGAAGAAAAGGGTCCTAGTTCTAGGACCTAGGTCAGTAAGAAAAACACCTTTGACGAAGAGAAGAATGAACTTCTCTCCATGGTAAAACTTCACTACAACCAAGAAATGGAGGTGGTGAACACCCTATAGAAGATCAAATAGCTCGGTTGTTATTTTCGTTTTCTATTGTTTGGTTGTTTTTTGTGGCTGGTTGGTTATTGTTAGTATGTGTTATCCTTAAATTCAACAACATTTTGTTGTAAAGGGTTTCAGGTCCCTTTAAAACCTATTTTTTCCCTTTAATCAAAACTGATGTAGGAGCATTAGAGGTAATAGCAATCATGCATCACCAAAAATATTGTTATTTCATTTTTTTAATTTTCAATAAGGGCTTAGGGATTAGGAGAATAATATTTTAATTTGCAACACAATGTGATTTTTGATGGGAAATAGATCCTGGTAAAGCTGTAAAATCATCTTGTAGAGGAATATTCCATTTGAGCATCTACTTTAGGATGAGGAAAAACTTTTTTTTGTCTTTTAGTGGTTTTGGCATAGTTTGCATGTACATTTGTCATAAATTATGATAAGGTGGGTTGCAAAGAATCTTGCATGTCTTTGCATGAAAATTTCTAACCAATAGGTTGTAAGGAATCTATAAGAGGTTGTAAGTTCTCATAACAACCTAGATTTGACTAGTCAAAATTAAGGTGCCTATTTGAAGGCTTGCATGGATTGGATTCCTTTTCTATTTTTAGATTTTGTAACTCCCCAATTTGGGTGTGGTATTTTCAAGGTGGTTCTAGTAGGTTTTTTTGGAAACCATTGATGGTTTTCTACTCACACATTCTATATAAATTGATGCTTGCTCATTTTGGGAAGGGTGCTTTGGGGAAGTGGAGTTTTAAAGGAAAAGAAAAGGTGCGGAAATGCTTTCCTAATGCTAAAACCATAGAGGAGACGTGCAAAGACCAATTTTAAAACATTAAAACACTTAAGATGAAGACATGAAGGGTAACAAGAGTACTTAAATAAAATGATTTCAGAGATAACAATAGATTTATGTGGGAAAACCCTTTCGGGAAAAAAACCCACCACACCAAGAGAAAGACACTTTGTATTATAGTAAGCAAAAGATTACATAAAAAGTTACAGTCCTCACTCTCTGATAGTTAGCTCACATCAACACTTGAGTTTTCATGTACTCACTATTACAATGCTATTTCAACATACAGTGAATATAATAACTCATCAACACCTCTTTTCTAGTATTCTATTGCTCTTCTACAAATCTCTCACTAACTCCTAGTCAAGATCGACTATTACTAGTCTCTCTACAACCACCAATTATGGTGCATTAAATTTAGTTCTTCACTGATACACCAAATTGATCTCGGATTAGATTCACCTACAATCCTACATTGAGCCACCCCCACAATAAATTTGTTGTAGAGAAAATACAATTTGGGCTCTACTAATCGCCAAAATCTAATCACAAAAGATTGCATAATAATTCACTTTTCACCAATCCAGCTTTTCGGCAATAAATATTATTTTGCAACAACAGTGCAAAAACAACCGATGAGAAATCACCACATGTCACACTCCTATTCATTCTACCACTTGACCGAGTAGTGATCGGTTAATTGTCATTGGGCTCTGAAAACCCTTCGCCATCGCTAACTCTTTCATCACATTCTGTGTCGGCAATAATCCGATATCTCCAAAACATCGACCGCCAACTCTATCGGGTCCCACAAGCCATGCGTCCACCAGTCAGGACGTTTTGAGGCATCTAGGAGGGAATCTCCAAGATTCCCATGAGCCCACTTGAAATGAGCTTCCTAGGTTTCCATGTGTCCACCACTCGCACACTCCGCTTGGCCTACGTGGAAGCCATTGGAGCTTCTTCGGGGAATCCCTAGCAGCATCCACTAGATTCCCAAGGGAGCTCTCGAGGTGCAAACAAGTGTCCATAGGCAGACAGCCTTTCGCATAAAGTAGCTTAGGGCCCACCATCTCTTCATTGTGCTCACCACTTTGACAAGCTACCACATGTCACGCGCATAGGTAATTCTGCTCGAGGAAAAGGTTAACATCGGTACTTGCCTTCAGATGCCATGAAAAGCAACTAGCACCATCGGATGAAGCTGATACAATCCATCGATGCAAGGCATCGACACATCGGTGAGACAGAGCATTTCCTTCTGCCAATAGATGACTGCTCTATCAATAAAAGTCAAGGCCAACAAATAATCTGCCAAATCCATGTTCATCAACCCATCGCTGTGACAACCCTCAGAGTCTCATTGATCAGGCTAAGTCTCAGTGACCAAAGGGTCAAGCCAACCAAAAAAGAGAACACTGCGGTAAAGTGATAAGGGAATAAATTTATCAAGCCTCTCTTAGAGGTCCAAGCTAGTAAATTGAGGAACATTTTCCAACAAGCTCCCACTTGACGAAGACTTTGTGGCTTCCTCCAAACTTCAAATTTATTTACGATCATAGGCCCTGAGGCCCATCGAACTTGCACACCATCTAAACTTGTCCGTGCTTACTGGCTTTGTCAATGCATCAGAAAAATTCTTTAGAGTATCCACCTTCTTTAAAGAGACCTTTCCATCCTCCACCATATCTCTCACGAAGTGGTACTACAAATTGATATGCTTTGTCTTGGCATGGAAAGTTGGATTTTTTACCAAACAAATGGCACTCTAACTGTCACAACAAATAGTGATCTGCCCTGCATCAAAACCAATATCAGAGAACAAGCGGTTGAACCAAACAACTTCTTTGCAGGCATGAGTCACTGCCATGTATTCTACCTTCATTGTGGACAAAGCGACTACAGCCTATCACTTGCTCATCCAACTGATTGCACCACCATTTAACATGAAAGTATATCCACTGGTGGATCTTCTATTGTCAATGTCCCCTACCCAATCAGATTCCACATACCCATGAATGCTGAGAGTTCTCTGTGATCCAACCAAATTTCCATGGTAACACATAGCGCATTTTGAGGTACCTCTTAGATATTTAAACACTCTCTTTACAGCATCCCAATGCATCCTTCCTGGGTTTTCCATAAATCAGTTGAGTACTCCCACTGCTTGGGCAATGTCTGGCCTTGTACAGACCATCACATACATTAAACTACCAACAACACTCGCATAAGGCACTCTGGTCATGTCCTCCATCTCAGTAGATGATTTTGGACAATCTTCAACATATAGTTTCATTCCCTAGGTAATTGGAACAACTAGCTACTTGCAATCACTCATATCAAATCTCTCCAGAATAGAGTTGATGTACTTACTTTGGATGACCCAAATCTTTCTGTCATTTTTGTCCCTGATTATCTCCATCCCCAGAATATACCTTGTTGCACCCAAATCTTTCATTTAAAACTTTGAAAACAACTTAGATTTAAGATCATAAATCATAGGCTTACTATTTCCTATGAACAACATACCATCCACATACAAGGTAATAATAAGAACATGATCATTTTTAGTTTTGTAATACACACAATGATCAGATTTTTATCTCACAAATCCCACAGACAACACAAAGGTGTCAAACTTCTGGTACCACATTCTAGGAGATTGCTTCAAACCATACAAATATTTCTTTAATTTGCAGACTAGGCTTTCTTTACCTTTTTCAATGAAGTGTTCGGGCTGGGACATGTAAATTTCTTCTTCCAGCTCACCATGGAGAAACGTTGTTTTCACATCCATTTGTTTGATCTCTAAGTCATATGCGGCTACAAGTGACAAAAAAAATTTGATAGATGTTAGCTTAGCTATAGGGGAAAATATTTCTCCATAATCAATTCCCTCTACTTGGGAATACCCCTTTGCAGCCAACCTCACTTTATACTTCTCCGCACTACGCTCAAAACCAGTCTTCTTGTTAAATACCTATTTATAGCCAATAGACTTTCTTCCTTCAGGAAAAGGTATCAAATCCCAGGTTTAATTCTTTTCTAATGATTCCATTTCTTCATTCATGGCTTCCAACCAGGAATTTGCATCGGGCATATTAATTTCCTCTTTAATAGTCCTAGGCTCCTTAGTGATAGTAATTAAAGCATATGCATAGTTCAAATCCAAAATGGAGAAACCATACCTATCAGGTTTTTGTTTCTGACGTGTAGAGCTTCTCATTGGCTGAGGTTGTGGTTCTTCATCTTCAGAACTCTCAGAGCTACTAGAGCTCTTAGTTCTAGGTACACCATACAGTTCTCCCTTTTCTGGGGTTTGGGGAATCTCAACTGCATCATTCTTCTTTTCTCTTTGATCTGTCTCTAGTTATGGATCAGCTGTAGAAGGTTTTAGCTCACGAAATATTACACTTCTTCTATACAAAACCTTCTTAGTATCAGGATTCCAAAGCTTGTATCCCTTCACACCAACACCATAGTTGTTGAAGATACATTTAACAAATTTTTTCTCCAACTTAGATCTTTTCTCATTTGGCACATATGCATATACCTCACAGCCAAAAACATGAACATGTCTCAGAGAGGGATTCTTACCAGACCACGCTTCCAAAGGTTTCTTATCAACAAGAGTAGAGCAAGGAGAATGATTTACCAAGTAACATGTTGTAGCCATGACCTCAACCTAGAACATTTTCTCCAGACCAACACTTCTCAACATACTCCTCGCCTTTTCCATCAGCGTCATGTTTAACCTTTCAGCAACTCCATTTTGTTGTGGAGTATAAGGTGTAGTTTTATGCCTTTTAATCCCATGGTCTTTACAGTATCTATCAAAATCTACAGAACAAAACTCACCACCATTATCCATCCTCAAACATTTTATTTTCCTTCCAATCTGATTCTATACCAAGTTTTTAAACTCTTTAAAATGACTGAACACTTCTGATTTAATTTTAAGAAAGTATATAAATTCCCTTCTCGAAAAGTCATCAATAAAATAAACATAATATCTAGACTTTGATAACGAAGGAACATTAACTAGACCAAACACATCAGAATGAACATAGTCCAATACACCAGAAGATTTATGAGAACTCAAGGAATAGGAAACACGTTGTTGATTTCCATAAATGCAATGTTCGCAGAAATCGAACTCAAGATTACAATCTACAAGCCCTTCAACAAGATTTTTATTTTTTTAGGTTTTTAAACCTTTCTCACCTATGTGAATGAGTCTATGATGCCACAACATGGTCTTCTCTATGAGGAGTTTCACCTCCATCACATTTGTAGCTAGAAAAGCATCTCCATCCTTCTCTATAGGAGTAGCTTTGCTTGACTTTACAGAGGCATTGTTGCATTGATCAAGACATGCATCTAGATTGTACATAGTGCCAATACATACACTCTTAGCCAACACCATTGCACCTCTAGCCATCTTACATACTTTACTTGAGAAAGAAACTTCTACACCAACATCATTTAGCTTACTGACATAAATTAAATTTCAAGCCAAACCTGGTATATGTAGTATGCCACCAATACCTTTGACTCACCCATTAGGAAACTGAATTTTGACTCTTCCACGACCAACAATCTTCAGCATTGAATAACTTTCCAAGTACACCTTTCAGCCATCGTACTTCTCATACTTAGTAAACCAGTCTCTATGGGATGTCATGTGAAAGGATGCACCCAAATCAACCAGCCAAACATCATCTGATACCTGAGTTGCCAAAGCTGGAATGAAGGCATCTGCATCACTTTGACAAGAGTCATAGTCTAAAGAGTTACTCTTCTTCTTCTTCTCCTTACAATCCTTTTGGATATGACCAGGTTGCCCACAATTCCAGCATTTCACCTTGGAATTTTTACTAGGAGACTTCGATCTCCCTATAGATTTTTGGACTTCTTATCCTTCTTCTTGCCTTTCTCCTCTAATCTACCTCAGACAACAAGGGCCTCTTTGCCCATCTTAGAAGACTTCCTCCACATCTCTTCAAATAGTAGCAAAGCAACCACATCTTCCATCTTGAAAGTAGCTGTCGTACTTCCAATATCCATCACTAGATGATCCCAAGTGTCAGGTAATGAGCATAACAGGAGCATGCAACGATCCTCCTCCTCTATCTTTACACCCACAAATGCCAACTAAGCAACACTCATATTAAACAATTTTAGATGGTCTGCAACATATGCACCTTCTTCCATCTTCAAGTAGTACAAATTTTTCCTCGGGAATAACTTATTTACCAAAGACTTTCCCTAATAAATATCGCCAAACTTCTTCCATAACGAAGCTAGAGACTTCTCCTCATGGATATTCAGGAGTACAAAATCATCCAAACAAAGTCTTATTAGACCTCTCACTTTTCTATCTGCAAGGTCCCAATCTTCTTGTTTCATACCTCGTGGCATGGTTCCAAACACTGCTACCCAGAGGTCTCTATCCACTAACAGGTCTTCTACTTTGAGTTTCCACAACTCAAAGTTGCCACCATTGAATTTCTCAATATCAACTCTTCCTGATGTACTTGCCATATTAGACATAACTAAGTTCTAACTTTGCAAGATGCCCACTGGAATAGTATTAGCTCAAAAAACCAGCCCTACTAACAAGGATAACACAACTGGCCAGGCTCTGATACCAATTGTAAGGAAAAGAAAAGGTGTGGAAATGCTTTACTAACGCTAAAACCACAAAGGAGACGTGAAAAGACCAGTTTTAAAACATTAAAAGACTTAAGATGAACACATCTAGGGTAACAAGAGTAAAAAAAATAAAATGGTTTCAGAGATAACACCAAATTTACGTGGGAAAACCCTTTCAGGAAAAAAACCCATCGCACCAAGAGAAAGACACTTTGTATTATAGTAAGAAAAAGATTACATACAAAGTTACAGTCCCCACTCTTTGATAGTTAGCTAACATCAACACTTGATTTTTCATGCACTCAATGTTACAATTCTATTTTGACATTTAGTGAATACAATAACTCATCAACACCTATTTTCAAGTATTCTACTACTCTTCTACAAATCTCTCACTGACTCCTAGTCAATACCGACTATTACTAGTCTCTCTACAACCACCAATCAGGGTGCATTAAATTCAGTTCTTCATTGACACGCCAAATCGATCTTGAATCAGATCCACTTGCAATCCTACATCAAGCCACCCCTGCAATAAATTTGTTGCAGAGAAAATACAATTCAGGCTCTACAACTCACAAAAATCTGATCATAAAAGACTGCATAATAATTTGCTTTTCACCAATCTAGCTTTTACCAATAAATGTTGTTTTGCAACAACGGTGCAAAAATAATCGATGAGAAATCACCATGTGTCACACTGCTAATCATTCCTTCACTTGATCGAGTAGTGATCAGTCAATTGTCATCGGGCTTCGAAAACCCTTCGTCATCACTAACTCTTTCATCAGATTCTGTGTCGAAAATAATCCACTATCACCAAAACACCAACCGCTAACTCTATCACATCCCACAAGCCATGCATCCACTGCTTAGGAGGTTTTGGGGCATCTAGGAGGCAATCTCCTAGATTGCCATGAGCCCACCCGAAATGAGCTTTTGAGGTTGCCACGTGTCCACCACTCGTGCACTCTGCTTGGCCTACGTGGAAGCCATTGGAGCTCCTTCGGGGAATCTCTAGCAACATCCGCTAGATTCCCTAGGGAACTCTTGAGGTGTAGACAAGTGTCCATGGCCAAACAACCCTTTGCATAAAGCATCTCGGGGACCACCATCTCTTTGCTACACTCACCATTTTCAAAATCCACCACATGTCATGCATACAGGCAATTCTACTTGGTGAAAAGGTTAACAATGGTACTTGGCCTCGGATGTCATGAAAAGAAGCCAACATCATTGGATGAAGCCAATAGCAGCCATTGATGCAAGGCATCAACACATCGGTAAGACAGAGCATTTCCTTCTGCCGATAGATGACTGCTCTACCGATAAAAGTCAAGGCCAGAAAACAATCTTCCAACTCCATGCTTGTCGACCCATCACTATGACAACCCTTAGACTCTTGCCAATCAGGCTAAGTCTTAGTGACCAAAGGTTCAAACCAACCAAAAAAGAGAACACCACGATAAAGCGATAAGGGCATAAATTCATCAAGCCTCGCTTAGAGGTCCAAGCCAACAAATTGAGGCACATTTTCTAATAGAGTTTGCATACCCAGATGTTGCCGAAATCCTACCAGATTATTGAAGACATATTTGGTGCAAATTTTGCATGTAGGATTGAAGATGATCCCATGAGCTTCATTTTGATGTAAACCATTTTCATATTTCAATGAAATAAAGTTGCAAATTTCTCTTTCATTCTTAGTTCTTTATATGTAATTGTAGCCTTCTTGCATAGCATATTTTGTGTGTTCATAATTAAATTTGAAAGGGGGAGTCTCCATTTTCATTAGTGGTATCAGAGCAGGAGTTCTTGAGTGTGTAGGTAAAATCATCGATGTGAGGCAGTTTACACCAGAACTTGTGGTGGAGTGTCTGTGGTGTGCAAACAAATTGTCAAATGTGAGGATGTCTATACCTAAGAGGTTGAAGATTAAGAGTGTGTGGAATGTGTTTGACAAAATGACAAAGAAGAAAGGCAAAAATAAGGTGCATAAATTGAGGAGAAAAATGATGTCGTAGGATTAAATGAGTTTTCTTTTGGAAGACTTAAGAGTATTGAAAAATGAAATTGTAGCTGAGAGTGAAGGTGAAGAAGATATGGCAGTAGACAGTGGCAAAGAAAAAGATGTAATGCATAATATTTTTCTTTTTTATGATGAAGATGAAATTGGATTATTTGTAGATGAAAATATTGCAACAATGGAAGAAGAGTGTGATGCATTGGTTATAGGACAAGGAATTGACATAGTTGCATGTCTTATTAAACGCATGAAAGATGAAAATAAAGTTGAATATGCAATTGGTTATGAAAAGGTAACTTTAAAATTTAGTGAATTTGGGAATAATTATTTTCATGTTGAGATGGATTGGTTAGTGAATATAGATGAGATAGTTTAGTTAGAGTTTGTTAGAGATTATTGTGGTGTAGTCACGATAGGAGGGTCCTCAAAGAGAACAATCTAAACTATGCAGCAAGAGTTACACAATTGAAGTGACATAGAATATGGAGGCAAATGTAGATTCAAGCATTCTCATTGTCTGAAAATATAATTACATATAGTCGGCCACATCAGAGCTTATAGATTCATCTCATGGGCCTAATACTATATGCGAGACAAAATATTACAGATGGAATTCTATATACATCTTAATCTACTTGATCTTGATTCCTTGCTATCCTAATGATCTATTACAACTTTATATCATATCTGTAGATCTAGAAACATTTGCGTCAGCCAAAGATCATTACAATCTCCAATGAAGGAAATGTAATGCTTACATGAAAAGGTCAGCCTCAAATTTGAAATTCTCCACAACATGTGCATATGATGAAGTGTGGACCTAAAATTAAGGTCTAGGACACTCCACGAAATAATTCAAAACACCTCGCAGGGATCCATAAGTGATGAGAAAGACCCACAATCGATCAATCTAGCCTTTAGGTTTGAAATTATTTTGGGGCCAGTTCCCACAAAAAATCACTTAATCCGAAAGTGATAAATTGCCAGAAAAAGATCCAATCAAGCTAAAATCTTGGAATTAGGAAAATGAACATGTCCATGATGAAAATATAGATTGCAAGGTCTGGTGAGCAAAGATGACGAAATAATAAATCTGCGAACTTGAACAAGAAAAAAATTGAAAGAACATATTTTTGGTTGATGCAAGATTGCCAAGAACCAAGGATGCTCCTACATCATAAATCTGGGTTTATTTTAAAGTGAGTTCCTCACTTTGTTGGGGCTAAAGGAAAACCAATGCGGTCTACCTTAGCCTAAGAAATCCAAGAAGAATCCTCCACTGGTCTACCTTTCCACTTCACAAGATATTCTTTGTAGTGCCTTCCACGAGTTTTCCTCCCATCTTTGACATCCAAGATCTCTTCTATCTCATCTAATTGTTATTTAGGAAGTTTTTCTTCCAATTTTTCTTTACTATCTTCACTGAATTTTGCTTCATGGTACTAATGTAAATCTACAATGTTGAATGTAGGTGGTATATCCATGCCATCTGGTAACTCTACTTCATATGCATTTCTTGAATCAAATTTATTCAAAATCTTATAGGGTCCAAACTTACTCATTTTGAGCTTAGTGTATGTGCCAACTAGAAATCTTTCCTTCCTCAAATACACCATCACTTCATCTCCAGCTTCAAACTCCTTATGTCTCCTCTTTTCATCCGCTCGTTCCTTATACTTTCAATTCATATCTTCTAACTATTGCTTTACTTGAGTATGCACTTTCTTCATATGTTCTATAAATTACTTTGCTTCAGCACTTCTTTTATCCTTCTTATTGATGTCTCACAATTCGGATATACCTCTAGGATGAACTCTAATAACAATCTCAAAAGGTGTTTTTTCCAGTACTCTTGTTCATTGAATTATTGTAGGCAAACTCTACTTGAGCAAGGACTAAATCCCAACTTTCGATCTTCTCTCCAACCAAACATCTCAGCAAATTTCCCAAAATCCTATTTACTACCTCTGTTTATCCATCAGTCTATGGGTGAAAAGTATAACTAAACTTCAAATCTATTTTCAACTTCCTCTAATGTGTCCTCCAAAAATAACCAACAACCTTTGTATCTTTGTCTGAAACAATACTCCTATAGACATGGAAAATGTACAAGTTCATTTTGGCACACCAGATCCCGATTACTAACAATGCTTCTTCTTAAATCACATTCTCAGTGGTTCATCACAATTCTATCTCTTAAATCTAATGAATCATTATTCATTTAATTCATTCATTCTCCCCTCTGTTGATTAAATTAATCAATTTAATTTAATTAACTTTATATCCCTGTTTAATTAAATAAAGAATTTTATTTAATTAAAATCTCTAAAGTCCTCCTATTAAATTAAATAAATTAAACCTTATTTGATTTAATCTAACATATTCCTTCTTGATTAAATAAATCAAATCATTTCCTCTCAATTCTGGACTTAAATCAATTCATAAATCTAAGTCTAAATTGTCACATCATCTAATTCTTCATTAAGTTAATCAAAACCATGATTAAGTTAATCCCTCTCCTTAAAATCCTCTAGAGAATGCAAGTTGCAGAATAAATCAATTACTTTGATTTATTAATTCATCTATTTTCCCTCACAAAGCATCAAAAGGGAATATTCCCTCATTTGAATTCAAAAAAGGTCAAGTGGACTTGGTCCTTCCAACAAGGCATTGAAGGCCTCTTACATGTCCTTATGCATTGAGCCAAGTGACATTAACTTCATTTCTCTTTCCCTGTCACATGTCACATTCAAAATTCAAATTTGAATCCAATGGAATTTATCATGCACATTGACCAAAATGTGCTCATTCCTCCTCCAATCACATGTGGACAAGTGGCCTCTTCTCATTGGTTGGTCTTTTATCCCACATTCATCCAAATCCCTCATTCTTCCAACTTGGAAATCTATAAATGAGAGACTCTTCCTCTCATTCAAACATCCACAATTTTAGTAAACTTACTATACTCAAATCCATCATTATCCACAATTCATATGTAAAGTTACTCTCTGCACATTGAGAACTAATTTTTCCCATTGCACTCAATCATCCATCATTTTCATAAATTGTAACAAGGCTATGCTCAAATCTCTTTGGAGATTTGACCATTGATCCAATCAACTCACATTGCAACATAGGAATTGGGAAAGGGCCAATTGCAACATCTCATTGGCACCAATTCCCCTATAAGATCATCATTCTATTGGCTAGATTAGGATTTATTTTCATGTTATTTGAATTTGTTCTTTATTTCCTAATATTAGTTTAAATAGGTGGATTTCATGCGGAATCCTTCACTCTTTGCATGCATTTTGTTCTAACACTAACAATGTTTGTTTTCTATGTGCATTTGCAGGTTTAGGGGTTCACAACTCCTAAGTAATCCATGCAATCTTATCACTTCCCTAAAAAAAAATTCTACTACATGTATTGCATTTGTTGTCTTCTTACAAGGTATGAAATGTGCCATCTTAGAAAATCTATCTACCACCACAAATATAGAATCATTAACTCTTTGTGTCTTTGGCAAACCAAGTATGAAATACATGTTGATACCCTCCCAAGGTCTTTCTAGAACTATCAAAGGTTTATACAATCCAACATTCTGACTACTCCCTTTTGCAACTTGACAAACTCTAAAACTTTGCACAAATTTCCTAACATCCTTATGAATTTGAGGCCAAAATTGATTCTCAGTTACCAATTCTACAATATTATCAACTCCAAAGTGTCCTACCAATCCTCCACTATGTTTCTTTTTCACCAAGTTATCCCTCATTGAAATACAAGATATACAAAAGTGATTCCCTCTTAACAACATATCCTCCTGAATGAAATAATCCAACAACTAACTCCTATCTTCTAAGACTGGTTCTTTAAAAGCTTTCCAAGGTTCTGCAAAATTTGAGTCTTCCTCATAAAGTTATTCAATTCATCAAAGCCTAAAGTCTCCACTCTCGTTACTGTTAGTAAATTCCTTCTCCTACTCAAAGAATCAAGTACTCTATTTGAATTTCCACTCCTATGTTTCAAAAAAAAGTATAACTTTTCAATAATTCCACTCATCTCATTTTTTTATGATTCAACTTACCTTGAGTGTTCAAATATTGCAATGCTTGATGATCTATATACAACAAAAACTCCTTAGATAACAAGTAATGTCTCCACTTCTTCAAAGCTTGAATTATGGCATAGAGTTCCTGATCATACACTGAATACCTTTTCCTTGCATCATTCAACTTCTCACTGAAATAAGCTATTGGTCTTCCTTCTTGACTTAATACTACTCCAATTGCATTTCCACTTGCATCATAGTCTACCTGAAATACCTTATTAAAGTATGGTAAAGCCAATATAGGCTACTCAGTCACCTTCTATTTCAAAAAAACAAAGATCCTGTCTACTCTAGATGTCCATCTAAAATACTTCCTATCTCCTCTCATTTTTTTTGTCAAAGGACTTCAAATAGAAGTGAAATTCCTAATGAACTTTTGATAGAAACTAGCCAATCCATGAAATGATCTTACCTCTCCAATTCTTTCCAGTGTAGGCCACTCAACAATTTCTCTTACCTTCTCAAGATCCATCTTCAATCCATCCATTGATATCACAAATCCCAGATATACCAATTCTTCCTTTATGAAACTACACTTCTTAATGTTTATTAGCAACTACTCTTCTCTCAACCTCTGCAAAACTTGTCTTACATGCAACAAATGTTCTTCTCTAGTCTTACTGAAAATCAAGATGTCATCCAAATAAACAATCACAAAATTACCCAAGAATCTCTTCAATACCTCATTCATCAACCTCATGAAAGTACTCGGTGCATTTATTAGTCCAAAAGGAATCACCAACCACTCATACAATCCTTCATTTGTCTTTAATGTTGTCTTCCATTCATCCCCTTCTCTGATTCTGATCTAACAATATCCACTCTTCAAATCTATCTTTGTAAAGTATTTAGCTCCACTCAAACAATCCATAATGTCATCCATCCAGGGAAAAGGAAATCTATACCTCATTGTGATCTTGTTTATGGCTCTAGAGTCTATACATATCCTCCATTCTCCATCCTTCTTAGGTGCTATCACTACAGGTACTACACAAGTGCTTAAGCTTTCTCTGATCAAACCTTTTCTCAACAACTCTTGCACTTTTCTATTCAATTCTTCATTTTCTGATGGTGTCATCCAGTGTGTTTCTTTATTAGGAAAACTAGCTCCAGGAATCAGGTCCATGCAATGACTAATACTCCTCACAAGGGGAAATCCATCAGGTACATTATGTGAAATGATAGCTTCATATTCTACCAACAATTCATTTATCTCTTCTGGTTGTTCTTCTACATGCTTCAAGTCTTCAACCTTCTTAGGAACAAAGGAATAACACATATTCTCATGTATTGGTTCATCCATAAATTTCCTTCCATCAACCAAAAAAATTCTAGCATTCGTACAAATCTCAACTTTAGGAATATCCTCCAATGGCAACAAAGTCTGCTTCATCTCATTTGCAACAATAGTATATATGTTCTTCTTTCCATCATGAATATACTATCTATCATACTACGAAGGCCTTCCCAAAAAAACATGGCATACATCCATAGGCATGATATCACACAAAAATTCATCATGCATTTGGAGCCATCGTCAAGATTCAAGCATCATATCAAGGAGATTGTTCCATCATGTGTGTTTTTGAGTTAACATTTGTGATGTAGGGTTTCAATTCAAGCAAGAAATTCAAGTCAAGATCTATCAAGTATTCATTGGATTCAAGAACTACATTTAATCTAGCCACCTCACACAAGTTTACAAACTTCATAGTAAGGTTTTTGTGAGTTGTAACATTGCATGTTGTTCATTCATCATTTCCCTCCATTTCATTTCATTTCAAGGTTTAATTACCAATAGGGGGTTTGACAAAGACAAACCCCTATTTACTAAGAATCAACAATTTTTTCCCCTATTGTGCGTTTTTGATTGCAGACTTAGGTTGAAGACTTGAGGATTATTTGAAATGTAAAGTTGCAAAGTTGCATTTCAAAGTTGTTATCTTCATAGAAACTCACCTATAGGCCAGATCTGGAAGATTTGGGACTTGAGATCAAAGGAGAAGGAAGTGCATACTTTGGACCTCAAGACCACATTGAAAGATTTCAGAAATTCTAGATGGGACTAAATTGCCACCTAGGGTGTCTTATTTGTCCTCAAGGTATTTTTTAGAGATTCTTTCATATCTGATTTTGACATCTGAAGATTCTACGTTTGCCTCAAAAAATAGTAGTGGGACTAAGTCAACAGTAAGCGCATCTTAGTCCTCCATAGAACTTTTTGACAACTTCTTTGTATTTCCAGAATCCTCATTACATTTCTAGAACTCCCAAGACACATACCCTAACTTTTTGTTGCATAATTTCATCATTTACATCCTTCATTTAGCTTGTGTAACCAGGTTTTTTAAGTAGAATGCTTATTTGTCTTTTCCAAGCTTTTGCTTGGTGGTGAACCCCTCAAATCCTAAAAGAACCCTTCCTAGGTATTCCTTGTTGAGAACTAACTCACCTTTGAGGTTGATAGTCAATCCAATTAGGATTCCTAGGATATTATTGAATGACAATAGGAGAATAGTGGTGTTCTATGTCCTAAACCCTATAGCATCACCAATTTTTCACATTGTTCATTTTGGTGAACCCGACATCTTTGAGCATTCATTTTATGATTTGGATTCCATTAAAGTCCTAGATATAGGTTTCATTCATTCTTTCACTACATCTTGCATTCGTGAAATTGCATCTAGGGTTTCTCATATTTGCATTAGTTAAAGTGCATATAGGCTGTATTTTTTCTTTCTTGCATCTTCTTATCTCATTGAAAAACTAAAAATTGCATTGTTTATCATCCTAATTTCATTTAGAAACATTGTTATTCCATTCAAAATTGAAAAAAAATTGCATTCAATTGCTTGTCACTAGTTACTTTTTATTGCATTCATTTGCATACTTTCCAATTTCCAAACATCAAGTCCCTGAATAGGAAACCTGGGAACACTATAGATAATCTAGAATTTTTTGGTTTTATGAAAAAAACCTCTGCTAGGACTGAAAAAACCTTCCTGGCATCTTAGTCCCTCTTAGTGTTTCTTGCTCAAAATCCTCTCTATTGTTGGTTGTCTATTCCAATCCCTAGAACCTCAAAATCACACCAATAGGACCAAGATTCCCTTAAAATAATCTTAGTCCCTATTGACTTTGAATTTCGAATTTTTTAGGGTTTGCAAGTTCTTTTCATTGCTTCTGTTGGCTTCCTTCAATTTTCTATTTTAGTTTGCACATTTTTTTTATTCCAATTACTTTCATTTCAAGTGTAGTTGTTTGATCTTGCATCATGGATATGTGCTTCAAAAATTTTTGGATGTCCATGAAATCTTTGGTAGATGTGTCAAGTTGTGCATTTGGTAATGATTCTAATGAAATTGAACACACTCATGCTCAATCAACTCCTAATGCATGTCCTCCTCAAGATGTTGACATCATTGGAGAAGATGAAGACAACATGAATATGTTCCTAAATGATTTCCTTAATAACCTTGCATCTAATGCATCCTTTTATCCATCTATGAAATAACCAAACCCCCCTACAATACCACCTCTTGAGATGTTTGGTAACTTACATCCAAAAACTTAACAAAATTTGAACCTAGGTTCTCTATAATAGGTGAACCTAGTTCCTCTAAACAAGCAAACACTCAACCATCCTATGATAACAAAGTAACAAACACTCCAATCAATCTAGAAGAAACATATGGAAAAGGATTCACAATCTTGAGTAAACAAGGGTGTAATACAAGTGAACATGAAATTCATCAACTCCTAGATAAAATACCAACTAATGAAAATACAAATGGGTTAGTATATCAAGATCCCCCTCACAACATAAGAGTACCTAAAGAATACCTAAGGCTTTGTAGTGATGGTACGATGATCTTTGATTCTCCCCCTGATATGAATTCCTTCTTCTTAAAGAACAAACAATGATTCATAACAATGACAAGGATGATAAGATCACCCTAGGCCCTCTCCCTCAACCTTCAACTAGATAATTTGGTAAATCTATCATGCGTAAAAGGCCTTACAAGTTACAAAAACTAAAGTTTCCTTGTCTACCTCCTAAAAGTGAGAGGAAAATGCAATTGATTTTGAAAAAATAACAACATTACCACCAATAAAAGATAGACTAGTGCTATATCCTAAAGATTCAAAAGTTCCACTTTGTCGATACCACCAAACTCTTGGACATAGCACAAATGAGTGTCATGCATTAAAGTTAGTATTAAAAAACTTTCACTTCAACGGACATTCTATTCTCACTATTACATGATCTTTCTCATCACCTATTACATCTCATTCTTGTCTTGCACTCAGTGGGGGAAAGAAGTAGATAACCTTGTCCTAGTAATGCATTTTTTGTTGTCCCTTAGGTTTTTTCTCTACCTTCCACTTTAACAGATTGAGATTGGGAGGCAGATGACTTACTTAGGTTGACTCGCCTATGCTTTACTATTCCCATTAATTTCCTTTTTTCTTTATTTTTGTGTGATTGCATGTGCGTAATGTGATCCCTCGTGATGTTCTCTCTCTCTCTCTCTCTCTCTCTCTCTCTCTCTCTTTGTGCATTCCTCTATTTGTACCATCATTCTTCTATATGTCATAATATTTTTCCTTTTCATTGATATTTGATTTTCATTTGTATTTTTGTCTTATTTTTTCCTTTTGGGGATGATGCAAGGCGTTGAGACACCCTATGTCTCTTCCATGTTGACCCAAAAAAAAAATTCATTTTGTTTTCACTTTTTGTGTCATTCTTCCAGTTTTATGTATATTTGGGGAATGATGACAGTTTTGAGCTCTCTAATATCATTATAGCAAAGATAGATATTGACCCCAAATCCATAGATCTTGTTGGTTCCCAAAATAAACAAAATGCTAGGATCTAAAAGATAGCCAAACTTTGTGCTCAATCCCAACACTGGACTTGGCCAAATTAATAGAAATAAGAAATTTCCCCTTTAATTCAGGCTTTGTAGGACCTAGGTGGATAGACCTTGGTAATACTCTTGGATACCTATACATTTCAGTAGAGTATTATATTTAAGTAGATTGCTCTAACATATTTAATGAGAATACAAATGATTCAAATCTATAACTAGCTTAATTTTGTTTCCATATCACCTACTCATTGCTAAGAGCAAATGTAATGTAAAACCTACACCTAATAGTAAGAGGGTAGAGAAAGAAATTGATAATTTAATTTGTTTCTAGAAAAACATCAAGCCTTCAATAGACTAGTGCCTGAACTTGAGTCACAGAGTTAAACATGAAACCATAGTATAAATAATATGAACAAATGGAACTCAATCAATGTATTTCAAGATGTTAATGCCTTACATTAACAAATTCACTTATCTTGTCATTCCAAATCTTTTTACAAATCCAATTTGTGCACCCAAAACCAAAAACATTTACTCAGAGCTTTTAATTCTTCCCTTGGAAGAAACCCATGAATAAACATTACTATCACATAAAACACTATGAAGACAACTTTCAAATACCCTTGATATTATGAAATTTGTATGGACTTGAATACAAAACTTGAGATTATAATTGTTTGAACAAAGAGATTTAACTCTTTCCTTGAAAGATACCAGTGAGCAAACAATACATTTACATAAGACCTGTAAAGTTGAATCAAAACCTCTTCAAAGTATTAAATTCATATAGCCAAAAGTGTACAAAACTAGACACAATTCATGGAAATAACATTGCAATTTTAGAAATTGATTCACCTATTCATAAAACCAAACCACTGCATTAACATCTCTACTCGACACTACCCTATTTACATGCTTGGAAAAATGAAAAATTCCAGAATCTGTACAGAAGAGAAAGAAGGAGAATAAATAGAAGAAGAAAGAGCTCTATATTTAATCTTCTTTTTCACATGTCTTCTTCAAATCTGATTTGCTTCTACCATCTGACCTTCCTTTCTCCTCCCTCTACAACTAAAAAATATTCCCCCTAATCTACACTTTTCCCTTTTTCTCTAATTGAAAATATTCCCCTATCATATCCATATTCTCATGCAAGAACTCTTCACTTGATGAAAATAAGTTTCCTTGCACCTTTTGTCTTTACCTATTAATCACGTGCATCTTTTTACCTTGGCTATAAAAATAGTTTTTCTATTGTAATTTCACCTAAGAGTGAAAAATATTCACCTCTGGATAAAACCCATTTCACTAGCAAATAAAAATTTCAAAAGAACAATGTGTCATATTTTAGAAATGATTGTTGGGCGTTTTTGTCTTGAATGAAATTTTGAAAACATTTCAAACAACATTAAAAACATTCCTAAGGTGTGAGAAATGGTTGCAAATGGATTTGCAATCATCTAAGTCATTTTATGGAAGTCTGTTCTAGCTAAGAAAGAAAAAACATATGCTCTAACATACAACTGGTATGATAGACCTCACTCTGATCCCTAGTTTGCATATCAAATACGAGGTTCTCAAAAGAACACTCAAACCAATCATGCACATCAGGCAAACTATTTTCACATGTATTGAAAAGGGAATTATTCATACACATTTACCTCTAGTAACTGCAATTTAGGATGCTCATATAAACCTTTACTTACATATTCAATGTTTGTGTCCTCATCCTTAGCATCCACATCATGCAAACAACACAAAATTATATCATCATTATTTGATAGCTCACTAAAAACTTGTATCCCTAATTCAAAAGCATGCTCAAAATTTTCCATCAAGTCAATGTCAATGCTCATATAAAAAAATTCAGAATAATTCTTATCCACATTAGGGAATACACAATCATGCAAATCTGTAATTGAAGGCTCCTGATCTGAAACACTATTGTGATGACTTTTACATTCATCTATTGTCCATACTTGATTAAAATCTAAGCTCACATCCACATGTACATCTTTGTACTCAACATTCAATGCACCACTATGTTCACATAGCTTCTCATCTTCATATGCATTATAACTTGACAAACTAACTGGCTTAAGTGTGGAGGGAGAATAAAAAACATATGTGTCATACTTCACACTACCAGGAATACAATCACTATCAAATGTTATGTGAGCTAGGCACTGTTGATGGTATTTTCTACATAGCAACAAATCAAACAAAATATAAAATATCCTATCTCTCTTGAAAGGTTGATCTCTATGATAAAAGAGGTAACCCTAGGGTCTCTTGGGTGTCAGGTCATGACAATGTAGTGGAACCACTCAATGATAAATGTGAAAATGTTGGTAATCACAAAGGGACCTTATGAAACAAATGCTGGAGACACTAAACTTATCATATTTTGTAATAGAGTGATAGTTGAGTTCCTACTTTAACCATAGTTCAAAGAAATAGAAAAAGGTAAGGGTTCCAAAAATCCTAAAATTAATATTACTCCTGAGATCAACAATACCAATGAAGAAATACTTGGAATGAACCAATCCATTTAAAACTACTTTCTGTTTAACCCAGGTTATACCTGCAATCTCACAATTATATTACAATCTTCTAAGGAATTAAATATTTTCATATCATGGACATTCATTCAATAGAATTGGATAAATGCCCCCAATTGAACTAAGCACATAAATAATAGGTACAGGTTGACCTTGCACAATAGTCCCATAATCAAGAAGCTGCCCAAAGTATGAACCAAAGATTTCTACAACACTCCAAGCATTAAATCACAAGCACCATTAAATTATTTACTCTAAACCTAAAATAAATTCAGATATTTCCAAGCAATTTTGAAGATAGAATAAGAACCATGCAAGAAAAATCAATGCAAAGAAGACACCACTAATAACACAATTCCTTCAGTTGTATTAAATCATCAGTAATAGCAACAATTATGATGTTTTGTGTTACAACACCTGCTTGAAAGATGACTAACTCCTAATTCTAACTTCTTTCTCTACTTGCTAATCTACTTACAAGATCTAATCTTCTAACTTCGAACCAACTATTTAACAACCAATTTTCTCTAACCTTTTTTCTAACTCTCTAACCCTTTAACTAACCAACCCTTACAAATGAGGTGAAATGCCATACTTATAGAAATCTCACCCATGCTAGCCTGAGCTAGGGTTACAGAGAAAGTCAGCCACCAACCCAATCGGCCCAGACAGCGCACAATAAATCACCATCCTGCAATGAATGCATGAGGTGCCCCTTCAGATCGGCCTGGGATCTCCACAAACCCTGATTCAGATCGATCAAACTTCACAGGTCCCTTCACCATTAATGTCCCACCGGCATGAAGTAGAGGAAGGATAACACGTGCATCATATGAGTGTGAATACGAGTCACCAACCAATAGCTGAGTTGGGCCTATCCAACGACTCTGATCGAGTCAAATCAGCTCAAACCCTCAATGTCACACCCAACTCAGATGAAAGACCCTCGAGCGCATTGACCTAGCCATGTACGAGTGAGCTTCACCTGCCCACAGCCACAAAATGTACCCAGTTTCAATCCCGCAAATACCAAAACATCCTCAACATACATCCACCTCCTTGGCCTTAACAAGAACAACTTGCTCGATCCAACCTGCATTCAAAATGGCCACCATTAATATTCATTATAGCATCAAAATCTATGTTAATCAATCATAAAAAACATGCTAATCATTAAATATATTCAAAACATCCACCATAATCAATTAAAACTTCATTAAAGAATCCTTTTCAAAATTCAAGATTTTCACTCCTCCGTAAAATTCAAGTCAGGAAGGAATTTTGAGAAATTCTAAGCTAGGCAGTCTTAGGTGAGGGAAGCACATAAATCACTAAAGGGCCAATCACTCATTAGTCAAAACTCTAGGAATTTCTGCACATATCATTAAATTATCCAAATCCATCATGTGATGTAGAACCATTAACAATTAAGCCATGAATCCTCTCAGTCCTTGAAAAATAACATATTTCAGAAAAATCCGACAGGGACGGAAATTGCCAAAATGAGAAATACTTAGCACACTTCGAAAAAATGAAGGAGGAACAGATTTCAAGCTTTTCTCAAGGCAACAGATTCTTACAAATTCAACACGATTTTCATGCCATTGACCGATAGTCTGACCTTCCAATTCCTCCAAAGCAACCAAAACACACTACCATGAGCCAAGCATTTGACCACCGAGGTAACGCGGTAACCGCAACACTATAAGTCAAGCATAAAACCCCCGCAGTATGATGGTGAATAGCACAACCGTGACCAGGCTCAGAGACACCCACGACATCGAGGTAAACCACACTACCATGCCAGATGGATCAGACCCCGTGCAATTGTGCCTCCAACCAAAGAATCTCACGGTAAGGAGGGACCACCGTGCTACCACAGGCCAGACGCAAAGCCCTCGCGGTATCGAGGTAAAAATCCCCAAAGATGCAAACCAGGGAAACAAAGGAATGAAGGAAAACTCAAAAAAAACCAAGGAAGACTAAAATTTGTGACGCATCAAAATCCTCGAAGACAGTGCAGAACTAGCCAAAAGACGCAAACCGAAGGAACAAAGGAAAATCGAGAAAAACCAAGGGAGACAAAAATCCACAAAGCACTAAAATCCTCACAGACAGTGCAGAACCAGCCCCATCAGGTTTTCCAGGCAGTCGAGGAAATCCACCAAGGAAGGAAAATCCCAAAAATAGGGAAAAACTTGAGATTGTCCAAAAGACTTAAAATTTTCAAAGTGTTATCATAATAGGGGCACTTTACAAGCAAGATAGGCATCAAGGAACACTACAAAGTAGCACAAAACTAGGACCAAAGGACCAAAGCACCGAAAAACCCAAAAATCAAGATTTTCAAAGATAAGCTCAAAAAGGGGCAAGGCCACAAAAGAGAACCAAAAGGACAAGCAAAAGAGGGTCCCTACTTTCATTGGGGCATGTGTTCAAAACTACACAACAAATGGTGACTTCACTGGGGAAATGCTCCAAAGCATTTCAATGACAAACTAGAATCAACCCAGAATCTCTGGTTTCATAGACCAGATATGGATGGATCAGGCTACCTATGGACAAGGTTTCAAAAATCACAAACAAGAAAACCATTCCTATACCGGGGTTGAAGTGTGTGCATATGCATTGATTTCCTTTTTCCTTAGTTGCAACAGGGACCCAACTTAGTTTGATAGGGATACATAAGGATTCCAACTCCAAAAGCAACCTTGATAGAGCCTCGTTGCCAGTCAGGCATCCATAGCCCCAATGATTTTATCACTGTGACCCTCCCTAGCATAGCTCTACTACTAGCCAAGCATCCATAGCCCCAGTAGAGATACTAGGAAACCCTTGATAAAGTGAAAATTTCTTTTGACTTTAGCATTTTATTTTCTTTTCTTTTTCTTTCAATATTCTCTTTGAGATATTTTAAACCTTCCTTTTCACCTTGCAATCAATGAAGCCCACACTCAAGGATGAGAACCACAATGACACTGGAGTAGAATATAAGATTTTTCACCCAATCAGACCTCACAAGGACCATATGCAACCTTGGAAACCTTAAGATTTGTGTGTACGTATGAGACCCAACTACATTCTTGAATTTGACTTAATCAAGTGATTCCAATTCCAAGCATATGCAACATCAAACAAAGGAAATCCACCAACTAACTCTAAAAAGATGATTGGAGTTTGTAAAATAAATTCCTAGAATAGACCTAGGCAAGCAACCAACCATACAGATGCAACAATCCCAGAAGAAAGCAAGAAAACCAAAAGCAGGAGTAGGGCAGAAAGCAAAACCAACTGAAGCAGACCTACCCTGACGAAAAGAAAAAAATCAGAACAGAAAGGAAACCTAATCTATTCATGTACAAAGATGAAGCTATAAATAGCTCAGGACTAGAAATAATGCTTCAAATACTATCGATTGATAGGCAGTGGGATATCCTCTCTAGTGAGGGTTTTCAAACAAAAAGCATTATCTCCTGAAATCTCTGTAATCTGATAAGGGTCGAGCAAAAGTCTGTCAAATTTTCCATGCTCCCCTTTTCAGTCATGGGCTTTGTCCCAATAGAGAACCAAGTCAAATATTCTAAAGGCTTTCACCTTGGCTCTCTTATCAAACCATCTTTTCACTACACCCTGATGTTTGGCAAAGTTTTCTAAGGCTTCATCTCTTCTCTCTTAAGGGTGTAATAGTTCAGTTAAGTGGGCTTCATGCTTATCCTCTCCATCATAATATTCATTGATAAATTGTAAGCTACGGATCTTCAGCTGGATGGGAAATACAAGTTCCAAGCCATACACTATGTGATAAGGAGAGGTTCCTAAGGATGTTTTCTATCTGGTACGGTCTGCCCAAAGATAAAATCGAAGCTAGGTGTGTCAATCCTTGGGGTTCTTCTCTAAGATTTTACGGATGATTGTCAAAAGGTTCTTATGAGGACTTAGCCAAACCATTACCCTACAGATAGTAATTTGATGCAAATTTTATGACAATTCCATGATCAAAAGCTCTGTTAGAAAATTTTAATGATGAAAATGCAGGACCATTATCACAAACTAAAGCTAATGGACATCCAAAGCGATTAATAATACCTTACTCTATGAAATTGATTACCACTTTTGAAGTGCATTTTTTGCATGCAAGAGCCTCAGTCCATCTAGTAAAGTAATTAGTTATAGTAAGAATATACCTATGCCCTATAGAGGAAGGTGGATTGATTGGACCTATGAAGTCCATTCCCCATTGTGCAAATGGTTTTACCTCTATGATTGGTTGAAGTGGAAGGTCTTCATGTTTCTCCCTACTTGCTATGGTCTGACATACATGACAAGTCCTCATATGATATTGTGTATCTTTGAATAGGGTAGGCCAATAATAGCCTACCCTCAGGATCTGATTTGCAGTGGAAGGTGCTAAGACATGGCATGTGCCATAATTGCCATTAAATTTAGTCATCACTCTCCTAGCTTCTTCCTTTCTCAATGCCATTAATGATCCATGGACCAAAGCCTCATACTCAACTACAATATTAGTGCACTAGAACTGGAGTCTGTGAGCAGAAAAATAGGTTTTACCTTTAGGGCTGATTAGCTCAAATCTTGTTCCAGCACCCTACTTTGATTTGGATCCATCAAATCTCAATATCTAGCAACCATCAGCTCCTAATTTCTTCTTACTAACCTTGTCCTTGCTACTGCTTGGAGGCTCTTTAGGAGGCCTTGGGCTCTTTCCTTTTAGATCATTTTGAATGCTTTGTATATCTAGCCTAATAGCTAGGGTTGGATTAATACATCTTTGTATCTACCCCACGGCTGCTTAGCATAGGCAACATTCCAGCTCAGAGTGAGGTGCATTGTGAAATTTTCACCAATTGGGGAGCAACAATTCCTTAAAATCCATATGTTTGCCCAACTGAATTTGATCCTCCACACACTTCTAGACAAACTCTTGGAAACTATCTAGCACGCTGAGTTGTCTATTTTCCTAATCATCAAGCTCCTTTGTTTTTTCAAGTAATGCTCCAGAACTGTTGGCTCATGATGTGGATTCATCAAAGAAGCCTTGCAACATAAAAAAATCTTCTGTATCTAAAATAGGGGCGGCCAGGACATAGTTCCCTGTGCTGACTTCTGACACTAATATCTCATTCGAAGTATTCTGATATTCAGTGCACATAATTCATTTTGGGTTCTCTTTCAATTTTGATTTGATTTGGGACTCCTTTCTAGGGGAACCACATTTGAGAATGATGTGTGGATGTATATCCATTTAGTGCCTTGGTTAAATCTCGACCCAAGATCAAACCATAAGTGTTAGGAATATCTGCTACCTGAATATTAAGTAGTTGTTGCACTCTAGGATCCAAAGCAACTTGCATGAGGGTCATGTTCAGTTCTCCCACTATATTTACCTCTATTTTCTCCAATTGGGTGACCTTCTTCTGAGAGGTTGTAGGGGTAACGACTAGATCCCTATAGATAGAAAAAGGTATAATGTTTGTAGATACCCATGAATCCAAAAGAAAATTGTGCAAATTCTTCCCAAAGATACAAATAGAAATAAGGAAGGGAGGGGTTTCCATCTTGCCCTGGAACAAACTCAATTGAGTGTCAACTTGTGCAGCTTGGTTCTTATCCTTTTATTTACCCCTATCTCTAGGCTATTCTTGACTTGGACCATTAGGTTCCTATGAACTAGGAGGCATGTCGACTACCTCGTTGACTACTACTCCCCATGGTGTTGTACTTGAATTGAAAGACTCTAGGACTACATTGCTGATTTCAGGAACCCTTAACAACTCAAAAGCAGAGAGGCTCACCTTTACTTTCATCAGTTATTCAATTACATATTCACCCAATTGTCCCATATTCATGTTAGTGTGGTTTTCCTTGTAATGACCAGCATGCTTATCCTTTGTTGCATCAAAACTGCTTCCTTTTTGACATGTTAGGTTGTCCTCCTTTTGCAAAGTATTATGTTGGCACCTGAGAGTAATATGGATTATTACTGGCATGTGGGTCTAGTGGAGTGGTAAATTTTTTTGGAGGAATAGATGTGGTAAATGGGCCTCCAACTTATGGATTCCTTTTAGGCCTATTCCTCAAATCATACTTTCTTGTAGGTTGCTGAAACATCTGTACTTCTTCAACATCAACTTCTTCTTCATCTAAGGGACCATTATCATTCTCAGCTCCCTCATTAAATAATTGAGAGATTTCATCTTCATTAAGAACTTGTTCAACCTCTTCATTAGGGCTACTTGACTCATCCTCTGGTTCATTCTCTTTATCCCTAGGAAAAGGAGCATGATTCAACACCAAAACTGGGGAATCATGCGGATTTGAGGGTACCAACTCTCAACCAGTGGAGTTGTTTTCAACTTCATCCTTAAATATGGAAGCAACAGTTTGAAATTTGGAACAATCTAGCTCAGAGTGTTGACCTATCTTGTGAAGCTTGCACCACCCTGACAAAGCTGCTTCAGCTAGATATACTCCACTTAGAAGTTTCTCTTGATTGGAAGGTTGGTCTAGTGGAATGGGGACTCCTCCGTTATTAGGCCCGGTATTTCATGGCTTGTTGTGCTTGGGTGGTTGTCTCCTTTCAAACCCTTGTCCACCTTGTTGGCCTCTACCAAAGTTTTGACTAGAACCTTGGCCTCTTTCAAAATTCTGATTTATTTCAGAGTGCTACCCTCGTGCAACATCCTGATTCTCCCTATTGTAATTTGATTACATACTCCTCTGAGCAACTTGGATTTGGCTATTTTGGATCCTCAAGTAGGTTACCTCCATATTCACCTTCTTCACTTGCTCTGTTATCTCATCTAACCTTTCCTTATCAGAACTACTGCAAGGCACTAAATTTCCATTGTTTGGGGAGTATCCTCACACTCCTTCGGGACCCACAGATTGATTGAAAACTTCTAAGTTCTACAAATATGTAGGGAAACCAACTTGTGGCTATGGATAAAGGGGTTGATTGGCACCCTACTGTGGATAACTAGGCATTAGGTGAGCCTGAATTATTAGATGACCCGGGTGTGGAACCAAGGGCATCTATGGAATGGGATTCATAATGTGAGTGTGATTAGTCAGTGCTTGGTTAAGAGCTTGGACTTTCCTAGGGTGAGCAACTAATCCTAGAGATGGAAGGGGTCCTGACAAGTGTTGTCTCAAATTAGTACTAACCTTAACATCCTTTGTATATGCAATGAGAAGGGTGGTTGGAGGATTAGTTCTCCACTTAAGGAAGGTGGATGTAAGACTATCTAGGGCTTCAAATTAGACTTCTAAGGCAGTGGCATCATCCATAGCGTAAGGTGTCTGCAATATAGTCTATGCACGGTGGAACCTATTATTGAATGATCCTATAGGCTCATTGACTTCTCTCTTAACTTTGGTAAATTGCATGTAGAGCTCATTGGAACTGATGGGAATTTTAAACTTCTATAGAAATGCAGCCTCAAGTTTAGCCCAATTATGAATGGATGCAACAGGAAAGTGGTTGTACTAGTAAAAATCCTCCTCTCCTAGAGGGTAAGGGAAAATCCTACATGCAACATATTCATGATTAATCCCTCTATCCCTCAAACAGGTATGAAAAATACTAATATGCTCCTCTTTTGTTCTATTAGGATCACTCGTGTGAAAATTAGAGAAAAAATGCTCAGGGTTCTTGGGCATAACATTGTAGTTGTTGAAGGATAGAGGTGACGGGTTTTTTCCCAGGAAAGCCATTGGTGGAGGTGGAGGTGGTAAAGGCTGGTTGATGATTGGTTGGGATTGTTGAATGGAATTAGCCTCAAAATCAGATGAATATGAGGTGGATGAGGGTGAAGATGGTGGAAATAATCAATTGGATGATGACTCCTCCCTTCTTCTGGTCCTTCTTGACCTAGTTGGGGTGGCAGTTCTTGAAACTCTTCTTCTTCTCCTAGGGTAGATCTAGTTCTCCTTTTGAGTCTCTTAGGAGAAAGGGCATTTAGAAAATGAACCATCTTGCTTATTCAGGGCTCTCCTTATAGCGCCAATCCTATTGATGGTGTTTTATGCACAACAACAACTCAAACAGAATATCAAATATCACATCTCTCTTGAAAGGTTGATCTCTATGAGAAAAGAGATGACCCCAAGGTCTCTTGGGTGTTAGGTCATGAAAATGCAGTGAAACCACTCAGTGATAAATTTGAAAATGTTGGTAATCACAAAGGGACCTTATGAATCAAATGCTGGCGACTCTAATCTTCTCAGATTTTCCAATAGAGTGATACTTGAGTTCCTAATTTAACCACAGTTCAAAGAAATAGCAAAAGGTAAGGGTTCCAGAAATCCTAAAATTAATATTACTCCTAAGATCAACAATACCAATGAAGAAATACTTGGAATGGACCAATCCCTTTAAAACTACTCTCTATTTAACCCAGGTTATACCTGCCATCTCACAAAAATAGTGCAATCTTCTAAGGAATTAAATATTTTCATATAATAGACATTCATTCAATAGAATTGGATAAATGCCCACAATTGAACTAAGCACATAAATAATAGGTACAGGTTGACCTTGCAAAGCATCCCCACAATCAAGAAGCTACCCAAAGTATGAACCAAAGATTGCTACAATAATCCAAGCATTAAATCACAAGCACCATTAAATTATTTACTCTAAACCTAAAATACATTCAGATATTTCCAAGCAATTTTGAAGATAGAGTAAGAACCATGCAAAACAAATCAATGCAAAGAAGACACCAATAATAACACAATGTCTTCACTTGTATTAAATCATCAGTAATAGCAACAATTATGATGTTTTGTGTTACAACACTTGCTTGAAATATGACTAACTCCTAATTCTAACTTCCTGCTCTACTTGCTAATTTACATACAAGATATAATCTTCTAACTTCAAACCAACTATTTAATAACCAGTTTTCTCTCACCTTTTTTCTAACTCTCTAACCCTCTAACTAACCAACCCTGAAAAAATTAGGTGAAATGCCATACTTATAGAGTTCTCACCCATATTGGCCCAAGCTAAAGTTACAGAGAAAGTTGGCCACCAACCCAATTGGCCCAGATAGCCTGCAATAAATTGCCATCCTATAATGAATGCATGAGGTGCCCCTTCAAACTGGCCTGGGATCTCCACAAATCCTGATTTAGGTCGATCAAACCCCGCAGGTACCTTCACCATTAATGTCCCACCGATGCAAAGTAGAAGAAGGATAACGCACACATCATATGAGTGTGAATACAAGTCACCAACCGACAGCTGAGTTGGGCCTCTCCAATTATTATGATCAAGTCAAATCAGCTCGAACCCTCCATGCCACACCCAACTCAGACAAACGGCCCTTGAGTACGTTAACCCAACCGCGTACGAGTGAGATTCACCTACCCACAGCCACAAAATGTACCCAGATGTAATCCTACAAATCTCGCAACAGCCTTAATGTACATCCACCTCCTTGGCCTTGACAACAACTTGCCCAATCCAACCTGCATTCAAAATGGCCACCATTAAAATTCATTATAGCATCAAAATCTATGTTAATCAATCATTAACAACATGCTAATCATCAGAGAGATCCAAAACAACCACCAGAATCAATTAAAACTTCATTAAAGCATCCATGTCAAAGTTCAGGATTTTCACTCCTCCACGAAATTCAAGTCAGGAAGGAATTTTGAGAAATTTTGGGCCAAGTGGACTTAGGTGAGGGAAGCACAAAAATCACCAAAGGGAAAATCACTCATCAGTCAAAAATCCAGGAATGTCTGCACATATCATTAAATTATCCAAATCCATCATGCAATGCAGAACCATTAACAATTAGGCCATGAATCCTCTCAATCCTAGACAAATAATAGATTTTGGAAAAATCCGACAGGGACAAAAATTATCAAAACTAGCAAATACTTAGCACACTCTAGAAAAATGAAGGAGGAATAGATTCTGGGATTTTCCCAAGGCAGCTGATTCTTACGAAGTCAACATGATTCTCACGCCGTTGATCGAAAATCTGACCTTCCAATGCCTCCAAAGAAACCAAAAATGCGCTACCGCGAGCCAAGCATTCAACCACTGAGGTAATGCGATAACCGCAACACCACAAGCCAAGCACAAAACCCTCATGGTATGATGGTGAACCGCACAACCGCGACTAGGCTCAGAGACACCCACAACATCGAGGTAAACCATGCCACCTTGCCAGATGGACCAAACCCCATGCAACCACATCACCAAACAAAGACCCTCACGGTAAGGCAGGACCACCATGCTACTATGAGCCAGACACAAAGCCCTTGTGGTATTGAGGTAAAAATCCCCAAAGATGCAAACCAAGGAACTGAAGGAAAAGTTAGAAAAACCAGGGAAGACGGAAATACGTAAAGCATCAAAATCCTCGAAGACAACACATAACCAGCCAAAAGATACAAACCGAAGGAACAAAGGAAAATCAGAAAAAATCGGTGGAGACGGAAATCTGTGAAGCACCAAAATCCTTGAAGATAGTGCAAAACCAGCCTCGTCGATTTTTCTAGGCAGCCGAAGAAATCTGCCAAGGAAGGAAAATCTTGAAAAATAGGGAAAAACCTAAGATTGTCTAAAATACTTAGAATTTTCAAAGTGTTAGCATAATAGGGGCACTTTACAAGCAAGATAGGCATCAAGGAACACTGCAAAGTAGCACAAAACTAGGACTAAAGGAACAAAGCACCGAAAAACCAAAAACTCAAGATTTTCAAAGACAAGCTCAAAAAGGGGCAAGGCCATAGAAAAGAGCCAAAATGCCAGGAAAAGAGGGTCCCTACTTTCAGTGGGGCATGTGTGCAAAACTACAAAATAGGCACAAATGTGCATACCTCTGAATTCCATGGTTAACAAATCTAAAATTTGTTCACTGCTAAGTGAACATGCTTCTTCTCCCATATATTCCCCTACCTCTTTCTCTTGGTCTTCATTAGAACTACCAACATCATTTAGTTGCAAATTAAAATCCCCAAGGTTTTCATCTGCATCATTGCAATCTAAAGAATCAATGGATTCATCATTACAAACACTATTTTCATCATTTGGAGTTAAATCTCCAAATACCTTGTCAAGGATGTAGTCACAATTTGATGTAGCATTCACACTTTCTGAACACTCATCTCTGTCATAAATCTAATTCTTATGAGACCCACTTTGACTTGCACATTCATCTTCTATGGACTGATCGCAAACCCCACACTCATTAATTTGAGAAACATTATCATATTCTGATATATCCCCATCATATTCAAACATAACATTGTCATCACCAACTCTATGAACCACAACATGTAATGCATTTTCAGATTTAATCTTCTCAATAATACCAATCCAATCAAGAATTTGACTAATTCTTTTTGGTTTCAAAGATATTGTCCACTGAACTGAACTAGGTTCATAATATTTCAGAAATAAATCAATGCATATAGATTCCTCAGGTTTGAAATAATTGGGGATGTCCTTAGATGCAATTAAAATCCTCAGAAATAATTCTTTGGGTGATTCATTTTCTAGTCTTCTTAAATTTAGCAATGCACTGACATGCATCATGGAATCATTACTAATTGCAACTGGCTCAGGATGTATCTAGGGCTAATCATATGCAAGACATTGAGATGAATTAATTGGGGCAACAAAACTACATCCATCTTGAAGATTAGACTCATCATCTATCTCATTCTTTGACTACATACATAATGTATTTTCAACTTTTGGGGTAAACTCACACTGCATACTCTCATCAAAATATCTCAAAAATAGAATCTTAAGGTTCTTCCAAGAAAATACACTTTCCAAGGGCAAGCTACTAAACCATTCACTTGCATCATCCTCAAGAGATCTTACAAATAATTTCATGTATGCATCCTCTGCACAAATCTGATTATCTTCCATGAAATCAGAAAATGACTGTACATGTTGAATGGCTGACTCACCTTCCCCCCCAAAAAAATTAGGAACATACCTCTTTAATGCAATAGGGAAAGGATTTGGATAACCCTGGACATGATTGAAATTTAGAGGGTTATTATTTTCTAAAAAACACAATCTTCTTTGTGGACATGACTGAGAATTATGTCTTGACATTACATTACTGGGAACCATACATGGATGGTTACATTGGTGATACATCTCTATTTGTGCTTTTACAAGCTCATTACATCAAATTATGCAATTACTAACTCAGAAGTATAATATTCAGCATGCTCCTCACAAAATGCCTAACCAAAATTTGCATCAAAAAAGCATATAAAACCACTACTAATAAATCCTTGCTTAGTGACATTCTTCACCTAATAAGGAACATGATTTGAGATTAGAACAAGAATACCTTGATATAGCAACAACTATTTTTTTCTTTCTAGTTGGAGACTTGAAGATCTTCTTCAATTCTTAGGTTCCTTTTTCACAGAGTCACCACCTCCTTGCAGAGGAATAATTTCAAAGAACTGGAAGCCATTTGAGACACATTTTCATTTTGGGTTTTTTTACAACAGCAAAGTCACACTCTTTCTTTGAAATTTTGCCGCAACAAACTCATTTCCAGGTATAAAAATTATCTATATCTGAACCAGATGTCCAAATTTCCCAAACTCTTGACTCTGTAATGTAACAATGTGCAACTGGAGATTCAAAGTTCTCCCCAGTAGAGTCGCCATTTTGTTGGTTCCCAAAATCAACAAAATGCTAGGATCTAAAGGATAGCCAAACTTTGTGCTCAATCCCAACACTAGATTTGGCCAACTTAATAGGAAATAAGCAATTTCCCCTTCACTTCAGGATCTGTGGGACTTAGGTGGGTAGACCTTTGTAATACTCTTGGATTCCTATACACTTCAGTAGAGTATTATATTTAAGCAGATTGATCTCAACATATTTAATCAAAATACACATGATTCAAATCTAGAACTGGCTTAATTCTAATTCCATATCACCTACTCATCCCTGAGAGAAAATGCAATGTAAAACCTACACCTAACAACAAGAGGGTATAGAAGGAATTTGATAATTTTATTTGTTTCTAGAAAAACATCAAGCCTTCAATAGACTAGTGTCTAATCTTGAGTCATAGATTCAAACATGAAACCATAGTAGAAATAATATGAACAAATAGAACTCAATCAATACATTTCAAGATCTTAATGCCTTACATTAACAAATTCACTTATCTTGTCATTAAGAAATTTCTTACAAATCCAATTTGTGCACCCAAAACCGCAAACATTTACTCAAAGATTTTAATTCTTCCCTTGGAAGAAACCCATGAATAAATATTACTATCATATAAAACACTATGAAGACAACTTTCAAATACCCTTGATATTCTGAAATTTGTATGGACTTGAACACAAAACTTGAGATTATAACTGTTTGAACAAAGAGATTTAACTCTTTCCTTGAAAGAGACCAATGAGCAAACAATACATTTATAGAAGACCTATAAAGCTAAATCAAAACCTCTTCAAAGAATTCAATTCATATAACCAAAAGTGTACAAAAATGGAGACAATTTCCTAACAATAGCATTGCAATTTCAGACACTAATTCACCTATTCATAAAACCAAACCACTGCATTAACATCTCTAGTCTACAACTTAAAACTCAACACTACCCTATTTACATTCTTGGAAAAATGAAAAATTCCAGAACCTATACAAAAGAGAAAGAAGGAGAATAAATAGAAGAAGAAAGAGCTCCAGATTTAATCTTCTTTTTCCACATGTCTTCTTCAAATCTGATTTTCTTCTGCCATTTGTCCTTCCTTTCTCCTCTCTCTGTAACTAAAAAATATTCTCCCTGATCTACACTTTTCCCTTTTTCTCTAATTGAAAATATTCCCCTATCATATCCATATTCTCGTGCAAGCACTCTTCACTTGATGAAAATAATTTGTCTTGCACCTTTTGTCTTTACCTATTAATCTCATGCATCATTTTACCATGCCTAAAAAAATTGTTTTACTACTGCAATTTCACCTAAGAGTGAAAAATATTCACCTCTAGCTAAAAACCATTTCACTGGCAATAAAAAATGCAAAATAACAATGTGCCATTCATTAGAAATGATTGTTGGGCATTTTTGTCTTGAATGGAATTTTGAAAACATTTCAAACAACATTAAAAACATTCCTAAGGTGTGAGAAATGGTTGAAAATTGATTTGCAATCATCTAAGTCATTTTTTTGTTGCAGTTGGGCGTGTAAAAAAAAATCTAAGAATTTTAGAGCATCATATCAGCTAATTTCTTCAATTTTAATGCTCCAAAACCTCCCCTAATTGTTCAAATAGGGATAGAACACTTATTCAATCCATAAGCAAGCCTTGGAAAGCCTCAAAAAATCCAAAGATTGGCTTCCTCGCCAGCCCACGCCCTTCTCAAAACCCATCCTATTGCACTCATGGGCTAGCAGGCAAAGGCTTTGTGAGAAATTTTTTCAATATATATTTCATTATTAAACCTTTAAAATCCTTTTAAAGTCCACCCCTAACATTTAAAACATCAAAAATGGTCTAAATCTTGCAAAATTTAGAAGTTGTAAAGAGGGAAAAATAATTTTTCATGCTAGCAAAATGATGAAAAATTGTTGCTCACAAATGAGACCACTTGGAGCCATGATTTTTTGTGAGCAATCCTAATCAATTATTTAGGGAAAATCCATTTCCTTAAAACCTGCATTTTTTAAAGATTTCTAGGACCTCCTTTGTAAACTAGCCTGCTAGATGCCTTTGCCACAACTATAATGCATTAAAATAATGCATCAGATGACCTCAATTTCTGATGAAAATGTATTTGGAGATGTTTTGGACCAAAATGTGAAATGGGTTTCCCTTGGAATTACAAAATTTAAAAACTTTCTAGAACACCCATTTTGACCTGGTTGTAGTCAAAATACAATTAAATGATCCATTAAAACTCATCCTAGGGGCCTAAAAATAAGCATGCATGTTACCATATGTCAAATTAATATGTTCACCAAGGGGTTTGGAATTAAATTCAACTGGCTTCAAATTGTGACCCTCCAAAGTAGGTAACTTAGACAGATTCTATAGGTGCACTTCTGAGAGTGTAGATGTGAATTTCACAATATGGGCCTTCAAAAAAATTAGATTTTGAAGGTGCCATCAGATCCCTTATGTATTTATATGGGACAACCCTATTTTCCTTTTTATTTTTTTGTCTTTGTCTACTTTAAAGTAATTTCTCACAACATGGTGCTTAGCAATTTCTTTAAAGTGGGGGCATACTTTGGCATGATTTCATTGGAATTTTTCTTTTTCATGTTCCTTGATGTGATTTTATTACTTCATGTGACATTTTTTTCTCTTTTTGGTGACATTAGGAGTAATATCCTTCAAGAGCTCAATCTATCTTAGTATATTACATTACTCTTAGTGGTGATGCAATACACTGCATTTTCTAAGTTAAGAATATCTTATCCTTTGATTGGTCCTCTCTTGGAGACATTAGGAACAATGTCCCTAAGATTAAGACCTCACATGAACTAATCAAAATCCCTTCGAACATCCCTCTTTCTTGTTGTGTTACATTTTCTCTTTTTACCTTATTAAAGTCATGGAGGTTTGGCTTTGATATGGTCCCCTAGGGTTCACCTAGTGAACAACTAGCTTCACTAGCCCTTGTGAGTGCATTTTATTTTTGTCCTTATCATAGTCATGGGGGTATGACTTTGATATGGACCTTTTGGGGCTCACCTAGTGAATAACTATCTTCACTATCCCTCGAGAGCATGTATTTTGTTTGCATAGTGGATAGCACATTCCACTTGTAAACCTCTTTGAACAAACAGCCTAGACCCAGTTCACAGTGTGTTGGACGGCCAGTTGAAGCCTGATCCATAGTATTTTCTTTTTCCTTTTTCCTTTTTCCTATCTTTGATGGTGTATGCTTGTGATCTAGTTATGGCATCATATATCATCTACTTGCATGTTCGTTTGTGCCTATGTTTTTTTGCCATAGGATCTTGATCCTGGGGGCTTGGCCACCCTCTTTATCATTGCCATCCTATCTTACTAGAATTTGTACATTTGAATCCCTCTTGATTGTGTGGTTGGCTACTTTAGTGTGATTTTGAAGCAAGTTCATCCTCTCACTAAAGTGGGGGCTAAATGTAGTATAGGAAAATACATACCCTTCAATTTTTACACTTGTTTGGGCCCCCGCCTTGCTTTATTTATCCCTATTTATTTCTTAATTGGTCCTATTTTTCATCCACAAGCCTAATAAACTATATCTTTTTCTAACTAATCCTGAAAAACATCAATGGAAAAATGATAATTTAATGATTCTTTCTGAGTGTCCTTGAATTTTGGTTCAAGACTAAGATGCCACCTAGGGCATCTTTGTCTCCCAAAGGTCTTAGGACCCTAATTTCAAAGGAACCTTAAATGCACCCCTTTTTGGAGTCTGTGCCCCAAGTTCTTAGCCTTACGACTAAGATGCCACCTAGGGCGTCTTAGTCCCCCTTAAGCTTTTTTGGGGATTTAATTTCAAATTCTAGTGGGATTTAGCCTCCTTTGAATAATGAATTCATATGTCAGTTTTCTTTCACTCATTTTCATATCTAAGAATCTAACAAGCAATCTAAGCATCCAAGCATTCAAGATAAATTCATCAAGCATTTGGATCCATCATCAAGATTCAAGCATCATATCAAGGATATTGTTGCATCATGTGTGTTTTTGAGCTAATATTTGTGATGTAGGGTTTTGATTCAAGCAAGTCAAGTCAAGATCTATCAAGAATTCATTAGATTCAAGATCTACATCCAAGATAGCCACCTCAAACAAGTTTGTAGACTTCATAGCAAGTGTTTGGTGAGTTGTAACATTACATGTTGTTCATTCATCATTTCCCTCTATTTCATTTCATTTCATTCCAAGGTTTAATTACCAACAAGGGGTTTGACAAAGGCAAACCCCCATTTACTAACAATCAACAATTTTTTCCCCTCTTGTTTGTTTGTGATTGTAGATTTAGGTTGAATAATTGAGGATCACTTGAAGTGAAAAGTTGAAAAATTGCATTGCAAAGTTGTTATGTTCATGAAAACTCATCTACATGCTAGATCCGGAAGATTCAAGACCTGAGATCAGAGGAGAAGTACAAACTTTGGACCTCAAGACCACATTCAAAGATTTCAAAAATTCCAGATAGGACCAAGTCACCACCTAGGGTGTCTTAGTCCTCCTAAAGGTATTTTACAAAGATTCTTTTAGGTCTGGTTCTAGCATCTGAAGATTTTTCATTTGCCCCAAAAAATAGTAGCGAGACTAAGTCAATAGTAATGGTGTCTTAGTCCTCCATAGCACTTTTTGAAAACTTCTTTTCATTTCTAGAACTCCTAGGTACACATACCCTATTTTTTTGCATAATTTCATCATTTACATCCTTCATTTAGCTTGCATAACTAGGTTTTTTGATTTGAATGCTTATTTGTCTTTTCCAAGCATTTTCTTGGTGGTGAACACCTCAAAGCCTAAAAGAACCCTTCCTAGGTCTTGCTTGTTGAGAATTGACTCACGTTCGAGGTTGATAGTCAATCCAATTAGGATTCCTAGGACATTATTGAATGACAATAGGAGAATAGTGTTGTTTTATGACCTAGGCCATATAGCATCACCCATTTTTCTTAGTGTTTAGTAGGTACCAAATTTAGTAGTGGATTTTGTTGACGATTGCTTGCAATTCAAAAGGGTGGTACTACCACTCAACTCCATTTTTTGAATCCATATTCATAAAAAATATTCCTACCCTAGGTGTCTAATGTAGGAGCATCTAGGAGTAATAGCAATCTTGCATCACCAAAAATATTGTTATTTCAATTTTTTTTATTTTCAATAAGGGCTTAGGGGTTAGGAGAATAATATTTAAATTTTCAACAATGTAATTTTTGATGGGAAGTAGGTCTTGGTAAAGCAGTAAAAGCATCTTGTAGAGGAATATTCCATTTGAGTGTCTAATTTAGGATGAGAAAAAATAGTTTTGTCTTTTAGTGGTTTTGGCATGGTTTGCATGTATATTTGTCATAACGTGGGCTGCAAAGAATCTTGTATGTCTTTGCATGCAAAGTTGTAACTGACAGGTTGCAAGGAATCTATAAGAGGTTGTAAGTTCTCATAACAACCCAAATTTGATTGGTCAAAATTTAGGTGCCCATGTGAAGGCTTGCATGGATTGGATTCCTTTTCTATTTTCAGATTTTGTAACTCGCCAAGTTGGGTGTGGTATTTTCAAGGTGGTTCTAGCAGGTTGTTTTGGAAACCATTGATGGTTTTCTACTCACACATTCTCTATAAATTGATGCTTTCTCATTTAGGGAAGGGGGATTTGGGGAAGTTGATTTTGCATACTCAGATGTTGTTAAAATGTTGCCAGATTGTTGAAGACATATTTTTTGTAGGTGGTGCATGTAGTGTTGAAGAGGATCCCATGAGATTCATTTTGATGTAAACCATTTGCATATTTGAATAAAATAAAGTTTAAAATTTATTTTTTATTTTCAGTTCTTTATATGTAATTTCAGCCTTCTTGAATAGCATATTTTGTGTGTTTGTAATCAGATTTTAAAGTGAGTGTCTCCCTTTTTATCAAAAAAAAATTTGTACCTAAAAATATGGGAGACAAAGTTACAAAAACTATAATATGAAAACCATTATGAGAAAAAAGTTAAGTGTAACAAGTACCTACAACTTGGTTGAATTTCTATTCTTCAAACAATTGCAAAATAAGATAGATATGTGTTTAAAAAGAGAAATAAAGCAGTCAAAAATTAGGTTTTTGTTAGTGAAATTAACAAATTTTGTTTAGAATATTTTTTATTTGCATTAGTGAAAAATAATAGATATGAAAATAGTATTATAATTAGATATATATATATGTTAGGTCATTTTTGAAACCATAGTGGTGTAAGTTTTTAATATAATAATTTAATGTCAAGGGAATTTAGACTTGTTATTGAATTATTATATTATGATGATGTTATTTTATTTAGTAATCAAGATGTATCCTTTTTGGATAAAAGATTGAGTTATAACTAAGCATTCTTAGTTTAAAAGTCATTATTGAGGAATTAGATTTTGGAAATTTTCATATGGATTAAATTTAAATGTACTCATTAAAATTTGATGCAAGAACATCCCTTGTTGTAAATCAATCATGTATCAACCAAAAATATTTCTTTTCTTGAAATTTAGTTGTAGCTATCTCAACAATTTCTTTCGTATTTTAACGCATCATCATTTTTCAGCTTGTGGAGAAGGATATTGGCTCTACATGAGGTCATCTTCAATATATCTAGATTTCAAGTTATTTTCATTCATTTGCAAGAAGTTATTTCTCTCAAAATTTCACAATCAATTCTCTAGCAGATCATTCAGGTCCTATCCTGCTTACGCTTGTTGTGCGTGCCTATTCCAGAATGTGTAGAGCTTAATGAAACATCATACAAGGCATTTTAGGTCTAGGAGAACTTTCTTGGAGATCTATAATACTTTTCCATCTTCTGATGGGTTATCTTCTCATGTTCTTAGGTCAACCTACATGTTTGATCTTACATTAGGTTTTTAAGACGTTGTGGCCAATGTGGATCATAATTAGAGTTGGAGATTCATATTAAGATCATTTGTAATTCTTTGGAAAGTAGGGGGGGGTAGATTTTTAGTAGTTGGAATTAAAATAGCTCAGACATTCAAATCCAACTATCAAATAAGGCCTTGTTCTAATTGCAATATCTGGTAATTCCCTTGCAGCAAGCTTACGAACCCTAGTCATTTTGTATATATGGAATATGATGCATGTAAGACTATAATTTTTTGAATCAATGATAATTCATGTTTGTTGATAATTTATTGTGTTATTTCTATTGTGTTGAACTCATAACTACATGGTTGGATATTCCTTTCTAGATCCTCCATCTATGACTTCACCAAGTGGTATTAAAGTGAGTTTGTGAGTCCTTTGGGAGAGAAGACATTTCTTTTGGTGAATAAATCACCAACCTAGGGCAGCCTACTAGTTTTTTCAACTGAGCATCGATTGTGAGGTAGTTGAGACTTTGTAGCCAGATCACCTAATTTAGGAAATTGCACTTGATCCAAGGGGAAGATATGCTTCCAAGAATAGTGCCTTCTATAGAAAATGTTATATGATAAATGGAATAAATGTTGGAGATGATGAGGGCAATGAGAGTCTGGTTGGATTTTATAGAAGAAGACAGAAGGAGGGTTCTAAACCCTAGACAGGAGGATGAAAGTGATGATGACCTAGATCATGCTACAAATAAAACTAAAGAAAACCTAGAATAAGAACAATAATTAGCTCACATAGATATGTTGAAATCTATTCCCAAGATTGGTAAAAGACCTAGAATTGAAATTCAAAATTATGTGAGAAATTTAAACCATGAGGAATTGATTGATTAGATCAATGATATGAAAGAATAATTTGAGTATGAAGAAATTAAAGATCCTAAAAGAGTGAAATTTACAAAAAATAAGTTGAAATGACATGATACTATTTGGTGGAGAGAAGTTTACTTAGATAGGAATAGGAGGGGTAAAGAGAAAATCACAAAATAGGATAGGATGGTGACAAAGTTGAAGAATAAATTTATACTAGTTGATTATGATCTTAAGTTGTTGAAAATATTGTAGAACCTAAGGAAAAAGGAGAAGTCTATGAAGGAGTATGCTAAATAATTTTACAGGATGATCATCAAAACTAGACATAGTGAAGCAAGAAAGGAAAAATTTGTGTGGTATATGAATGGACTAAGAACGAAAATCCAAGAAGAATTGAGCCTATTAAAGATGACAACAATTGAAGAAGCATACTAATTTTTATTAAAGGTGAAGGAGAGGTTAAATAACAAGTTTGAAAAAATATAGAGGAGTGCAAGATGAAGATTCCAGAGAGGCAGATCATAATTCAGAGAGATAAGACCTTACACACAGCAACACAAGGATGGAAAACCTACCATGGTGAAGAGAAGAACAATAATTCATATCATAGAGGAAGAGGAAAAAAAACTTTACTGCATTGATAGAGGAGATCATAATTCCTACTACAATGATGGATATAGGAGAGATGAAGGAAGATCTGAGAGGGGACCATTTAGAGGAAAAAATTTCAAGTGTGGAGGTGAAGGACATAGATAATTTGAATTCCATAAAGTATTGCTAAGAGAACTAAGAATACCATAAGAACAACCTATGTGGAGGAAGCACTTGTTGGATCCCCTAGTTTAGTTGGGAAACTAGAGAAAGGTGATTCATTGGTAATGATAAGATATTCAATGCATGAAGAAGTGATTGAGGAACCATTGCAAAGAAAGATTTTGTTTACGACAAGATGTAAATCTAGAGGAAAGGTATGTAAAGCTATCATTGTTAGTGGTAGAAACAATGATTTAGTTTCAGAAGATGTTAACAAAGTTGAATCAAAAGAGATTAAAACATCTGAAGCCCTATAATAGAACATGGATTCGGGATGAACATAAGATATTAGTAAGTGAACAATGTTTGATGAGATTTTATACAGGGTCATATAATGATGAAGCGTTGTGTGATATTATGCCTATGGATGCATTCCATTTATTGTTAGGAAGACCATGACAATATGGTATGAATTAAATTCATGATGGGAGAAAGAATACCTACACCGTGACTTCAAATGGTAAAAGACATATATTGATACCTTTGGGAGTAGAGGACAAAAAGGAAGCTTGTGGCATAGCCAAACTATGTTTGGTAGATGGAAAGAAGTTTTTGAATGGATTGAGGCATGAGAACATGTTGTAGATACTAAAAATTATCCTAGGCCTACGAACTTTATTTTTTCCATCAATTCCCCCTTCACTCCTAATAATTAAATAATTTGAATTATTTAATTATTTTCTAAAGTCATAAGTCTTCTATTAATTAAATAATTTTAATTATTTAATTAATTCATTTCTATCTTTTTATTTCCTCTTTTGATTAATTAATTAAATTTCATTTAAATAATTGTGTCACTAATGTCCTTTTCCTCTATAATTAAATAAGTTTTGTTTATTTAATTATTTATCACTTTCCACTATAATGAAATAGTTATTTTAATTATTTAATTATCTACTAATTTGTCATATTCTTCCCACTTTTGAATTAATTTGTTATTTAATCAAAATTCAACCTATCACATGTCCTCTATAATTAAGTAATACTTCTATTATTTAATTATTTATTTCCCTCAAATAAAATAATTTTATAATTATTTGAATTCCTCTAGCAACCTTTTTTTCTATGCCAACCTCATTATCCGTGCCAATCTTATCTCTTGAAATCTCATTCAATTTCAGCCCTTAATTGAATTATTTTATAATTCAATCTTAGCCATTCATTTCTTGATATTTCCCTAATTTTTCCCTAGCCATATTTCATACAACTTCCATTCTTGGCCATTGATTGGCATATCTTATTGATATTAAATCTCAGCCCTTCATTCAAATTTTTCTTTCTATAAAAGAAACATATCCTTCTTATTTTTAGATATCTAGCTCATGTGCAAGTACATGTTAATGAGACAGCTATCTTCAATATTTTTCTATCATAAACATTAGGCTATTATTGCATACTCAAATTTGAGGGCATTAAGTACATTCAAGCAAAATGGAGAAGGGCAATGGAAGTCAAGAAACCATGGTATAGGTGATATTTACTTTGTTTTTATGTTTCTTATGTTGGATTGTGCTCTATTGTTTGTTTAGGGCTTTATAGGTTTAGTTTTGATGTTGTTTTACCTTAATCTAAATTTTACCCTAGATCACACATGTGTTTTGCATTGGTTCCAAAGAAGTGTAGTAGCTAGGGGGAAAAGAATTCCACCACAAACTAGAGTAAAAAAACTATTGGTAGAATATTGGGATATCATCTCAGAGAACATACCAGATGGATTACCACCGATCTAGAGAATCAACCATCATATAGATCTAATACCTAGAGAAATTTTGGGAAAAAAAGTGACTCATAGGATAAAACCTACAAAAATGTGGAGATAAACCAATAAATACAAGAATTGTTAAAGAAAGGATTGATAAGAGAGAGTTTCAGCCCATGTGTGGTACCTAGTATACTAGCACCAAATAAATATGGAGAATGGAGGATGTGTATAGACTCAAGAGAAGTCAATAGGATCAAAATCAATTATATATTCCCATTTCCAAGGATGGATGACATTATTGATTGTTTGAGTGGAGCAAATTATTTCATAAAGCTTGACCTAGAGAGTGGATATCATCAAATTAGTATCAAAGAAGTAGATGAATGAGATACCACATTTAAGACTAGTGAAGGGTTGTATGAGTGGTTAGTGATGCCTTTTTGATTGACCAATGCACCTATCACTTTCATGAGGTTGATGAACAAGGTTACTGAAGCAATTTTTGGGTAAGTTTTTTATTGTTTATTTGGATGATATTCTAATTTTAGTAAGACTAGAGAAGAACATTTGTAGCACATCAAACAAGTATTAAAAAGACTATGGGAGGAGAGGTTTCTAATAAACATCAATAAGTATAACTTTATGAAGACATAGTTGGTGTACTTGGGTTTTTTTCATTTTTACTGAAGAATTAAAGATGGACCTTGAGAAGGTTAGAGAAATTATTGAGTGGACTACACCAATGAACATTGGATAAGTAAGATCATTTCATGGACTATCAAGTTTCTACCAAAAATTAATCAAGATATTTAGTAGCATTTGCACACCCGTGACAAAAAAATCAGAGGAGATAGGAAAGACTTTAAGTGGAAATCTAGAGCACAAAAAATCTTTGAATTTTCTGAAGAAAAAGGCGATAGAACAACCAATATTAGCATTATCAAATTTTGATAAAGTATTTCAAGTTGATTATGATGCTAGTGGAAATGTTATAGGAGAAATTTTGAGTCAAGAAGGGAGACCAATAGCTTATTTTAGTGATCATTTGAATGATTCTAGAAGGAGATATTTAGTTTATGATCAAGAGTTATATGCCATAGTTCAAGCCTTGAAGAAGTGGACACATCATTTTTTGCCTAAGGAGTTTATGTTGTACATTGATCATCAATCCTTGTATTATTTGAATAGTCAGGGGAAGTTGAACTAGAGACATATGAGATGGGTTGAGTTCTTGTAGAGTTATACATTTGTGTTGAAGCATAGGAGTGGTAAGTCAAATAAGGTGGCAGATGTATTGAGAAAGAGAAGGAATTTTTTTATTACAGAAATGAGGATAGAATTATTTGGTTTTGATGAACTGAAGAACATGTATGAGGATGATCTATATTTTTATAAAGTATGGAAGGCATGTAAGGAACCAATGGTGACAGATAGGATCCAATGGTTTAATTATTTCATTCAAAAATATATGTTGTTCAAGGGAAATAATTTGTGCATTCCAAGGAGTTCAATGAGAGAGAATCTAGTTAAGGAGAAACATATTAGAGGTATAGCAAGACATTTTGGAGTAGATAACACAATAAATTTGGTGAGTGAACACTATTTTAATCACAATTATGTAAGGATGTCAAGAAGTATGTTAAAAAATTTAGAATTTTTCAAGTAGAAAAATGGATTAGTCAAAATAATAGATTGTATAAACCTTTACCGATACTGGAGAGACCTTGGGAAGATATAAGTATGGATTTCATATTGGGATTACCAAGAACATAGAGATGATATGATTCTATAATGATAGTAATGGATAGATTTTTTAAGATGACACATTTCATTCCTTGCAAGAAGACTTATGATGTTTTACATATTGTTAACCTCTTTTTTAAGGCGATTGTGAGATTGCATGGACTACCAAAGGGTCTAGTTTCAGATAGGGACACAAAGTTCATTGGTTACTTTTGGAGGAAATTATGGAAGAAGATGAAGACAGAATTGAAGTTCATTTCAACATACCACCCACAAAAAGATGGACAAACAGAGGTAGAAAATAGGAGTTTGGGTAACTTATCGAGATGTTTAGTGGGAGATAAGGTAGGAAACTGGGACATAGTTATATCGCAACCAAATTTTGCATATAACAATTCAATAAATCGAAGCATACGAAAGACACCATTTGATAGTGTGACAGGAGTACATCCTAAAGGAGTTGTGGACTTGATAGACATCAATATGGAGACTATGAGGAGCACAGAGGCAAAATAATTTGCAAAATTCATGGAGATAATGCAAAGTCGGGTATAGAAACACTTGGAGAACATGAATAACAAGTACCAAGAGAAGGAAAATGAGAAGAGGAGACATAAACAGTTTTATGTTGGAGATGAATTTATGACATATCTCAGGAAGGAAATATTTATAATAGGAATATACAATAAGTGAAGATGAGAAAGTTTGGACCATGTAAGGTTCTCAGGAAGTTTGATTCAACAAATGCCTATGAAGTGGAGTTATTGGAGACACTAAGTATATCACCTATTTTTTTTTTTCTACATCTATGAGTCTCATGAAGGATAGTCAAGTGGCAAATGTAGAAGTGAACTTGAAGGAGTAGTTACCACATCAACCACTAGAGAAAATTGAGGGGTGATCCCACAATACTGTGTTTCACTTTTTTCCCAAGATGGACATATACATCAATATTTTTAATTGAATCTTCATCTTCTAAGACCTATAGCAACTAAACCATTAAGAATTTCAAGATGATGTGAACTAGTGATTTGTGGAAATTTTAGTGTAGATTCTGAATATATATTTTTTAAGTTTTTTCAAAATAAATTATGAATCTTTCGACATCTCCTTTAATAACTAGTTTTAAACAAAAAACAACATTTCCAAAAGTAATGTTTGTGTCATAAAACATAAATTTTTTTCTATAAAGGATAAAATTCTAATTTTTGAAATATAAATTCTCAACATCGATATGAAGGGAATGAATATTTTTTCATAATTTATGGTTACATATTTTTTAATTAATTTATGAAGTCACTATAACTATAATTTGGACATACATGTGTTTTGTATAACATAACTTGTTATGTATATGTCAAAATCCTTTTTTTAAAACAAGAACATCAATACAGAGGGAATGGATTTTTTTTTTTAAATTACCAATGTTTTACTATTTTTAAACCTCTACAAAATGAAGAGCTCGATGTTTGGAAAAAAACCTATGTTTAATAAAAATTAAAAATTAAATATATGATAAAATGATAAAATGAAAAAATTATAATTGTTAGAAAGCTCATTTCGAGGGCAATGATCTTGCAAAATATCTTGTCAAGTCAAGCTCATTTGTAGGTCTAAGTAAAATTTCTTGGAGATCCATAATAATTTTCCATCTTCTAATGGGTTATCTTCTCATGTTCTTAGGTTGACCTATAGTGTTTGATCTTGCATTGGGTTTATAATCCCTTATGGCCGACATGGATCATAATTAGAGTTGTAAATTCATATTTAAGATCACTTTTAATTCTTTGGAAAGTAGGGGGAGGTAGAGTTTTAGCGGTTGGAATTCAAATAGCTTGGAAATTCAAATTTGACTATCAAATAAGGTCTTATTCCAATTGTAATATCTGATAATTCCCATGCAAAAGGCCTGTGAGCCCTAGTCATTCTGAATATATGTCATATGATGTGTTAAACTCAAGGCTGCATGGTTGGGCAGTCCTTTATGGACCCTCCATCCGTGATTGCACCAATAATTTAATTTTAAATTTCATAATCATAATTGAGTCTCTTTAATTATGTGATTAAATTATTTAGTGTTCTAAACAAACTTTTTGTTTATTATTAATTGACCAATTTTATCAATAATTAGCGTAGATGAAGATTATCGAGTATATATTGTCTTAAGGTACTTATTTATAATAATTATTATTGGATTTGATAAAGAAGGATTTTTAAATGGTATTTAAATTTATTGTTCATAACTTAGTAGCATATCCAATTCTTAACAATTGTTTAAGAATCTGAATTATGTATCCTTAGGTTATAGCTAGAAAGTAGATCACTAGTTTTTACTTTTGTTAATTAGGGTTATTGTCAAATATTTCTTATAGTTCATTTTATGTGTTTCATGAAATTTTCCATTAGACCTAGTAGATTACACTTTTGAGTTAGGGTTTATGATAGGGTTTTCTCCTTTGGTTATTTTCATTTTCCTTTTCCTTTCTTTGTGCATCTTGCACATGATGATATTATAAACATGGCACCATTGGAAATCTCAATAAATCTTCTATTGAATTGCTTTTTTTTGTTATTTATTTTTTGTTAATTCATGCAAAATAGTGGGCATAATATTTTATATTAGAGACAAGGTTCTCTACTCTAGAACCCTATGGGTCTCGTATGCTTTGTATGAATAACTTAACACTTAAATATATATTTTTATTTGTGTTCATGAATTTGTGACTTGAAGTATCATGTCTATGATAAGGTTGTGCACGTTGTATGAGAATTGTGATAATTTTATGATGTAGTGGCTTCTATATGTTTTCCATTTATGAGTCATATTATGGTTATAATCTCCTTTATCGAGTGATGTGTTTTTATTCTTATGTAACATTTGGGTAAGGGAAGTTTTTGTAAGGGTCATTCTCTTAAATTAATTGAGAGCACCCTTATGTGTGGGGTCGAGTGGGGAGATAAGGAATCCTTTTTGACCTAACATATCTTGGGGTGAAGTGAGCTATTTGATGGCCCTCATAGTGGCACTAGAGTTCTTTATCAAGTGATTTATGATATGGCCCTCATAATTTCCCTAGAGTGTTTTCCCCCACCTTTCCCTCTTTGTGGATTTTCTAGTGATTCATAAGTGTATATATTTCATTGAGTGTGTTAGGGTTTTGTGGCTTGAGGATGGACATGAGTGTACCTTTATTATGGAGCATATCTATTAATGATGATTTAACTATTATATTATTAACCTGAGTTGTGTGGGACTATGGAATGGATATCAATATTTGGTTTAATTGAGATGTGTGGGATATGTAACATGGTGACTTAATTAGGAGCTCTATGGGGTTTGATGATACCAATTCCCCTCCACACCCTTTGGTGACTTGTTTGAAGTCATGTAGTGATTGTGTTTTGCATTTATTATACTTATTTAATTTGTTTAATTATTATTATGAATTTTATTTGATTTACGAAACCAACAAATTTTTAAAATTGAAAAATTTATTTGACTATTTAAATTTTGGGAATTTTTTGTTTACCTCAATGACTATTTATTGTGATTTTTTAAATTAAATTTCTGAATTAATTGTTGGTGGCCACCACTGAAATTTTTATTTTATTATATGATTTATCATTGGTTGACTTTATTTCAAAATTAATTGATCAAAATTTCCTTATTATGAGGATTTTATCAATGTTGTTACTTTTGGAATGTGTATAGTATTGTGAACTATGTTTAATTGTCACAGTCACAATCTTGAGGGGTCCTTGATAGGTCAGATGGGGGAATGAATGGAAAAAATATTGTAGAGGGATAGATAAGACTAAAATGGGATGGATGTAAATTCTATGTATTAAGGATTCCTCAAGAGGACCTAGAGATCAACATCCTTATGTTGATATGGAGCTATGATTTTATGGATTGTTAGAGAACTTGGGACACTGGTCATAGATCATGGCACTTAAGGGGTATAAGACAATCAGAAGTCAGAAAAGGTGAAAAAATGTCACTATTTTTAGTAAGTTAGGCTAAACGAGCTCATATGGACTTGAAAATTTACCCCAAGGAGCGAAACTGAAAAATATTTTTGTTAGTGAAAATATCATCTCAATACCCTATATGGTTTGGGAGATATGAAATTTTTTGTCTCGAGAAATTTCTCCAATGTATCTTCAAATTCAAAATTGAAAACCTTAGAAGCCTTGAAATAGCTCAAAAAGTGGAGGAAATGATCTTCTATGGTTTTGACGTTGTAGGTCTCTTTGAGAACTTTCAAACAATATATTATAATAGTAAATCGAACACCTAGATCAAAAGTTATGGGCCCGTGAAGCTACTCCACTAAAAAGTGAATTTCATTAAAATATCATCCTAGGAAAGAAATCAAGCGACGAGACTTTTGGCACTAAAACAAAAGGGAAAGTTACAATTTATAATACATTATAGGGTAGCTATTGGGTAAAATAAAAGGGTTAAGTGGAGGTTGTAGAAGGTGGCTCCATTAGTGTAGATTGTGGCTTTGAAAAATAAATTTTATTTTTAGAGCTGATATGGATGTAATGAATCAAGCCCATGAGGTTGTAGCCCTATAATTTTTGAATCTATAATTTCATTTTCAAAAAATAATTGAAAGTGGGTTATTTCTATCTTGCATTTTTGTGTTGTTATTTTTTATTGTGTTTTGTGTGGGGTTTGGGTGATTTATCCCTCATCAAGTGGTACCAGAGAGGGTTTTCCTCAGTGTGTAAATAGATTGTCGAACATGAGGCAATTTGCACCTAGACTTGTGGTTGTGGGTTTCTAAAAAAAGTGATTGGAATGCCTCCACGAAGAAACTGTGGTGGTGGAAGAAATATTATTGTACCAGAAGAGGATTTTAGAGCCCTATAGACATAGGTTAAAGCATTGAAAGAGGAGATGTGTTGAGGGTTTGAGGAAAGAAGAGGAGATGAAATTGAATATGAAACTAAGAATAAGGAATAGTTCGAAGAAGAACAAGATACAATAGATCCAGAGCAAGTCAAATTATTTAAGGCCATCTCAAATATTGGAAAAAGGCCAAAGATTGATGTTTCTAAAATTTTTAGATATCTTAACCCAGAAGGGTTAATTGATTGGATCAATAATATGGAGGAGTACTTTGAGTATGAAGAGGTGGAAGATCTTGAGAGGGTCAAATTCACAAAGACCAAGCTAAAGGGTCATGGGAATATTTGGTGGAAAGAGGTACAACTAGAAATAAATCAAGGAGGAAAAGATAAAATAAATAGATTCGACCGAATGGTGGACAAATTAAAAAATATAGTTCATTCCTATGGACTATGAGCTAGATTTGTTGAAGAAGATACAAGGTTTGAAAAAAGTGGGAAAATCTATCAAGGAGTATACAGAAGAATTCTACCATATCTTGATTAGAACAAGTCATTCTAAGGACAACAAGGAAAAAATTTCTCATTAAATAAATGGGTTGAAGTCAAGTATTCAAGAAGATTTGGGTCTAGTAAGAATGTCTACCATTAAAGATGCATGTTAATTTTCTTTGAAGGTAGAAGAAAATTTGAATAAAAGGTTTGAAAGAAAGAAAAGAGGTGGGGTTCATGGTGGAAAGACTAGTGGAAGGTCATATGGAGGTCAAAACGAAGGTCAAAAGAAGGGTGAAGGATCCAATAGAAGTCAGAACCAAAAAGGAGATAACACCTACCATCCTTGTGAGCGAAACAATGGAGACCAAATAGGAAGAGGGAGATCTAGATGAGGATCAGGAAGAGGAGGATTTATGGAACCTATTTTCAATGTGGAGAAAAGGACATATATCCTATGAGTGTCCTCAGCATCAAGAGAGGACAAATAGATTAATTGAAGGTAATGCCTGAGTTGCCCATGTGGATGAAGATGCTTGTTGTGCCTATAGCACACATGCCTTGTTCAAAATGGGGACCCTCTATCTTTTTCCCTGCCGGATCATTTTGTTTCTGCCTCATTTCATGTGCCCCCATTTTGGTGTCCGTAATGGTCAACATTTCTCTCAAGTCTCATCTTAGGTTGACCATATATTGCCCCTCAAAATTTATTGAGTCCTGAGGCTTCCTTAACAAAAAAAAATTGTTGGAGTTCGTGGGGCCTCCCAGGCCCAGACCATCAGGATTCCCCTCTCAGGTTTCCTTGTCTATTTTTCCTTTTTCAGATAGCTTTCGGTCTGTGCCTCCCCGACTTCTGGACCTCGGCTTCATGATTTATGTCTGGTGACTTTTGTGAAAACTGGCATTCTGCCACGCCCTCTGGGTTTCCTTCTAGTCTTTTATGTTTTGAACGTAAATCTCAAACCATCCTTCTACCCTCCAGACCCTGGTGCCTGCTTGGCTATTGGATTCCCACTTGGTGAGTTTTCAGATGATATTTCCCTCACATCACTCCAGACCTTGGGCTTTGGACTTCCCACTATCATCCTTATTTCAAATCCACCAACCTCACTAGCCGCCATACCTGCATTTACTAGGGACATTAATTGTGATTAGGGGTATAAATATTGGGTCTGACATGTCATTTTCACATGTCAAAAATTCTAGAGAAGTGTAGTACCATCGCCCCTTTCACACCAAGCCATCCCTTCATTGTTCTTCGAGGATCTAGGAGTGTCGTTCATCGGGTCTGTGAGGTATGTTTTCCATCCGAAAACCTACTTCATCTTTTCATGATTTAATGTTTAAATGATGGAAAAGAAGGGAAGAATTCATGTGAATCTGATAGAGGGAACACCATGCCACAAAACCCACATGCTAAAATTTCCAAAACATCCCTCCCAAGCTTAGAAACTAAAAATCAAAACCTAGTCTTCCCATCGTTGTTCTTCGAAATGAGTGACTACGCCCTCTAGACCTGAGACCTTCGGCTGCAATGGCCTTTCAAACTTTAGACAACAAAAATTTACCTCAAACGATGAAACATCTCATGGGTTCTGGCATCCGGGACTCTGCCTTCAGATTGCTGCTTCACCGTCACTATTTCAAATGACATTCTCACCTCGTCCATCCAGGTCTCAGACCTCGGCTTATAATTTGGCACAAAAACCTTGAATGAAAGCTTCCACCTCCAAGCAAACCTCAAGCCCTACTCTGTGAACTTTGCTCTGCCAGTTGCTGCTATCGTGCTACTATTTTAAATGCTCATCGAGTGACAGCCTTCCAGCCTCTTGCGTCCTAAGTGCTTCCTAATGAAACTTATTTTTTAGCAAAAATATATAAGTCCTTGCCTCTTTCGGACCCCGCCCAATGGACTTCTTCCATCAGGATTCCATTCCATCTCGATCATCCCGAACGGAAATCTCAAACCATCCTTCTGACCTTCGCCAAGTTTTAGCAGATGAAGTTGTGGGGCGAAATCTCTTCTCAAGTTCAGACCGCCAGGTGGTGGGTCCCGAAATTCCATCCCCACTTCATCATTTATTATGACTATTTTGCAGCGGCCTCTTGGCCCTCGCGGCCTGTCCCTCGAATGACCAAAAAATTCCTAAGGCATGGTTTCACTACCTTTGGCCTCCCGGGTTTCAGACTCTAGAACTTCTCCTCTGGAATTTCATTTCTCCAATGATGTTTCAAACAACTAACACTTAACAACCTTCCCTTGGTTTGATCCCAGATGCCTTAATGGTGACCTAAGTGACCTCCAATTTGAAAATGAACAATGACCCATGTGCTAAAACATGATCACCTTCCCCATGGACCCCTCATTAAACAAATCCAAGGTTGGGAGAAGTCATCTGGGTCTTCCCGCTCTATTCGCCCTTCAGATCAACATTTTGCTAGGGGAAGTCTGGTCTCTCAGGCCTGGGTCATCCATTTTCCTTCCAGAAAACCTTCAATGACAGATTCAGCTAAGTATTAAGACATTTGAATGATATATTATTTGATTTAACCTTGTTTTGTAGGGATTTGGCTAACTGTTTATGTCGCCATGCTAAGATTGTACTTAACTTTGGCTTCTATGTGCAGGATATATGGAATTAGGTGCAAAGGCCTTGGGGGTAGCCAAAGACAAAGGAAAGAGAACTACCAAAGCTCCTCGAGGCAAGGAGGATAAAGACTAGATCAAGTACCGATTCCACGGACTGTCGTCGTACTCCAAGGTCACAACCAAGTGGAAGGACATCACTGACATAAATATTGGGTATGTCAATATTGATGAGTTCATACAAAGGGTTAGAATAAGCCCCAAGATGGGTAATGCAAGACTCATCAAGAGCAGTGGAATAGCCAAGGTTGTGGGTTTCCCTCCCACCTTGATTGCCCCTGAGTTGGTAATGGCCTGCAAAAAGGCATATCAGCCAAAAACAAGGACTATTGTTGACAGGGATGGAAACATCCTGGCCAACATGTTGCCATTAGGAATACAAAAACCTTCCACATTCCTATCTTTGGAAAGATGGAGTTGCCTACTATTCAAGAATGTAAAGAAATGTGGGATGAAGACCCCATAAGATGCAAGAAACTTATAAATCAGTATTGGCTGAAAGACAGGTAGAGTAGCACTGCAAAGGTTCCCCAAGAACTCTTTCATAGCGAATTTTTCAAAGATTAC